>CM046377.1:2128426-2480426 GCA_025413485.1 Ficus microcarpa | reverse complement strand
ACAGTATAAAATATTAATACTGTGTATTAGTACAACACAGTATTAGATTTATATATGTTAAGTTTAAATTATACAGTTTATTGAAAAAAAGAGCCAAACAAGCCATTTTCTATTTATGACATCATAAATTTTTGATTTATGACATCACCAACTTTTTCAAGAACAAATCTCCACATGATATGTGTCTTGTGCTAGCTAATTCTTGGTTGTCTTCCACTCCAAAACAGCCGGCCAAAAGGGGGGGTTTTGTGCAAGATTTCAAAAATTTTGGGGGCCAAATTGCAAAGAATTTTGTGTCCCACATTGCCTATAAATAGGGCTGCCCTCCACCCCATTTAAATCAGAAAATGTAACCTCGTTATGCCCAAATTTCAGCAGCAAAAACCGAGAGCAGGGAAAAGTGAAAAAAATTTTGAACCAACTTGTGTTAGTGTTGTTCGGTTTGTGTGGAAAAGCAAGAGAAAGAGAGAAAAATTTTTCCAGCCTTGTTCTTAGCTGTAGCCGTGTCTAGCAAGCAGGGAAAAGTGAAAAAAATTCAGAAATTTAAGGGAAACTTTAGGGGGCAAGTTCGGGTGTGTTTCTACCAACCGAAAACAAGATTTGAGCAAGTTTTGGAGTCTTTTTCCTCCCTGCAGGCAGCTGCTAGTTGTGCAGGATTTTAAGGGAAAAATTTTCAGATTTGAGTCCTAAGGGGTGGTGTGGCCGTGCACTAGGTGGGGGCCAAATTTGAGAGCCAAAACAGCCCATTTGGTGTTCAATTGGTGAGCCAAAACCGGTTGTGGGAGTGTTGAGTAAAGTGTGAGATTTGGTTCAAGTTCTAGAGCCAAACCCTATCCACTTCAAGGTAAAATTTTTCAAGAGCTTTAATCCTTTTTCAATCAAGTTTTTAAGCTCAAATTTAAATGTATTTGTTCAAGTTATTGGTTGTAAGAGCATAAGCTCACTAATTTAGTTTATGCCCTCAAAAGTGCTTGATTAGGGTGCTAGATGTGGTTTGGTTCCTTTATGTTCATTAATATGTTTATGTTTGTTTGGAATGCTAGGATTGCATGTTAGAAACATTACATGAGGTTGTATGTCCCCTAGAAGTATGTTTGAGCATGTGATAGTATGCTAGGAATTTATTTGGTATGTGATGGAATGTATGGAATGAATGGTTGAACATGCTAGCCATGCAACCCTAGGTTAGGAGTCGGTTTCTATGGGATGCATGAACGGGTTAGGCATGCATGTCCCAACATGTAAGACGTTAGGAACGCTGCATGACGTGTCCTTAAGCTCCCGATGTGATCGGTTGAGGTAGAAACCGAAAATTAGGACGTAAACCAAACCTAGTAAGTAGGGCTGCCAGTTCGGGTTCCAAACTGGTCAGTCGCAGGAAATGGGTAATTACAGGCCTTTAGAGGCCGAATGGGCAAAAACGTAAAACACGAAAGTTGTAGAACAGGGTCTTTCGTAGGGGGAAACGCAGACTGTTTCCCAAAATGAGATTCCAAAGGCCTCCGTTTTCACGAAAAACCGAAGGTGGTCCATCAAGACGCAGTTTTTAGGATCACCGAGATTCAAATAAAAACTGGTACTAAACGGTGCAGAACCAGATTTTGCTTAAAACATGAAAGTTTTAGATCTCTTCGAGGGCTAGAACTTTCATGAAGGAAACTTTTTCTAATGCCCAAAGGGTTTTAAGCTAGACCTTGAAATCTGAAAACTGTGCAGGGAGCAAAATGTTCCTACACAGATTTTTATAGAACCCATAGAGAAAAATCGTTTTTCTGTTTAAACACTCTGTTTTGAACACGGAAACTGTTCCAAAGACAGTTTCAAACCCTTAAATGTTTTATAAACCCAGTTTTAAGATTCAAAGATTTTTAAGGGGAATTATAGCAGTTTTTCGGCTCTTATGCCAAAAGCTTTTTCAAAGATAAAGATAAGGGATCAAAAGGTTCAAGTTCAAGGTTTGCAAGGTAAAGAGGTAAGACGAACGGTGATCGGGAATTTATACTCGACTCACAGGGCTTAGCCCCAAAGCCCGAAGTTGGCCCAACGGAGGGTTAACTTTAGTAATCAAGAGGTTGACTTCAGTTAACCTAATTAGGATAATGATAAGTTTAAGGTTAGGTGTTAGCCTAACCTTTATACGTTCTCACGTGTGATAAATTTAAAAGGTTATTCAATGTAACCGCACATAAAATATTTTAAGATAGGGGGGACATATAGCCAATGCATTGCATGAATGTTGGTGGATAACCAACATTATTATGGTCATAGGCTAGAGTATTAACTAGTCCTTCGATTAAGCAGGATATAACCTACAACTGAGCCCCGAGGTGGAACAGCATATCAACAGGCATAGACAAGGTAAGTACAACGCCGCCTACAGCATAGACTAGTAGTTGTATACTTGCCTAGATTTTTATTGATGTGCTATGTGTTATGAGATGTTACGATGTTATATGTATGTATTAAGTTGATGCTATGAAATGTGTTAAGTAAGCAACGTATGCTTACGATATATATTAAATGCATATGAATGATGATAAAATGTCATTGAACGGGATGTTCATGAAATAAGATCATGTATGACACGAATAAGAATGATAAGGTGAAAAGTAGGTAAAGGCGATACGTCGCCTGTGTTGTGCCACCCGCACCAAGTCGGGTTGGACTGTGGATTGAGTTGGATTTGGTTTGGCCGCCCCAACCAATTCATGGTCGCGCGCCAGGTACGAACACACATGTTAAGGGCCCTTATGTAGAATAATAGATGCAGAAATAATTAAGCATAATATGAACATAATTGGTTTATGCATGCTATATATCTTGAAGTATATGCAATAGAATGAGGATATGTTTTGTTATAAGTCACGAGTCGCGGTATAGGAGTTGTACTTGCTGAGCGAAAGCTCATTGTGTTAAGTTTGTGCTGTAGGTAAACAAGCTGCTGGCATTTGATGATGCAAGGTGGAATCGCGTGGCCGGGCACTGTGAATGGTGGAAAATGGGGACTGCTACGCGTTTTGTTAATTATGTTTTATGTTTCGTATATGTATATACGCCTTATATAAAAAAAAAAAAAAAAAATTTCCGCTGTGTTTCATGTAATAATTAAGTAAGTTGTATAAGCCATGTATGTATGTACGGTAACGGCCTGTGTTAGGTGGATCGTTACAGTTTAAATATGTATGGTAACGGTCCTACATAGGTCGGGGCATTACACAGACACTTAACCTATTGTTTCCAAAAAAAACGGTATGACAATTATCTTATTGTTTATGTTGATGATAGCATTATTACAGGTGGCAACGATGGGACTGTGCAAAAGTTCATTCAACTCCTTGCTCAATGATTTTCCCTCAAGAATCTTGGGTCAGCTCTCCTATTTCCTTGGAGTAGAAGTTATTTCCATCGTTAAGGCTTACTTCTGTCCCAATGTCGTATATAGCAGACCTTATGGCTCGTACATGTATGACAGATGCGAAGCCTGTTACTACACCTATTGCAACTGCTCCTACGCTAGCTTGATCTTCATTTCGGTACGGCACGTTCAGATCCATTTGAGTATCGGACCATTGTTGGTAGTTTACAATATTTGTCGTTCACATGGCCTGATATTGCTTATGCGGTGAATAAATTGCCTCTTTTTATGCATCGCCCTACCTATGATCATTAGAATGCCATTAAACGACTATTATGCTATCTTTGTGGGACTTTGGATCATGGTGTGGTTCTCTATTGCGGATCCTCCTTATCTCTTCATGCTTTTTTTGATGCTCATTGGGCAGGTAACAAAAATGATTACACCTCTACCAGTGACCATCCTGTTTACAAACCTAATCCTATCTTATGGAGTTCTACGAAGCAACGAAGTGTCGCTCATTCTTCTACTGAAGCTGAATATCGTTTTGCTATGACTGCTGCTGAGATGAGTTGAAATTCCTCTATGCTTACTAAACTTGATGTGTGTCTTCGTCAACAACCAATAATCTATTGAGACAATGTGGGTGCCACAAACCTATACTCGAATTCGGTCTTCCATTCCCGCATGAAACATGTTGCCTTAGATTATCATTTTATCCGTGAACAAGTTCAGAGTGGTGCTCTTCATATCGCTCATGTCTCTTATGAAGATCAGTTGGCAGCTTTCACCAAACCACTTCCACGCACACGCTTCCTCACATTAAAGGACAAGATCAGACTCTTGTTCAATGAAAAAGGCTATGCCATAATTTCTACAACTCAATAGATATATCTACAATCGTTTTGGTTAGTAATATATATATATATATATACACACATATATAAAACTTTGTATTGTGTTAAGTCTGTATTAAAATAAGACCCACATTCAGTGGCAAAGCCAAGATTTTGTTTCGGGCAGCATAAACTAAGAGTTAAATAAAATAGAAATTGAAATTATTGACTAAATTTAGAACATCACAATTGTCTCTTGCAAGTTTTCATACGTTGAAAATATTGCATAATAGTCTCGTTGTCAAATGTATCAAAAATATCTTTCTTATTGTATACTATGTAATTTTGATTCATCCATTGATCACCCGTTTGATTGTGCAGAGGAGTCTTCACCACATTCATGGCAGAAAACACTCTCTCAATAGTAGCTGTAGCAACTGGAAGAATTAGCGCCAATGTCACAAGCTTATAAACTAATAGGTACACCTAATGTTTTTTTGTTTTCACCATTTTTTTAGCAAGATCACCAATACCTTCTAGTCTTGCAAACTCCTTGCTAGAGCAGACATCACAAATATAAATTTCAAGTTGATCATCAAGTATCATGAGGTCTAATGCAGAAAAATCTTCTGGATAGTACTTAGCAAGACAGATTAATCTTTCCTTGTCAAAGGAAGAGAATAAATCATTTGGGCACAAACAAGCTACACAAAGAAGTAACTCTGTACTTACCTCTAGAAAACGGTCATTTAATTCTTGAAGTTGCATATTGATGACAACACAAAAAAAATCAACTTTGAAATGATGCAAATTTGTAAGTTCTTGTGCATTATGCCGTGGTCGACCTCAAGTTATAAATCTATCATCCATGCTCGGAACATTAGTACTGTGTTTTCTAGAAAAAGAAGAGACATGATCGAAAAACGATTCCCATTCACTATTTCTCATCCTCTGGAGTCATTCCTTGCATATCTGCACAAGATTCACGGCATTTTCAATATCTTGATCTTTTCTCTGGAATGCCTTTGACAATTCATATTTGTAATGCCTAATATGGTTCTCATCAAATGTGAACCGAAGACAAATTCAAATGATTGCGTAACCTCCAACAAGTTATTTGCTTCACATCTTTGCTCATAACTTGACTTGTCGTCTATAATCCTCTCAAGGACGTCAATCACAGATGGGAACATGTGGATCAAGCTAATCAAAGTATCATAACGTGAACCTTAACGTGCATCACCAAATTGCCTAAGAGTAGTAGATTGATTCAATCGTCGTCCACTAGACATCTCACCGGATTTTAGTGCTGCAACAGTTATAGTAGCTTGTTTCTTTTGAAGCATGTCACAGCGCTTAGATAAAGCTCCAACAACATTTAAAAAATTAGCAACTGTGCCAAAAAGTGATGGAATTTGTATTTGCTTCTTTGCCTCTTTGCCTCTGCTACAAGAGCTAGTTGAAATTTGACATTTCTCCTCCTCTTGAGCTTTCAAGCCTTCAATAAATTGTTTGTTTTGGTTTTGATTTTTTTTTTTTTTTTTTTTTTTTTTTTTGGTGTGGTTTTAGGACCGGGGTTTACGGAAGTTGAAATTGAAGAGCCTTTCTTGCCCTCCACGATAAAGCATCTGCAACTGTTATTTAGGGTTTATTTTTTTATTTTATTTTTTATTTTTTTATGTCAAAGGCCAACATATTAAACTCAAAACTATAAGCTATTAATTGGGCCTTTAACAACAAACATGGGCTGGCTTTAGTTCAAGAGGGGGGGTGGCTGGTGGGCATACCAGTGTTTTGAGGGGGGCCATTGCAAACGACTTGTAGTTTGCTCCAAAAATTTGCATTCAATAAAACAAAAAACAAAAAATCCTGGGGGGGAATGCCCCCCGGTCCTTACCTCCTTCCGCGACTGTCCATGTGATATGTAAATATTAAGTACTCATGACTATTCACAAGAAAGTAAATTGGGGGGGGGGGGGGGGGGGGGGAAGGAACTCGGATTCTATTCATTGGTTGCAGTACAAGATTCACAGTCAGCACGTTTATCGTGAGTCTTCTGCTGAATGTGACTTGACTCCAACCGACAACCTTAGTGCTTCTAATTTTTCTTCACATTATCCTTCGAAAGAAAAAATAATAATAATTAATAACGGAGTCTGAACTTCATGAAGAAATATTGTTGCCATTATTGAGCAAGGATAAATGAGTATCAATGAGGGAAATTTTAGACCATTCAGAAGTATGTAACTAGACAAAAATCATACATCGGTAGTTAGATTTTCTTTTCCCCCTCACTAGTAAAAATTGTGGATTACACGACGGTTATTAACCATCGTATAAAGTTTACACAATAGTTAGACAACCGTCATGTAATTCAGTATCGTGAAAGATACCATAACAGTTATGTAACAGTCGTGGTATCTCAATATTACACAATGGTTCACACCTTCGTCGAATCAAGAAATACAATAACAAATACAGCAAAATTACAAACTTTATACGACGGTTTCAACTAAAAACCATCGTGTAATATACAACATTACACGACAGTTTTGGCTCAATCCACATAAAGACATTGAATCTATGATTTTTCATGTGAGTTTTGGCAAATGATAAAAGTTATTCAACACCATCTCGATATTTTCTAGTCAATCTATTAGCCCACATCCATTTTTGATCCATTTACAAGAATCTGGCCTAAATCCAAATTAAAGATTATACAATTCATTCAATAATATGAAGTTTTTGCATTTAAAATAATACATATTAAGCTTTTGAAATAATTTAACAAATCATACTTAAAAAAAAAAAAAAAAAACATGAATTTACCGTTTTTGATATCTAAAATATCTGCAATATTAATTCATCAATACAAATTAAATAACTCAGAAGAGTAAGTAGTAATCAATACTTACAAATAATTACTATAAGAGAGTGTTAGTTTGGTGGACGGTGGCAGCGAAGGATTTGGTTTCGTAAGTCTCTGTAATGTTTTTCGCGGCTGTAGAACAGTTCTGTAAGATAAAAAAGAAGGTTACTGGTAGGGATTATAAAAACCGTGAATTGTACGACGGTTTGACCTAACCGCCGTGTAATCTGTCGGATTACACGATGGTTAATTAAAACCATCGTGTAATCCTCCGGATTGCATGACGGTTCATTAAAACCGTCGGGTAATCCTGTGTTTACACAACGGTTTTCTTGAACCGTCGTTTAATTCTGTTTAAGACGACGGTTTTACAAAAACTGTCGTGTAATCCAACTTTTGTAGTAGTGCCTCTAAAGAAAGTTAAAACTAAATAGAAGTGAGTTCTTAAAATCAACACATTTTCATCAAAATTATGAATTTATCGTAGTTTGTAAACATGCATGAATATGAAAAGATTATCTTATTTAAAGAGGAAAATGTCACTCCTTATTATTTTTACTGTTCTTTTATTTTTTTTCTCTATATATATATATAGATATAAATATAAATATAATTTTGAGGTCAACATGTCCGAGAGGGTCTAACGTGAGGAAGGGATCGTCAATCAACTGCGTTGGAGGTTTTTCTATTTGATGCTGTTGGATGTGGTTGTCGCCATTAATGGTGTTCTCTCTGTCTCTGTTTGGGATTACATATAAGTGTTTATATTTTAACTTCAAAACTTTTGTTTTTGAAAGAAAAACAAAATAGAGTGGCTTTTTGGGACATATCTCAAAATCATGACTCCTTGAAACTTTGAAAAAATCCCATGTGAATCAATGAAATAAATCTATTACATTTTGACAAGAAGCTTTAAAAAAAAAAAAAAAAAAATCTAATGTACCTTTGTATTGATTGTTCATTACCAATAATAAATAATTAAATTCTCCAACATATGAAAGTTGAATTTCTTTATATATATATATATAGGTAATAACTCTGGTATTTTACTTCATTATTTTGGTTTAGTATTGATCATGATCATGGGAATGGATCAACCTCAATATATTGCAGGTACAAATTATAAGGAAGAAAACTCCCGTCACACCCAAACTCCTTAAATATTCTGACTTTCATACGAATCTTCTGTAATTAATATTACCTCCAAAGGCAACGTTTCTCTCCTTTTATTTAATAATTGAATTATAAATGAAAAAATCAAAGTGTAAAATTAACACTAAATTATACCTGTAATCACTTTAACTATGTAAGGTGTCAATTCTCCTTCTCTCTTGAATCACTTGAAAAATAGATGTATAATTTTGATTGATTTAATTTTTTAACGTGACCCTCAAACAACCTTTCAGTCAACTACAAGTTTAATACCCGTGTATTGCACGGGAAATGAAGAAAAAAATTAAAAAAAAAACATAGTATTATATGATAAAAACAGTTAATTAAGATAAATATTATAATTATAATCAATATAATTTTTCTCAAAATCTCTCCCAACAATGAAAATGCAAAATCAAAATGACGATAGTATTAACAATAATAAAAATGAAAACAAAAGCAAAAATAACTCATTTAAAGAAAAAAATTAAAACAAAAATAAAGCAGAAAACAAAAAAAAAAAGAACAAAAATCTTTAAACTCAAAATAACCGAGAAAAAACTAACCCTAACAAAAATATTATAATAAAATAAAATATATAACTCATTTTCTTCTTTTTTTACTGTTTTAAAAAAAATAAAAAATTTTTTTATTAGGTTATATACATGCAAAAACTAAAAAAAATGATTTTTAAAATATTAAACAAAACAAATAAAAAAGAAAAAAAATTGCACGCAGAATCCTTTAAAAAAAGGGTCTTTAAAAAATAGAAAAAAGAAACAAAAAAGACACACAAAAAAAAATCTGAAACAAAGATAAAAATTTTAAAGTAAAAAATTGTTTAAAAATAAAAAAAAAAGGCGAGTGAGCAAAAACACAATACAACAATAGATCAGAATCTAATGTCTAAAATTTAGCGTAAAAAAAGGCAAAAATAATATTAAGAAAAAAAAACAAACTCTAAATAGAGCTAAAACCGACAACACACTGTAGGAAAAAGAAAAGGAACTAAAAAAGAGGCGTAAAATGGTAATTATACTGTGTAGGCAGCCGGTAATTTCTGCATAATAGGGGTAAAAATGTCAACTCACTGTAGATGAAGGAAAACCACTAAATCAGAGGGGCAAAAAAGTCTCTGCACTGTAGATAAAATAGTAAAATATGTGAGGGCAAAACCGTCCTTCCACTGTAGATAAGCCAAAATCAACCTATAGAATAGGGGCAAAATCGATAGTTTAATGTAGAAAAAGCACCTACTGTGTATTACTGTAGAAAAAAAAAACCGTACAACAAAAGCAACAAAAATTTAAAAAAAAATCACTGTTTATTAAACAGTAAAATATTGCATCTTTTTACTCTAGCAAAGCAGCAAAAGTTAAAAAAAAAACTGTATCAAAGCAATAAAAGTTAAAAAAAAAAAAAAAACAATTCACTGAGCAATAAAGCAAAGCAACAAAAGTATAAAAAAAAAAAGTCAAACTAAAAAAATGTATAAAAAAAAAAAACCAACAACAACAATAGCAAAAGTAAAAAAGAAAGAAAAAACAACAACAGCAAACATATAAAAAAAAGAAAAAGTAAAAAAAAAAAAAACCTTGTTCATTGAATAGTGAATGAACAGTCAAAGAACAGTGGGCAGAGTAAACAGTAATTTTAGTATTCATTGAACAATGAATGAACAGTTGGAAACAGTGACAGAGCATCCTAGGAGGGGCAAAATGGGCATTTCACTGTGCGGGTCAAAAAAAAAACCTCTGTTTTGAAGGGCAAAAACGTAAATTTACTATGTAATTACTATTCACTGAACAGTCAGATTCCCCATCATTTTATCCTTTTAGTATATATAGTAATTTGATAGCATTTTGAGACAATAACTGATAATATTAGATAAGTATAAATAATTTTTGTTCTAAAAAAAAAAAATTATGATTAATGATGCACAATAAGGCCCATATCACTCGGATTCAAAATGTCTCAGTTCATGCATAGACAAAGTCATCAACTCTTGTGATGCTTCCATTCCCTTTAACAAGTACTAAAATAAACTCAAATTTGGTAAAAATTCTGATCTTCTATCCCGTAAAATGTGTTATTATCTTATAAATTGCAAGCCCACCCCTACACTCATCCTCTTTTTCCCTATGAAAAACTCTTTGGTTCCCTTTCAAATTGTTCCAAACTTTGTGTCTTCGACTGTCTTTGCTACTGTGACTCCGTTAGAGGTGGGAATTTGGGCCAGGCCAAACGGGCCGGCCCGTGACCTGTAATTTAGATCCGGTCGGTGGCCCGGCCCGGCCTGCATTTTATGGGCTTAGTAAAAGCTCGACTCTATAGTAAGGGTCGGGCCGGCCTGAATATTTAAGCCCGATGGGCTGGTCCGGCCCACTCATTATTTTAAAAAATAAAAAATAATAATTAAAAAATTTATATATATAAAAAATAAAATAAAAATTAAAAAAATAAAAGTTTAATTATAATCTTAAACAACTAAAATTAAAAGTTTAATTATAATATTAAGTTAACTAACTAACTAATATTATAATTATTAAGTACTAACTAAGCAATTATAATATAAATATAAATATAAAAATTAATAGAAATAGTATAATCAAATTTTTTTAACAAAGTATAAAATTTTTTATTTTTTATCTAAGATAAATTATTAAATTATAAAAAATATACAAATTTATTCAAAAATTACAAATCAAAAATAAAATTAAATAAAAATATAAAAAATAAGCCTGCTGGTCGAACTGGGCTTACATTTCAAAAATTCAGACTGAACCGGTTCAAATTTTTAAAATAGCCTATTGAGTTCGGATCGAGTCGAGTCAGGGAGTCCGAATTCCCACCTCTAGACTCCGTCCTTATTTAGATCACAAACTTAGCCCCCGCTCTACACCGTTTGTCTTCTTAAGCTACTCTATCACTCAAAGTGCTTATCACATGTCTTCATCCCTCATATCCAAACTTTCCACGTCACGTCATGTCAAATTTAATGCGTCAATTTTTCATTTTTCCTCTCTTCATCCCCATCCAGATTCCTTCTATGTCTTTTCTTCCAGCCCCCGACGCACCATCTCCAACGCCGTCCTAGAGTCTTGATCTGTCTACATCAACTTCAATCACTACTACCACGCCCAGTTCATCCAACCAACCTGAACTCGACATCCAAACCACCGCTGAAAACACCAAACTAAGATGTATGGTGTATAAATAGTCTTCGTTCTCCTTCTGTTTTGTTTTGCCCCTCACTCTTTTTTTTTTTTTTTGGCTCTTTGTTTTTCCTTCTTAGAGAGAGGGAAAACAAAAACAAAAACAAAAACAAAAGGCTAATTAATGATCGTCACATTTTTTCTTTTTTTTGAAGAACGGGCTATAATTTGATTTCTAGTCCTATCACTATCTATCTATCTAATATATATTGGAAATATGAGTTTACTTTAAAGTGCGTTTGTCATTTCTTTTAGATTGTCACTGTCACGTGAAATATACTATAACGTGACGGTTTAAATATTGATAAATAAATGAGCTTTTTTATTTTTTATTTTTTATTTTTTGGGTTTTCTTTTGCTTTGTTAATCGCGGATGCTTGTTAATTAGTTTTTACAAATTTCGAAAACAGTTCCATGTTAGGGGGAGTTTGACAATCGGTCCAACTCAAACTCATTTTAAATTTTTTTTTTTGTTTTTTTTCTCAAAAATTTTTATCTTTTTCTCAAAAAAGTTTTTTATCTTTTCTGAAAATTCAAAAAAATTTATTATTACAATTAAAATATTTCAACTCAAACTAACATACCAAACATCTTAGAATGCTATTCTACTTCTGCATTACCATTTATAGAACAATGATGGTATCAAGATATAGTTTTCTTTTTTCTTCTTTAAAATTAGTATTTATGGTACTACTCCTAGAAGTTCCTCGTTAGGGAGGGGGGGAACTCCGAGTAATTGCACATTTATGGCATGTTTACTTACCAGTAATCGGAGTGGTTAGGATTCGGAATGTGCTGGATTCGGAGTCAGGATTCGGAATTAGAATATGTTGTTTACTTGGGTTCCAGAAATTAGAGTCGAAATCACTGTCAATCCCATTCATGCGTTTACTCAGAACAGGAATCGGAGTCTGTTGCTGTAAATTTACTTATATACCCTTTTATTTATTGTGTTTTCAAAAATTAAAAGAATAATATTTTTTTATTTATTATCATACTATTAATCAAAAATAAAATAATCATTATGATATTAGGACAATAAAATTAAATTGTATTATTTTTTGTTTAAAAAAATAAAAAAGAGTAAAAAAAAATAAATTAAAATAAGTAAAGAATAAAAAAATATAAAAATAGAAACATAATAATATATTGTAATAAAAAAATTGTTTATTTACTATAATAATGTTAATAGTAATTAGGATAGTTACATAATATTAAGTTAATAAAAATATATTATACTTGGTAAATAAAAGTAATTAATATAGGTTGTTATTATTTTTTAATACAATTTTTTTGCAAATAAACTAATGGTAAAATAGTAATTTAATGTTAATAGTGGGAATGTGAGTCACAACCGGTAGGAGGCATGGGATTGTCAATCCCATTCCTCAATCCCAAATTGATATGGGACCCACCATTCTCACTCCCATTCCAAAAAAAAAAAAAAAAAGAGTAAGTAAACAGGAGATTGACTCTCATTCTCCACTCACATTCTCTACTTTTGATAAGTAAACATGCCATTAGGATTAAAGTTGGAAGGATTCGTAGTTTTTCAATACAGAAGTCAAATTGCCTCACATCAAGATATTGTTAAGAAAAATGAAGACTTATAGATTTCACCACATGACTGGTGATCTCAAATATATATATATATATATATATATATATTTGGAGAGATATGAAAGTATATTAATATGCAATTAATGACAGAAAGATAATTCTAATTACAAGATGTCTATTTTTATTAAAAAAGACAAGTTAAGTTAAATCACGAGCTTTTAACAAATTAGCAACTGTGCCAAAAAGTGATGCAATTTGTATTTGCTTCTTTGCCTCTGCTACAAGAGCTAGTTGAAGTTTGATATTTCTCCTCCCCTTGAGATTTCAAGCCTTCAATAATTTGTTTGTTTTGTTTTGTTTTGTTTTGTTTTGTTTTGTTTTTTTGTTTTTTTGTTTTTTTTTGTGTTGTTTTGTTTTTTGTGTGTGGTTTTAGGGGGTTTACGGAAGTTGAAATCGAAGAGCCTTTCTTGCTCTCCTCGAGAAAGCATCTGCAACTTTTATTTAGGGTTTATTTTTTACTTTTTATGTCAAAGGCCAACATATTAGACTCAAAACTATAAGCTATTAATTGGGCCTCTAACAACAAACATGGGCTGGTTTTTGTTTAAGAGGAGGGGCGGCTGGTGGGCATACCAGTATTTTGATGGGGGGCCATTGCAAAAGACTTGTAGTTTGCTCCAAAAATTTGCATTCAATAAAACGAAAAACAAAAAATCCTGGGGGGGGAATGCCCACTGGTCCTTACCTCCTTCCGCCACTGTCCATGTTTATATGTAAATATTAAGTATTCATGAATATTCACAAGAAAGTAAATTGAGGGGGGAAAAAAACAACTGGGATTTTATTCATTGGTTGCAGTACAAGATTCACAGTCAGCACGTTTAACGTGAGTCTTCTGCTGAATGTGACTTGACTCCAACCGACAACATTAGTGCTCCTAATTTTTCTTCACAGTATCCTTCGAAAGAAAAAATAAAAATAAATAACGAAGTGTGAACTTCATGAAGAAATATAGTTGCAATTATTGGGTGAGGACAGATGAGTATCAATGACGGAAATTTTAGACCATTGGGTAGTATGTAACTAGACAAAAATCGTATATCCGTAGTTAGATGGTTTTTTTTTTTTTTTCTCCTCTAAAGAAAGTTAAAACTATATAGAAGTGAGTTCTTACAATCAACACATTTTCATCAAAATTTTAAATTTATAGTAGTTTGTAAACATGCGTTAATATGAAAAGATTATCTAATTTTAAGAGGAAAATGTCACTCCTTACAATTTTTACTGTCCTTTTATTTATATATATATATATATATAAAATTTTGAGGTCAAGATGTCCGAGAGGGTCTAACGTGAGGAAGGGATCGTCAATCAACTGCGTTGGAGGTTTGTCTATTTTATGCTGTTGGATGTGGTTGTCGCCATTAAAGGTGTTCTCTCTGTCTCTGTTTGGGATTACATATAAGGATTTATATTTTAACTTCAAAACTTTTGTTTTTGATATAAAAACAAAATAAGAGTGGATTTTTGGGACATTTCTCAAAATCATGACTCCTTCAAACTTTGAAAAAATCCCATGTGAATCAATGAAATAAATCTGTTACATTTTGACAAAAAGCTTAAAAAAAAAAAAAATCTAATGTACCTTTGTATTGATTGTTTGTTACCAATAATAAATAATTAAATTCTTCAACATATGAAAGTTGAATTTATTTTTTCCCCTACCACAAAGAAGGGAATAAAATGAAGCCTTATCTATTAAAAATAAAAAATAAAAAATGGAGGGAATAAAAACAGATGAATAGGCAGAGCAGCAGCGTATAACATGTAACGCCCCCACCACGTAGGGCTTTACCATACTTACTTAGTTTAAATCTCGGTTTTAAATACTTAAGCTTATTGAAAATTTTAGGATAAATTTTTTTAACATATATAAATAGTATAATGCAATTTATTTAAATAAATATATCTATATTCAATTCAAAAGAGCTAGCAGAAAATTTTGCGTAGTGGTATCCCACACCGCCCTTCACTTACCGCATGGTCCACATGGCCCACCAATTAAGCTGCAGGCTTTTTACCTATACTATGAAATATACTAATGAGCTTTCGCTTAACAAGTACAAACATAATCTCACAAAACATAACAAATATCGTGTAACTTATACATGGACCAATTATGATCAATTATGAATCGCTTATACTCCATTATGGACTTAATTATGAACTTATTATCTTACTTAATATATGGGCCCCTTGTGTACGTACCAAATGCGTGTAATCCACAGAAAGTTAGGGTTTGCAAGGTCCCTAACAAATCTGAAAATCATAAACATAACCCTTCACGCATCAACAGAAGGTTTGGAAAATTTTCTTGAACATACATAATCCTCCATGCATCAACGGGAGATTGGTACGACACTTTACTTGTTTTAGTCTTAATCTTGTTATTTTTCCAAGACTAAGATTCTTTACTTGTGATCTTATTAGTTATGATGCATATGATACATGAATATGGTATGACATAAAGATCAATGGCATAAAATGTAATATCTAAATTTTCATGTTACTATTTCCTTTTTAAGAAATTAAATTCATGCTATGAAAATATTCGTGAAAAAGCTTGATTTAGAGCTTTTGTGTGATTTTGTGATTTCTTATGAGTTGATAAGACTCATAATAGAATGCTAAGGTTAGCAAACGACCTTTTGAGTCAAAAAGGGCAAAAAAAGTACATGATTTTATGAAAGTCAAAGGTTTGATCAAAAAGTCAACTTTGATCGAGAAAGTCAAAGTTTGACTAAGAATAGTCAAAGAGTTGACTTCGTAGTATTATGAGACGCAGTATGGAAAAGATGCTGTGAAACTCGTCATTACGAGTGATATAGCATGAATAGACCTTAAAACCACCATAGAAAATCAAGCACACCTAGTAGAGATTAAAGTCAAAAAGGGCTCGGAAAAATAAGAAAAATTTTATACTGTCCATTTTTACACAGATAAATTTTGGACTACAGTGCAGTATAAAAATACTGTGTATAAGTGAACACAGTATTGAAAATATCTGTGTAGTTCAAAAATGGACTGTATTATGAAGAAATTAGCCAAACATGGCTTAATGGGGGATGACATCATCACAATCCCTAATTATGACATCATAATTAATTTATTAGCTTGGAAAGAAATATTTTTGCTTGTTCAACAAGCATATGGCCGGCCACCTCACCCTCCCATAGTGTAAATATGAGTTTTTGTGGGGTTTTTGTAGAATTATTGGAAAATTCTCAACCTCTATAAATAGGAGAAGGCATAAATCATTTTATTCAAGAAATCTAGCCAAACTCTTGCTCTTTTTCTTCAGAAAATCCGCAGCCTAGGGAGGAGAGAAAGAGATAAGAAAAACAAAAATTTCCAAGGGGGAATTGCTAGGGAGAATTCGGATTTGAGCTAGGAACCAAGAGAAAAGAGTTTGAAAATTTTTGGTGTCAATTTGGCCAAGGTGGCAGAGAGTGGAGGGAGAGGGAAAAGAAAGAGAAAAGCTGGAAAAAATTTTGGGAAGAGTCTCTTGATGTGGCCGGATTTGTGGAGGTCAATCAATAGGCCAACAAAAATTTTTGGCACCCATTTGGAGAGTAGGAGCCGAGAGGAAGGTGGACTAAGGGGAGGAGGAGAATTTGGACTCCAAACCCTAACTTTGATCTAAGGTAACCCTTTTGAGCCCTAATCTTTCAATTTAGCTTTCAATTTGAAATTTACCTTGTATTTCAAGTTAAAGGTTGTAAGGACATAACTCCAATTTAAGTTTCATGCTCTAGGTGTGTTAGTTGTGCTTGATTTAGGACTTAGGGGTGGATGGCTTATTTATACTGTTTGATTTTTGGTTTGTGCTTGATTAATTTCTAGGATGCATGTTAGATGGTGAATGATTAGTATGTTACCTGTTTTTGGTGCAAATCAGCCCTAAGCAACCCATGCTAGGTGATAGCTTAAGGGTGTATGCTATGGTGTATGCTTGAATGTGAGACAAAAAGTAGAACCATGCAAACCTAGGACTAGGGTAGTTCGGGTTTTGGTTTGCATGAGCACGTTTGAATTGCATGATGGTTCATGTGGGACGTTAGAAAACGCTGCATGTGTGTTATTTAGGCTCCCGCGTGTTCGGTTGAGTTAGACTCCGCGCAATAGGACGAAAAATGGAACTAATGAAGAAAACTGCCAGTTCGGACTTGGAACTGCCCAGTTTTCTGGTAAGTGAAATTTGAGGCCTTTAGAGGCCGAATGGGGTAAAACGTAAAACATGAAAGTTTCTCGGAACGAGTTTTCCTAGAGGACAAGATGAACAGATCTTTAAAATGAGGCTCCAATGGCCTCCGTTTTTATAAAAATCCAAGGCTGGTTTGCCCAGACCTAGTTTACACGACCAGCCAGATTCAAACGAAAACTAACAAGCATACAAGCAGAACTGGATTTTTCTTAAAATACGAAAGTTTTAGAATTTTCGAGAGCTAAAACTTTCATGAAGACAACTTTTTCAAATTCAGAATGGATTTTTAAACTGACACTGTTTTCCAAAGACTGTGCAGTGAACAGAAAATTCCTGCACAGGATTTTCTAAAACTAATTCATAAAAACTGTTTTTTTTTTTTTTTTTCCAAAATCACTGTTTTGACTATGAAAACTGTTCCAAAGGCAGTTTCCAGCCCTAAATAATTTTTATAAAGATCCGTTTCGAAAATATGAATTTTTACAAGCTAAATAAAGAGTTTTGAGAATTTTTCCTCAACATTTTTCAAGTTAAGAAAAATTTGGGATTTTAAGCTAAGATATAGCAAAATGAACGTAACGGATGGTAACCGGGAAGGATACCCGAGTTACTGGGTCAAGCCCAAGGTTGACTATAAAAGGTTGACCATAGTTGACCATAAAAGGTTGACCATAGTTGACCAAGGGCTGACCTTAGTTGACCGAGGGTTGACTTTGGTTGACCCAATGTTTAACTAAATTTGACCTTAAGGGTTACCCAATATAACCCTAAGGGATACCAAAAAATTTATAATTGGGTTAGGACATAAGGGTTAATGGAAATAACTCAATGATTATGACGTAAGAATAAAGCCCAAGGTTGGAGAGAAAACCTAAACCCTAATAGTATGATTGAGGGCTTAGCACAAAAAGGTTATCCAACGTAACCTCTTAAGAGATAGCCTAAAGTTAAGCAAGAGGGTTACTTATAGTAACCAAGTGGGACGTTATGCACAAAAGGGACATACAATTAGGATTATGTAAGTATGTTGGTTAGGCTACCAACATTTTTATGATTTCGAATTCTCATACTATGTCCATGGAATAACAGGTGATAGCCTGTTGTTGCGTCCAAGTGTGGAGCAGCATCCACTAGGGCATAGTAGACGAGGTAAGTACAACTCCGCCTACAGCATAGGCTTTGTGTTGTTACTTGCTAAAGTATGTTAGATGTTTGCTAGGAATATGCGTGTGATTGTTGCGATGCTATGTTTTGTTGTATGCCATATGGTATGTTAGAATGATTGCTCAATGTTATGTTGTATACGTGAGATGTTATGTGGTTGCCATGTTGTGCTATGTTGTATGTTAAGTAAGGATGTATGATAAGTCAAGTCTATGAATCATGCTATGATAAGTTATGATGCATGTTACGTTAAGTCTTATGGCTTATGTAAGAGTGACATCACGATGCATGTTCACTAAATTATAAGATGAGACTAAAGATCAAGAAAGAAAGAAAGCAAGCAAGTTACCATGGCGAGTAAGTCGCCTGTGTCGTACCGACCCGCTCGTAGGTCGGGTTGGACTATGGTTTGAGTTGGAAATGGACTGGCCGCCCCAACTACTCCATAGTCGTGCGCCCGGTACGTACACTCAAGTAAGGGCCCCATAAGTAAGAAAAGTAAAAAAAGTAAGAAAGTAAGTTAAGAATGAATAAAACATAATACAAGCATAATCGGATCATGCATCTATTATGCAATGCTATGTTATGTCATAATGTGATGTAGTATGTTATGATAAGTGCAAGTATGAAACGATGGGATATGTTAGGAAAAGTTAAGTTAGTATGTGTATGCTAGGTTATGTATGTTATGTCGCGGTTTAGATAGTTGTACTTGCTGAGCGAAAGCTCATTGTCTTATGTTTATGCTGTAGGTAAGCAACCTGACAGCAATGGGTGATACAAGATGGAAGTGCGAGGCGGGGCATACTGTGAAATGTGGGAGTGCGATGTCGCTACGCGTTTCGTTCACTATGTATTTCTTTTGTGTTGAGTATTTTATTTACGACACGCTTATTACGTTTAGACGTTTATAAGCTTAGTAAAAAAAAAAAAAAAAAATTTCCGCTGCATTCCGCCAAATAAATAAGTACGATAAGTTTAAGTAAGTAAGTATGTATGTATGGTAACGGCCTGTGCTAGGCGGGTCGTTACATAAAACAACTTGTGGCATGTTTATAAAACATGGCATTTTTTAAAATATGACATTATCATAAATTATGGCACAATAGTAAAGTGTGGCAGTATTGCAAAACATAGCATATACATACTCATGGCATAATGGTAAAATATGACATAAACATAAACATAAACATAGCATATCATGGCATACATGTAAACATGTCATGCTTGAAAATAATTTACTATTACTCATACTGTAGGTGAGGTTTGTACTTACCAGTTATCCTAAACTCTTGTCCTAACGTACGACAAGACGAAGCAATAAGTTATATTCCTGTCTCCAAAAAGGACGTATGATAAGAATCATCCTATCTTACTCTAAATCATTACATTCAATGTTGGTATCCTAACCAACATTAACAAGTAACCCTAGTTACATGTCCCTACATATTACAATGATATCTTATTTGATTACTAAAAGTAACCCTAGAACACATGGCCCAATCATACTTATATAGTATATCATTAGGTGACTATTAGTAACCCTGGGTATATGTAACGCCCTGACTTATGTAAGGCCGTTACCACACTTACTTAAACTATATCTTGGTTTTAAGAATTTAAACTTACTTGAAAATTTTAGAGTAATTTTTTTTTAAACATATATAAATAGACTAGTCCATATACGTAAACTTTCTGTGTAAACATATTAAAATAAAAAGATATATATACTGTTGAGGCTACAATCCAGTCCGACCACAGGCTCTTACTCCGAGAACTTAGCAGTCACATCGGGGCTACTCCGGCTATATCCCATCCACAGTCCCCCGAGCACTGCCATCCTGGGTGACATGAGCACCCCAATCATGGTGACCCGAGTACTCCCGGTCAGTGTGTTCCGAGCACTCCCAGCCAGCGTGACCCGACTACGACCGACCACTCTACGAAAACCAATGCGGATTAACCCAGCATGTGCTTGGAGGACTATCGACTACCTCGATCACTTGGCGCTGGTTGCACTGCCGTACGTTGTCTTGCGTGTGGAGTACGGTCCCCAATTCTACGGGGGTCAAATCGCGGCCTTCTGCCACCTGCTCCCACTATCTCCCTAATTCCCGCCATCTGATCCGGCTGAGGCCATCCCTGCGGCCACCTACAACAACCACCCTAGTGCCCCTAGCCTAGGGCCAAGACCACGTGGCGTCATCGAATTAGCCCACGACCTTCAGGCGCCATGCCCCTACTTACCCGATGGGAGTCCTAGGGGACCGACCCGATCGAGTCGCCCCGAGTACCTGAGCCCGCGGGGAACACCTAGAAATAGAGGGCCTTCCTTCCATTCCAGGTACGGTCAACTTCCTTACCAAAACTCTGCCTTTTCTTTCGCTCATTAGACCCTGCTCTGACTTAAACATCGGAGTGCCCACGACAGACACTACACCGGTATCCCCGTTACTTCGAGGTGCTTCCTTTCTTGCAGGAGGACGCGAGCAGTGTGACCAGGCAAGGGTGGTCGGAGCGACCGACCACATTGGGTATTACTGCCGAAGACGTTCAGGCATCAACATTTTGGCGCTAGAATGAGGGCGACACTTGAGCCCTTCCAGCAACCACGACATCTTCACCTGCGTGCCCCAAGCATGACCACAGCAGTAACACATGGACGCCCAGGACAGCCAAGACGTCCAGGAGACAGAGAATCAGGCCCAGACGGGTTCTCCGAGCAACCGCCAACTACAACGTCGGCGAGGTGGGCGAGCACGACGGAAGCCAACACAGACGGAGATCCTCACGGAGAACGTTAGGAACCTGACCGAGATTGTTAAAGCACTGGTGGAATCTCAAAGAGACAAGCATACCCAGGTTACCAGAACGCATCCCGAGGCGGCCGAATCGACCCCGAGCAGACGACCCGAATCGGATGCCCGGGTTAGGGAGGCATCCCCCAAGCAGGAAAGACAGAGTGCTCGGGCCGACCGGGCGAGCTCGGGGCGAGCGCCCCGGGAAGAGGAAGTCGCTCTGGAACGCGAACGCTCGAGGAGCTGCAACAACGCGACCACTTACTCCGGGGCGGCGAACCCCTCGGCAGCCGTGGGGCATGACCAGTGGAACGCTATTAATGTGCACGGAAGCGCCTCCGTGTTCGACCGCCTAGGGCTCCCCGGACTGAGACGGCTGCGGGCCCGGGAACACACCCCTGATAGGCGGACCAAGGAGGAGAGAGACAACCAAAACCGGCTTGATCGAATATAACGACAGCTGGACCAGCTCGTAGACCAGCAGTACGGGTTGGAGCAGGTCGGCGCAGTAGACCCTCCGTTTACCCCAGCCATCGTGGCCTCACCGTACCCGAGCAGGTTCAAAATGCCTTCTATGGCGTCCTATGACAACTCTACAGACGCGGACGAGCACCTCGAGAACTACCAGGCACACATGCTCATCTAGAACGCCAATGATGCCGTACTCTGCAAAGCGTTCTGCTTAACCCTAACCGGAGGCTGAGGCCCGGTTCCATCGGCTCCTTCAAACAGTCAGTGGATGATTTTGCAACCGCGTTCCTTGGCTCGAAGGCCCGGAAACTGGAAGCATCACACTTGTTTAGAATAAAGTAAGGTGACAATGAGCTGCTTAAGGAGTTCCTCGAGCGCTACGACAAGGGAGTGGTGCAAGTCAAGGGCTGCTCCAATGACGCCCTGATCCAGGCGTTCTGAGAGGGCGTCAAGGACCAACTGTTGATATGGGCACTCGCCTATGACGTGCTCCCAACCTTTGCGCACCTGAGGAGGGTCTCCTGGAAGCACGCCGAGGCAGACGAGTACATCAAGAGACGAGGGCTCATAGCCCGAGAACAGCAGCCACTCCCCAAGAGGAGGCCAGAAAAGAGCACAACCAGACCTAGCCGAGCGGAGAAAGGAAGGGCCCAAGGCTTGGGCGGAAAATCGAAAGCCACATCTGCCCCGAGAACCCCAGCAAAGAAGTTCCAGCAATACACCCCTCTTGTGACCACCGTCGAGCAGGTGCTCGCCCAGGTCTCCGGGCGCGGACTGCTCTGGGACCCCCCGCCCCTCCGAACCGACTGGGCTCGGAGGAATGCGAACAAGTACTGTCACTTCCATAAAGATGTGGGCCACGACACCAAGGATTGCATCCAACTCCGTGACCAGATCGAGATATTAATATAGGACAGCCACCTGCGGGAGTTCGTGGAGAAGGCGATTACCCCGACCGGTGCTCCAAACAGAACTGCTCTGACCACTCAGACCGCGCCAGGGCCGAATAGCTGCCCCGGAAAGTAGGACCTGGAACACATCGTCCATACCATCTATGGCGGGACGGCTACCGGCGACACGGCTAGTAGCCGTAGGAGTTACGTCCGCGAGGCAAGGCAGGTTGCCCGCGGGGAACACATCAACATGGCGGAGTACATCACCAAGATTTGCCACCAGGAGAACACCACCATCAGCTTCGCAGACGACGAGGCCGATAGGCTACTACACCCGCACAACGATGCGTTGGTCGGAGAAATAAGTGTAGCCGATAATGTCATCCGCCGAGTCCTCATTGACAGTGGAAGCTCAGCCGACATCCTGTTTATGGATGCATTCACAAGGATGAAGATTGGAGGAGCCACGCTGACGCCTATCTGAACACCCTTTTACGGCTTTGCGGGTGAGGGTGTTCACGCGGCCGACACAATACAACTCCCGGTGACTATGGGAGACGGCCCTGAGAAGATAGTCCGGATGGTCGAGTTCATCGTGGTGGATTGACCCTCTGTATATAACGTCATCCTGGGGAGGCCAACCCTCAACGCGTTAAAGGCGGTGGTCTCCACGTACCACTTGGCGATGAAATTCCCTACCCCGAGCGGTATTGGAGTCTTCAGGGGGAACCAAAAGTCGGCCTGGAAGTGCTACCTCGAAGCGGTTAACAAAGTTTGCCGGAGAACCAGTGCCCTGACCACAACGGTCGCCGTGGCGACCATTTTCAAGGTAGATGAGGTCGATGCCCCGAACGGAGAGATCAATCGACTTAGCGACCTAGACCCCCGCACACCGGAGGACGTGGTCCGGGCAGACCCGATCGGAGAACTGACGGCGTACCAGCTTGACCATGAACACCCGGAGAGGTCGGTCATGCTCGGGTCAGCCCTTGACCCGGCTACCCGAAGGGTGATGGAGCACTTCCTCAGCAGCTATAAGGATGTCTTCGCCTGGTCGCACGAGGATATGCCCGGGATAGACCCAGCGATGATGTGCCACATGCTATGTGTCAACTCGAAAAGCAAGCCGGTGATCCAGAAGCGAAGAGCCTTTAACCCGGAAAGGTACGAGGCCATCAACGTGGAAGTGAAGAAACTCCTCACCGCAGGGTTCATCCGGGAAGTGACCTACCCCGAATGGCTCACCAATGTGGTCTTGGTCAAGAAGTTCAACGGGAAGTGGCGAGTGTGCATCGACTACACGGACCTCAACAAGGCCTGCCCGAAGGACTGCTTCCCCCTACCCCGGATAGACTAGTTGGTAGATGCTACCGCGGGACACAAGCTCCTCAGCTTTATGGACACCTACTCTGGGTACAACCAGATCCCGCTGAGCAAATTCGACCAAGCTAAAACCGCGTTCACCACGGACCAAGGCCTCTATTGCTACCAGGTCATGCCGTTTGGCCTAAAAAATATAGGGGCAGCCTACTAGCGGCTGATGAACAAGATGTTTGCTCCGCTGATAGGAAAGTCCATGGAAGTTTACATGGACGACATGCTCGTCAAGAGCAGGCGTGCAGAGGACCACATTCGGGACTTGAAGGACTGCTTCAATATCCTGCGCCAGTACAAGATGAAGCTGAACCTCTCGAAGTGTATGTTTGGCGTGGAGTCCGGGAAGTTCCTCGGGTTCATGGTGAATCACCGGGGCATTGAGGTCAACCCGTCTAAGTCCCAGGCGGTCTTGGACCTACAGCCTCCCCGGACGGTGAAGGAAATCCAGAGATTAGCCGGGATGGTGGCGGCCCTTTCCTGATTTATATCCAAATAACTGACAAGTGCACCTCATTCTTCCAAGCGCTCAAGGGCAAAGGGAAGATTAGCTGGGACAACAAGTGCGAGGAGGCATTCGAGGGCCTAAAAGCTTAGTTGGCGAAACCGCCTATGTTGTCGAAGCCCCTCCCCGGAGAAATTCTATATGTCTACCTGGTGGTCTCCGAGAAGGCAGTCAGCTCCGTCCTGGTCAGAGAAGACAACAAAACACAACTCCCTGTCTACTATAGTAGTAAGGCTTTCCAGGGGGTAGAAGAAAGGTACACTCCCTTGGAGAAGCTCGCCCTAGCACTGGTCTCCTCCGCCCGCAAATTAAGGCCTTACTTCTAAGGGCACCCGATCTGAGTACCGACCAACTATCCACTTCGCCAGGTCCTACAAAACCTTGAATTATCAGGTCGAATAGCGAAGTGGGCAATCGAGCTCAGGGAGTTCGAAATCGAGTACGTTCCCCGGACAGCAGTCAAGGCCCAGGCCCTAGCCGACTACGTAGCGGAATTTACCAGAACTGCGGCGCCTGGCCAGGAGGTTCGTAAGAAGACACCGGTTCCCCGGGAGCCCGACCACTGGTCAGGTGCATCGACCGCTCCGCTCGGGGAAGCCGACCATGACAACAGTGCACCGACAACTCTGCTCGGAGGAACCGATGATAAATGCATAAAAACACACTTTCGTTCATTTAATTTATTAGATAATTTACAATTTAAATAAGTATTTTTTTATAATATTAATTCATAATATTTTACTTTGTAAATATTTATAATTTTATTTTGATTGATTGATTTATTTATTTATTCATTTTCCTTTCTTTCCTTCCGCAGCCAACGCGTGCAAAACCAGCCCAGGCCAGCCAGGCCCGAAGTCCAGCCGAAGTCAGCGCCTCCTCCAGCTGGCCCAGCACGAGGTTCGGCCCACGTGAAATCAACCTCATCTACTCCCTCCAGCTGCAGTCCAGCACCAAGCCCAGTGCCAATTGCGGGCCTAAACTCCAGCGGTGCGAGAAGCCCGGCCGCGTGGAAGTAGCCCGTGACTCCAGCTGTAACCCTCAGCTCCAGTCAGGCCCGCGCCAATTTCGGGCCGAAGATCCAGCAGCCCAAGCCCGCGCATAGCCAGCTGCCACCCTAGTTGTCCCCTCCATGCGCGCCAGTCAAGCGCGCTGGATTCCAGGCCGAATTTTCCTCTAGCCCCAGCTGTTCCTTCCACGTGTGCCAGCTCAAGACCGCCCACCAGGCCCGCGTGAAATCGGCCAACTCCAGCCCAGTCCGTGTTCTCAGCCAGTAGCCAATCTTTTGAGGCTGATTTTGTGGGCTGAAATCTCTCCATCACCACTGAGCATTGCAACCTATAAAAGCAAGCCTTTGCAGCAAGCATTAACGTTTTTTTTTTCATGAGAGTTTTGACTGAAACTCTAGTGTTGATTTTTTCTTTTTCTTGCATTTTTATCTCATATTTTCTTGTTAGAATTTTGTGAGATGGATTGCAAGCTAGGCTAAATTTCTTTTGGTGAAGCTAGAGATGAACTCATGTGTTGAGTTTTCCAATTGAGGTTTTGTTTGTTTGATTTTGTAATGCATATATATTTGAGTGAAATATTCTTCTCCATTTTTCTAATTTTCTTTGAATGCTAAATATTATGTGTCAAGTTTTTATATAGATTTAGTCATGCTTTTTCTATGTAAATTTTGTCATGTAATGTTTTGTAACTAAAATTATTTTATAAATTGGTCTTTTACTGCAATATTGTCAATTTGATATATTGTCGATTTTAGATAATTTATAATAATAATCTTTTAGGTCTTAACGTGAGAAGTCTAATTTATTTGAATACTTTTGTTGAATCAAAACTAAAAATGGAAAACAATACATATGAGGGATTCTTGATGCTTTACCACTTTTTAATTATTGAATTTTTCTCTATTTTAAATTACGTTGTTTTTAAATTTATTTAAAAAAAATCACAAAAATAATTCTTATTTTCCTTTCTTTGATTACTTATTTCTCTCACGCTTTTGTTCCGCTAATCTTTTATTGTTTGTTTTTATTACCTCCTCGTAGGATCGACCGTCCTAATTGTACTGCAACCGACCGCTTGTTTCTGTACACATTTGGGCGTAATCAACCGACCAAGTGCTCGGAGCACCAGTACGCGGGGATGGCGAAAGATGGAAGCTATTCGTCAACAGGTCGTCGAACTCGGGGGGCTCTGGAGTAGGACTGGTCCTGATCAGCCCAGACCAGTACAAGACAAGCCAAGCATTATGTTTCGACTTCCAGGCTTCCAACAACGAGGCGGAGTACGAAGCAATGATAGCGAGCCTTGGACTTGCCCGAGAACTCGGAGTCCAGAGCCTCGACATCTTCAGCGACTCAATGCTTATTGTGAACCAAGTAACTGGAGAATTCCATGCCCGGGAGGAGCGAATGGCAAAGTACCTCGGGAAGGTCAAGGCCCTGTTGGATCAGTTTGCAAGCTACCGAGTGACCTGAGTACCATGCTCCGAGAACGACGGAGCGGTCGCCCTTGCACGATTGGCCTCTAGAACCGACATGGAGGGCCTTGTCTCGTTCCCCATCGAGAAGTTAAGCCGACCCAGCGTCGACCAACCGGAGCACATCCACTGCTCCGAGAACACCCCGACTTGAATGGATCCAATCATGGAGTACCTCACCTCCGTTCGGTTACCCGAGAACCAGGAGTAGGCCCGTCGGATCAAGAGTACCTCGGCCCGATTTATAATCATTGACGGGAAATTGTACCGACGAGGTTTCTCCGCCCCGTACCAGAGATGTGTCAGCCCGACCGAGGCCGAGTACCTGATGAAGGAGATATACAGTGGGGTGTGCAGGAACCACTCGGGAAGAAGAGCACTAGCATTCAAATGCCTTCGCCAGGGGTACTATTGGCCTACCATGGATAAGGACACCATGGAGTTCACCCGCAAGTGCGTCAAGTGCCAACAGTTCGCCAAGGCTATCAAGTCCCATCCGAAGAAGCTCACCTCGATAGTGTGCACCTGACCGTTCGCCAAGTGGGCCCTAGATCTGATCGGACCACTGCCAATGGCCTGAGCGCAACTACGCTATTGCTTGGTCGCAATAGACTACCTCACTAAGTGGGTCGAGGTGGAGTCCCTAACACAGCAGACTGAGACGAAGTGCACTAATTTCTTGTGGAAGAGCATCATATGCCGATTTGGGATCCCCCACACGGTGGTCACGGACAACGGGAAGCAGTTCGACAACCCTTAATTCATCGCTCTATGTGAGCAGATCGGGATAAGGAAAGTATTTTCCTCCCCCGGGCACCCCCAGAGCAATGGCCAAGTGGAAGCTGTTAACAAGACCATCAAAGAGAACCTGAAGAAAAATCTTGAGAAGCACAAGGGGCCTGGATCGACGAATTTCCCCGGGTGCTTTGGGCCTACCGCACCACCAAACAAACCGCGACCGGAGAAACCCTCTTCGCTATGGCATTCGGGGTCGAGGCAATGATCCCCGCGGAAGTGGGCCTGCCGAGCCTCCGGGTGGAAGGCTACGACGAGGAAGACAATAAAGAACAGTTACTGATAGTCCGAGACTTGGTAGAGGAAAGGCGCGAACGAGCCCTTATTCGAATAGCTGCCCGGAACTAGGTCGTCGACAGGTACTATGACAAGAAGTTCCGGCCGCACGTCTTCAGAGTGGGCGATTTCGTACTCAAGAAGGTTCTAGTTCCTCAACCAGGGTTGGGCTCGTTCGGACCCAAATAGGATGGGCCATACACCATCACGGAGGTAATACGACCGGGCACGTACCGGTTAGCCGACCAGGAGGGCAACCTACTCGACCACCCGTGGAACGCCGACCACCTGAAGCGTTTTTATCAGTGATGTATCTTGTTGTCCAATTACGAGAATTATGAATAAATTAATATTTCATCCAAACCTGGTGTATACAAAAAAACAAGTCCCCTGGTTCACGGACCAGGGGACCAGGTCCCATGACCAAGCACAGTCAAGGCTGGTGCCCGACCAAGACCCACACCAAGCAACAAGTCCCCTGGTTCACGAACCAGGGGACCAGGTCCAAAAACCGAGCACAAACGCGGTTGACGCTCGACCAGGACCCACTCCAAAAACCAAGTCCCCTGGTTCCCGGACCAGTGGACCAGGTCCAAAGACCGAGCATGGCCAAGGCTGGTGCTCGACCAGGACCCATTCCTAGAAGCAAGTCCCCTTGTTCCCGGACCAGAGGCCTGGTCCAAAGACCGAGCACAGCCACGGCTGGCGCTCGATCAGGACCCACTCCAAGAAGCAAGTCCTCTGGTTCCCGGACCAGTGAACCAAGTCCAAAGACCAAGCACAACCAAGGCTGTTGCTCGACCAGGACCCACTCCAAAAAGCAAGTCCCTAGGTTCTCAGATCAGGGGACCAGGTCCAAATACCGAGCACAACCAAGGCTGTGCTCGACCAGGACCTACTCCAAAAAGCAAGTCCCCTAGTCCCCAGACCGGGGGACCAGGTCCCAAGACCGGACACAGCCAAGGCTATGCTCAGAGACCTCGCCCGGCCACGAAAACAGTTGCATAAAATTGAAAGTAAAAAATAAGGAGGCGTGAGGAAAATATGGTTCCATTGATATACGATTAGGTGGGGGGTACAAGTTGGGCACCCCCGAGCCCAAAAAAAAAAGAGAGAGAAAGAGAAGAAGAAAACAAAAAGCCCAGCAAAGGACACCTAGTTTATCTGGTCGGGAAGGACGACCGAACCAACAAGGGCCTGGTCGGCTACTGACTGGTCGACAGCCGCTGGATGGTCGGCTGCGGAAGGCTGGTCGGCAGCAGGAGGAAGCTCCGGCTCGTCGAGGATAACCACGTCATCGGGCTTTCCGGCGACCCCAGTCACCTCGCCCTCCTCCACCTTGGGCGCCCCCTCGTCTTCGACAACGGTCTCCTTGGAGAGTTCTGGCGCGAAAGACCAGTCCACCCCGGTTATGCCAGGGTTGAAGAGGTTGAACCCGGCCCTCATGTCCTTGATGCCGTCCTTATACTCGGCTTCCAAAAGAGCTTTGAAGTCCTCAGACCGGGTGTACTCCTCAACCGCTAGACGTCTGGCCTGCTCGAGCAACTGAGGAAGCTCCTCTTGCAGGTACCTGGAGTGCTTGCGCTACGCAGTGGCTAAAGCCTCCTCGGCCTTCAGACAAGCCTCCTCCTCCCCCTACGCAAGCCCTCGAGCCGTTCTCGAGCAGCCTCGGCCTCAGCTACCCTGGTCTCTGCGTCCTTCGCCCTCTGATCAGCGTCCTTTGCCTTCTGCTCGGCATCCTTCGTCAAAGCCTCGGCTTTCCTTCTGTCACTCCGTGCTCGCGAGGCCTCGGTCTCGGCAGTCCGTAGCTTATCCTCGATGTTATTGGAGTAGCTGCGGGAGGCCGCATTCGCCGTGAAGGCAAGGCACACCGCCTACAACGAGACTTGTCAGAAACAAAAGTTTTGGTAATAGGAAGGAGAAACGAGAACCGCAGTGAGGCCTGGGTACACTTACCTCCACCAACAATCAGACCACACCATTAATGGCCTCCACCGGGTCCGAGCACTTGGAAGACTCGGCCACCTCAGTGGTTAGACGCTCATCGAACTTCCCAAGGAGCGCTTGCTGTACGGAGCTCCTCCGAGGCACCTTGACCTCTACAGTAGGCAGGCGAGACTCCCGAGGCCTGGGCTCCTCTCGCCTACTTCGAGAAGACGTACCTGGGCGTTCCTCCCTGGACCGAATCGCGTGGGGCTCCTGAACACCCCCAGAGGATTCCGGGCGTGGCTGGCTTGGTAGGGCTGTCACGATAGCCCTTTTGGACGAAGCCCCCTGGTGAAAACGACTACTCGGAACGGACGCAACCTGAGTTGGCCTGCTGACCGGCACTGCCTAGGACGGTCTACTGCTTGGAGCAGCCGATGAGCCCCCTGCCTTCCCCTTGCCGGCACCTGTCTTGGCATACTTTTGGAGCCGTGCCAACCTATCTTGTTCAGTCGGCCTCTTAGTCCCACGTTGCTCGCGATCAGCCATGGTGGGTTCTGCGAAATGCGAAAACTAATTAGTGCTTGTCCAATGAAACTTACCCGGGCAAACTATTTAGCAAAACAACCTTCGATCCGAAGACCACGCGCTGGGTACAATTTGCCGAGCAGCCTGTCCATGTCTTCATTAGCTACCCTCGGACCCCAGTTCTTGGGGGAGGAACCGCCAGACGACGGACCATGGGTCGGGGCCACTGGCACCCCCCGCGGGATCTCGGACCGACTCGTGGAGGCCTCTATATCCCGAGCAACGACTGTACGGGCGCGATAATGGACGGCTGGGTCTGGCATTCGTGAGGCGACGGTCACTTCTCCGGGAACTCGTCTGATGGGCTGGTCGTCTGAGTTGGCCGAAGATGATGAAGAGCCAACCCAACCGTATTTGGCGAGGCTCTCCGAGGAGAGTAGCCCATGTTGGTTCCTCTTTGGATCCGACAGCTCTCGGAGGCCGTCTATCCTGCTCTTGCACTCCACCTCGACATGGGGAGCCTGAGTCCAAACGTAACCCCACCTGAACACCACGGGTATCCGCTCTCCCTTCGGGAGTTCTCGGCGCGCCAGCTGTCCGTGCGGCCACCTGCCCCCTGCGTAGAACCACAAGTGTTTGAACTATTTATCGGAGTCGGGGCACCCCGTGATAAACGTTCCCTTGTGGCCCTGGAAGTAGTACGACCCCGAGGATGAGGGGGCGGACTTCATCCGGTAGAGGTTCTGGAATGCCCGCACGGGCATCTCGACGCCAAACATTTTCCTCCAGAGCACGTAGCAGTCGATCAGGATCCGATAGGCATTGGCATTCAGCTGCATCGGCGTCACGTTGAACCTGGTAAATGCTCGCCTCAGGTATGGATGGAAGGGAAGCCTGAGCCCGGCCCACAGAAACTCTGCGGATAGGGTAATGTGCCCGGAGGAGGCCGAGACGGAAGGTCGTTCTGGCCTGGGACCACCAGCTCCACGTACTCCGGGATCCTAAATTCCTCCCGGAGCGCTTCCAAGTAACTTAAGGTAACCCCCGTGGTGAAGTAGTCCACCGTGTAGACGGGACGGTCTCTGGCAAGGCACTCGACCTCCCAGTCTGCCATCTTGTACACGCGCAGGCCGTTCACACGCAGCGGCCGGGTCGACCTCCTCTGCCCCTCGAAGTTCTCCCCTGGTGGGCCGGCAGAGCTCTCTAACTCTTCCCGACCAGAAGTGCTCGCCCGCCCTGCCGATCTATCGGCCACCACCTCTTCCACGGCTACTTGCTCGACCGACTGTGCTGGTGGAGAGGGAATGTTCGACAGTCCGGATACACTCTCCGGTGTCCGTGCCATTGGCGCCCCCTCTGATGAGCTGGAACTCATGCTCAAGCTCGAGTTGCTGCTCGCATCTCCGGTCACGTCCACGTCCACGTCCCTGGACAGATTTTCGTTCTCGAAATCTGAAATGCTGCTCATTCTGAATAAAGAATTTTACCTTCTTGGATGTTGTCGGATGTGCTCTGGACGAAAGTCTCCGCTCCACTTCTCGGCAGTTCTCGACAGCTCTCGGACTCTTCGAATGTGTTGTGAGGAATGAATGGCACTAACCCCCTATTTATAAGAGTCGGTTTGGCGGGAAAAGCAAACATCAGTTTCGAGGCGACGCTTCGGTTTCCCGCCAATCCCGCCACTTCAACATTTAATGCTCAAAAACGCCGATTGATCTTCCCACCAACCCGAAAGCGACACGTGGAGTTGTATACGTCATCCACTCTTGCCACGTCACCTCAGTCTGGCACGTCCACTGGCTCATGCTCAGACAGAATTGGAGACGACTCGAGTACACGACCACTCGAGTGTGCGCGTATGAGTTTCTGCTCGGACAGAATTGGAGACGATGCGAGCGCGCGACCACCATCTGTGTTGCCACGTAGCACCCCTGGCCGTATCCACCCAGAGATGCTAGAGGGGCTTATGTTAAGGCTATGACCCAGTCCGACCACAGGCTCTTACTCCGAGAACTTAGCAGTCACATCGAGGCTACTCCGGCTAGATCCCATCCACGGTCCCCCGAGCACTACCATCCCGGGTGACATGAGCACCCCAGTCATGGTGACCCGAGTACTCCTGGCCAGTGACCCGAGTATTCCCAGCCAGTGTGTTCCGAGCACTCCCAGCCAGCGTGACCCGACTACGACCGACCACTCTACAGAAACCAATGCGGATTAACCCAGCATGTGCTTGGAGGACTATCGACTGCCCTGATCACTTGGCGCTGGTCGCACTGCCGTACGTTGTCTTGCGTGTGGAGTACGTTCCCCAATTCTACGGGGGTCAAATCGCAGCCTTCCGCTACCTGCTCCCACTATCCCCCTAATTCTCGCCGTCTGATCCAGCTAAGGCCATCCCTGCGGCCATCTGCAACAACCACCCTAGTGCCCCTAGCCTAGGGCCAAGACCACGTGGCGTCATCGAATTGGCCCACGACCTTCAGGCGCCATGCCCCTACTTACCCGATGGGAGTCCTAGGGGACCGACCCGACCGGGTCGCCCCGAGTACTCGAGTCCGCGGGGAACACCTATAAATAAAGGGCCTTCCCTCCATTCTAGGTACGGACAACTTCCTTGTCAAAACTCTGCATCTCCATTCGTTCATCAGACCCTGCTCTGACTTAAGCATCGGAGTGCCCATGGCAAACACCACACTGGTGTCCCCATTACTTCGAGGTGCTTCCTTTCTTGCCAGAGGACGCGAGCAGTGTAACCAGACAAGGGTGGTCAGAGCGGCCGACCACATTGGGTGTTGCTGCCGGAGACGTTCAGGCATCAACACATACTCCTTATATTAAACTCAAGCCTTCAAAGCCTCATATATACAATATAACATAATTTATTTTAATATATATATATATATATATATATTTGGTTTAAAAGAGTTTGTGGAAAAACTTGCATAGTGGTATCCCACACCGCCCTTCACTTGTCGCATCGTCCACATGGCCCATCAATTAAGCTACAGGTTTTTTACCTACAGTATAAAATATACTGATGAGCTTACGCTCAGTAAATACAAACTTACTCTCACAAAAACGTGTCAAGCATCATGTAACTTATGCATGAATCATTTTATGATCAATTATGAATATCTTATGCTTCATTATGAATTTATTATGAACTTACTATCTTGCTTAACATGTGGGCTCCTTGTGTACGTACCAAATGCGCACAATCCACAGAAAATTAAGGTTTGCAAGGTCCTTAACAATTCTGGGAACCAGTAAGCCTTCACGATCTGGCGGAAGGTCTTAGTATCTTGAAATATGTGTAATCTTCCACGATCTGGTGGGAGGTTGGTACGACACTTTACTTTTCTTGGTTTAGTCTTAGTCTTGTTACTTTTCCAAGACTAAGATTCTTTACTTATGATCTTATTAGTCATTATGCATATGATGCATAGATCTAATATAAAGATTACTATCATAGAATGACTTGTGGCATATTAATAAAGCATGACTCTATCATAAAACGTGGCATTATCTTAAAACATGACATGGATATAAACATAGTATCATCATAAAACATAGCATGTACATAAACATGGCACATCATGGTATATATGTAAACAAGTTATGTATACATTTGCAAATGTAAACAAGGGACATAAGGACACATAATAGTTTAGAACGTAGATTGCAATTTATAAACTAAGGAGATGTAAGAGTAAAAAATTTGCACATGTAGAAGTACTGCAAAATTTTGTTGGCCTCATATGGATCACAATATCGTGTCTTAAGGGTCATTTTCCATGTAAAAAACATGTTGCGTGTCTTGAAGAAACCGTCACGGTATCCTAGGATACCACGATGGTTTTTATAAAAAAACCGTCGTAGTAGATAATTTTTTTTTATTTAAAAAAAATCGAAAATTATAAAGAAAAATTAAAAAAAAATGAAAAACCATCGTGGCTTGAGATACCACGACGGTTTCTTGAAGAAACCGTCGTGGTAGATAATTTTTATAAAAAACCATATTGAACATGTTTTCACCAACATCTTCCTCAACAATAGGCTCTCCACCTTTAGCATTCGTCGATGTATATTTAATATCGAAAAAATCTTCACCATGTAAATACCATGTTTGGTAAGAACAAATAATCCTATAAATGCGCAAATGCCCTCTAACATCATCAATGGAATGAGATTCATGAATTCCATAAATTTAACACGGACACGGAATCTTATCATCTTGTATGTGAGTTTTGACAAATGACAAAAATTCTTCAACACCATCTTCATATGCTTTAGACAATCTATCAAACCACATCTATTTCCTATCCATGATTTGCAAATCCTAAATAAAAAAAATTAAAATTCTTAATTAGAAGTCAAAGTACTCTATTTTAACATGCATATATATATATATATATATATCATTTTCATTAATTAACAACAACCCTTTAATTGATCAACAATTAAAAATCGAATTAAGAGCATAACAAAACTAATTAAAATACAAAACCATAATTAATTAAGTATAAATACCTGGGGAAAAATAACATTTCTTGATCACTTAATTTATTAACACCTATTGCACAATTTAACTATTCGATCCCAAAAAAAAATATATATATATATATATATATAAACACCTTAATTATAAAATCATACAAATCATCAATAATATTAATACTAAGGAAAACACAACAACAAGAAGATGTTAATTAGTTATCACTTACAAAAGATTATAATGATGGATATAGTATATGGTGGTGGTGACGTTCGATGGTGTACTGCCTGTTTCGGAGCGATTTGATCTTATTTTGGGATATGCAGAGTTATTGATGTGAAAAATTGAGGGCCAACAACTCTCGGCGTTTTGTCTAAACTTCGCAAATTTTGCACGACAGTTTTTTAAAAATAGTGGTGGAAACAGGGTGCTTCCATGACGGTTATTCAAAACCGTCGTGGAAGCACTTCAAAACCGTTGTGGAAGCAGGGTGCTTCCACGACGGTTTTGAATAACCGTCATGAAAGCACCCCACTTCCACGACCGTTTTTAAAAAACCGTCGTGGAAGCTACGACTTCTATGATCATTTTTAGAAACTCTGTTCTGCTCCGTGTTTTTGTGCATTTTCCACGACGAATAATAAATACAGTAATCATGCACTCTTGTACATATCCTGCTTGAAGGCCATGCGAAGCTTTATATAAAGGGTTTGAAACGCGTTAATGAAGAAAATCAAACTATAACCAAGAGAAAGTAAAATTAGGGAAATACTTTTCTTGGAAGAAGAATTCTCACCTTAATATTTCGTTAGTTATACACTCATTTCCTGAGTTTCTTCACTAAACACACATCTCTTATTTCTTATACTAGCTAGTTAGCTAGATCTTTGTTTTCACTTAGTCCACTAGAGTTCTATTAAAGAGAGATTTCCTAGATCTCACTTGACACTTGAAAAGTTGAGATCGATGGAAGAGTTCTTCAATAGAACAGTATCAATAAACATTATTTATGATCAGTCACCTGTTTCGTTATTGTATTCCTCTGTTTTGCTAGCAAAATTACCTCTGTTGGTCGTCTTTCTCTTCCAATTTAAGTTGATCAAAAATGTCTTTTTCAAAAACAACAGATTAGTATCTCCTCTTCCCCCAGGACCACCTCCAACATGGCCTATTCTCGGGTGTCTCCCAGATATGTTGAGAAATAGATCGGCGGAGCAGTGGATTCAGCGTCTCATGAAAGAGCTCAACACCGATATTGCTTGTTTCCAGCTTGGAAATTCCCACGTCATCACGGTAAATTCACCAGAAATCGCAAGGGAATTCTTGAAGAGGCATGACACAGTGTTTGCTTCAAGACCGGAGACAATGGCGACATGCATTATCAGTAGTGGAAACCTGGCAACTGCCCTTAATCAAAGCGGAGAGCAGTGGAAGAAAATGAGAAAAGTCTTGGTTTCTGAAGTGTTAAGCCATTCGAAAATGAACTGGCTACTTGACATGAGAAACCAAGAAGCTGACAATTTAGTTCGCTTCCTTTATAATCAGTGCTCTAAGACTTTTAAAGGTGAAAATTAAAAAATATATTTATAGTTTTATGACATGCCTATATATATCAATTATCGATCTTACTGTTGTTTTTTTATTAAATTATTTTCATAGGTTCTCACTTAACTTTTTCTACGTATCTCAATTATGGTCCTCCTCAATTCAGTCGCTTGCCTTTTTATTTCTTTTTGTTTTTCATCAAAATTCAATATTTTTACTTTTTGTTTTCCTATTCCTGTCTCCATCTCTTTTATTTTAAAAACTAATTATTTTCTTTGTAGAGATAAGTTCACTGACATTTGCATTCTTTATTTAGTTTTGTTTTATTGCTTTTTTGTAGCACATACTACTTACGCGCTATTCCAGTCAATATTAAGTTAAACCAAAACAAAACCCAACTACCACCATTATTTTCATTATTTCATTGCCCAGGCGTTCATCCTTCATTTCCTTTTATAATAATTTCATTCTCATTCTTTTCATTAAAAATTTTTCTTGTTCCTCAACTTTTTCACCATGTAAATGGAGAGTGGACAACCAATCTCATTATTTTCGTTTTGTTCCTCAATGTTTATCCTCTTTAATAGTAACCAAAAATTAGAGTGCGTTTGGTAAAACAATTTGAGTTGGAATTTTTAAGTTTGAATTGATTGACTTTTTAAAAACTAGTTATAATTTTTACTTTTCAGAAAAAGACAAAAACTGATATGAAAAATTTGAGTTTAAGATGGTGAGGCAATCGCACCATTAGTGTTTCCAGGCGTCATAATTTTTTAATGACATTGGTCACAATAGATGTCATAGAGATCAGTAAAATGTGTACAATATTGATCGCATTGAACAAATTATTTTTCCTTTTTCTTGGGAGGTTAGTTTGATTTGATGTTTATAATATTTTTATTATAATACATATATATATATATTTTTTTACAAATATATGTGTTTACATGTATATGTTTGTGTGCGCGCCTGTCAATGTACAAAGTTGATTTGTATAAATTGAATCCATCATTTTTCTTTCAAGATTATTTGTGACATTTATTTTTGTAGTTTACCATGAAAAAGCCTAGATCTTGTCTCCGACAAAAATAATAAATTCATATATTTGTGGTTAGGGGAAGTGGTTAATGTTAGGACAGTTGCGAAACATTACCCCGCCAATGCTATGAGAAGAATGATGTTTAGCACAAGGTACTTTGGTAAAGGAAGCGCGGATGAAGGACCTGGGTTTGAAGAAGAAGAGCATGTTTCGTCATGATTTACTATGCTTAAATACATTTACCCCTTTTCAGTATCAGACTGCCTCCCGTGGCTGCAAGGACTAGAATTAGATGGTCATCAAAAAAGGGTACGCGACGCGGTAAAAGTTGCGAACAAGTACCATGACCCAATTGTGAATGATAGAATTCTGCAATAGAGAGAGGGGAAAAAGACACAACCTGAGGATCTCCTTAATGTTCTCATTCACTCAAAGGTTCTGATGACAAATCACTTTTGTCTGAAGACGAGATTCGAGCACAAGTCATGGTGACGTGTTACGTATTAAGTTTTATTTTTAGTTCATAAAAACATTTAGTCAAACTAATGCTTTATGCTATCAATTAAAAAAAAAAAATAGTTACCCGGTCAAAAAAATAATATGCTGAGAAGGCAATTGGTTGTTTATTAAGAGATTATTTTGTGTAAGAAAAACGTTTAATTGTGTTTAGTTAGGTTTAGGAAAGTATGGTTTAGGTACATAAAATAATTAATAATATCTTATTAGTATATTAAATAGTTAAAAAATAATAATTAATTATCGAATGATAATTACTACATTAGTAATAAAAATGTAGTAATCTAATAATCGTGAGTTATATAGTAGTAACTAATTAGTATTTTAATCTAATAATGAATTCAGGACGCACGTGATCATAAAACTTGGCAGGACTCCATAATCTCAGACGTTCACGAGTTTTCTTACTCTTGTAATTTTTTTTTTTTCAACTAACAATTCACACTTGAAGGGCTTATCTTTCGTTTAAAAAATATAACATAATGATGTTAATTTTATTCAAAGCAGGAAATATTTCTTGCAACGGTAGACAATCCATACAACGCAGCAGAGTGGGCACTTTCAGAAATGATAAACCAACCAAAGCTTGTTGAGAAAGCAGTGGAAGAACTCGATAGAGTTGTAGGAAAGGACAGGCTGCTTCAAGAATCCGACATCCCTCGCCTCCGCTACGTGGTGGCCTGCGCACGGGAGGCTCTCCGTCTCCACCCGATGGCGCCATTTAACCCTCCCCACGTGTCCAACTCTGACTGCATCGTCTCCGGCTACTTCATCCCTAAGGGCAGTAACGTCTTGCTTAGCCGCCTCGGGCTTGGGCGAAACCCCGCCGTGTGGGACGACCCCATGCGGTTTGACCCGGAGCGCCACTTGTCTGACCGCCACGTGGACCTGGCGGAGACCGAGCTGAGGTTCATTAGCTTCAATAGGGGAAGGAGAGGGTGTGTAGGAGCTGGGCTTGGAACAAACCTAACAGTGATGCTGTTGGGGAGGCTTCTACAAGGGTTTACTTGGAATGTTCCAGAAAGTTGGGACAAGATCGATTTGAGTTGTGAGACTGATACATTGCTCAAGGCTACACCATTGTTTGCCCATGCTAAACCACGCTTGAATCCTTTAGTCTATATGCCCAAATTACTCTAATTAAGGAGAGTATAATATAATCCATATGTGTTTTAATACTGCCTCCTTTTTCTAGTAATGGTTTGCCAATAATGTTGATCTCTTTAATATCCCTTTTCTATTATATTTTTAATGCTTAATTCTATGGTTGTTTCTTTTCTTTAAGCGTTATTTTCTTGTTTGAGCCTGAGGGGAAAAAAATTATATATGGTAATTAATTTTTTTTATTTTTTTTACATAATTATCTCTCAAAACTTCCGCAAAAAAAGAAAAAAAAAAGAAGAAGAAAAAAGAAAAGACTAGAAAGGAAAAGAAAAAAAGAAGAAACAATTAAACTACACGATATATATATTGGTGGCTCTTCGCAGCCCCTTCTAAGCACACACCACTCTTAAATTAAATATAATTAAATTTGCTTATTACAGACCACTTCTGTTCCAAAATACCCCTAACTATCCTGTCAAAAAAAAAAAAATCCCTTCTATAAATAAAAAGTATTCTACCTCGTAATTCTTTGGACTACTCATTAAAGAGTAAAAATTAGGGTTTATAGGTTTGAAAGTAGAGTAATACTTATAAGTAATCTATTTGGGGATTTGATATATAGGTGCGTGTGGGGAAAAAATAAAAAGAATATAATTGAGTTAATTTCTTATGATAGAATTTAATTTATGTATTTAAGTGCATATAGTTGTACTTTTATGTCACTGTGTTTGAGGATTTTTTATTTTTATTTTTTGTAATTAAAGAATTTTATTAATAAAAGATGTGTAGAGTCAAGACGGGTTTGATAATAGAATTACCCTATCCAGATAAAAACGGCAAAGGGAGGATTTTTTTTTTTTTTCCTTTCCTTTATTTGTCTAATTGGTATCATCCATAATTGTGCTTGGTCAAACTCAAGCGGATAAGATTTAATTTAGATTAAGAAAATCTAATGAAGAAAAATATCTCATGAAATATTGCGTACATGTCCATAATATGACTGATGACTAATTAATAGGTTCTATCGACACAGTCTTCTTAACTCTTCAACTCCCCTTCTTATTAAACACCTTTTTTTAATTTTAAAATTGTTACAGTTATTTAATGCACACCCCTATTATTCAAAAATTACCCCTAATTATTTTTGGAAAATAAATCTTATTTCACACTCTTAAAAATATTTTCACACTTATTATTTTATTTTAGTAACTCTGATATAATCATCTCTCTTCCTCTCTCTCTTTTTTTTTTTTTAAATTTTTTTTCGTTCTTTTTTTTTTTTGGTGCAATTTTTTTTCCCCTTCTTGTTGTAGGTTAAGCGATGAAGTTTTTTACCCCCTCTCTTTCTTACGTAAGGAAAACTGGAAACAAGAGTTGAAAAATAAAAGTTTTGTTAATATTTCAAACTAGAAAAGGACTTTTCGTTGTTTATTTGGGATTAACTGAGTTTTTTTTTTTTTTTTTGTAAAGTTTAATTATACAATCACCTTTTTTTAATATGAAATTTTAATTAAAGGGAAATGTCAATAAGTAAAAATAGTGTGTATGTAAAACCTTATTTTATTATATATACTAATTAATGAAAACATCCTCAAAAAATAAGACATAGATTAAACTTCACAGGGAAAAAAATTAAAAAACTACTGATGCCTATATATATATGTATTGTTATATTAAATGTATGTATTATGTTGTATAATATCACATAAGTTTTTGAGAGATTAATGTTATTTAAATTTTTATATTGATATATTATAAAACCATGTACGTAGACAACAAATTACGGATAACAAAGCAGGAGTAAATACAAATGAATTTAATTCAAGACAAGAAAAAAAAGTTTTTATTTATTTATTTATTTAGGGATGGGTGTTTTTGAACTCTGTATCTTGATATGGAGTCAAGTATGGTATTACCATTAGGCTATATAAGAGTTTAGTTCTATTTATGAGAAATTAGGGTTTTGATTTTAGATTTCCAAAATATCAAGGCTACTTTTTTTCTAACTGTAGTTATGTAATTAATTTTATTTAAGTATTGTCTACTTTTTTTTTTTTTTTTCATTTTACTTGAGGGTATTTTGTAATAATAAATTTTAAATTAAAAGGGCCCCAAAAATAAAATGACGTGTGTGAATGGAACCACCTTTTATAAATACATCCACACTTTTATTTGATAATTCACATGTCAACTAACTAATAATATTTCATAACTAAGCTAATTAATTGAAGGGGGAGAAACTAGCTACTTAAAAATGATGTAAAAATAGGGGACTCAAACCACCTATCTAACTTTTAATGTCTCAAATAGTGTATAATAAGTAATATTATTTCACATCATTTTAAAAAGTTTGAAATATTTTATAACTCATTTTTAATTTTAATATTTAATATCATTCAATAATATGTTATAATATAATTGGTTAAATATCATTTGAAATACTAGCATTGGAGAGGAAAATTCAATCCTCAAAATAGAAGACTTTCATGAAGAGAAGAAACTATTGAAGACAGCAAATCAAGGGACTATGCAAGTTATTTATACCACCATCCTATACTGGCCAACTCCTATTGTCAGGCGTTAGGTTTTATTAAACATCTGAAATTGGGTTGGGCATATTTGAAATTCGAAACTTCAAACTATTAACTTTCCCCCAACATCCCACTAAAAAAAAATGTATATTGTAACACCAAACAAAGAAAAAAATGTATAGAAGTATATTTAAAGAAAAAAAAAAGAAATTGAAAAGTAAATTTGAATAACAAATTTAAATTTTTATAAGAGAGAACATTATAAAAAATATTTTTAATAATGTTAAAAAACAATTTCTAGATCGACCATGCTAATTCTAAACTGTCATTAAATTAAAAAAAAAATTTTGATTCTCTCTCTCTTTCTTGAGTTTAAAGTAAAAAATTTGAAACCATATATTGAATGATAATGTCAATATTAATTTTTCTACAATCAATAATCGCGTTCTATTTAAACAAGAGTTGACGTTACCTTTATAGTATGTCTAAGATATATGTATCAAATTTAGTATCAACCATAGAAAAACAAAAACAAAAAACAAAAAACAAAACAAAACAAAACGAAACGAAAAACGAAAAACAAAGGTCTCAATCATCGTCCAACAAAAAAGCAAGGAGTACGGAGAGAGTAAAGAAAAACAAACAAATTTTAGGCAGCAGGACATGTGGTAAAGCTCTGAACCACACACACACAGTTTTCGTCCAAAACGTACGTTTTAGTTGAAATATGCGTTTGGCCCCTTTTTTTTTTTTTTTTTTTTTTTTTTTGTGTGGCTGTGGTTGGTTAACACAGGACAGGAGAATGAAGGGCGGGGGGAGGGGAGGGAGAGAGGGAGAGAGAGAGTTTTATTATTATTATTATTTAGTTGACTGACGACTAACTAATAATTAAATATCTTCTTTAATCCTCTATTGTGAGAAGAGATGATTCTACGACGCACTCTTCTTAACTCTTCAACTCTCCATCTTAATACACACCTCTTTTAATTTTAAAATTATTAAAGTTATTTAATACACACCCCTATTATTCTAAAATTACGCCTAATTATATTTGGAAAATAAATCTTATTTCTCCCTTTTAAAAATATTTTCACTCATTATTTTATTTTAGTTACTCAGATATTATCCTCTCTCTCTCTCTCTCTCTCTCTGTTCTTGTTTTTATTTTTTTGGTGCAATTTTTTTCCCTTCTTGTTGTAGCTTTAGCTATGAAGCTTTTAAACCCCCACCAACCACCCCCCCTCTCTTTCTTACGTAAGGCAAATCGGAAACAAGAGTTGAAAAATAAGAGTTTTGTTAATATTTCAAACTAGAAAAGCACTTTTCGTTGTTTATTTGGGATTAACTGAGTTTTTTTTTTTTTTTTTATCTATAAAGTTTAATTATACAATCACTTTTTTAATATGAAATTTTAATTAAAGGGGAATGTCAATAATTAAGAATAGTGTGTATGTAAAACCTTATTTTATTATATATACTAATTAATGAAAACGTCCTTTAAAAAATAAGATATAGATTAAACTTTACATGAAAATAATTAAAAAACTACTGATGCTTATATAAAAGTATTGTTATATTAAATGTATGTATTATGTTGAATAATATCACATAATTTTTTCAGAGAATAATGTTATTTAAATTTTTTATATTGATATATTATAAAACAATGTAAGTAGACAACAAATTATGGTTAAAAAAAAGTAAATACAATTGAATTTAATTAAAGAAAAGAAAAAAAAAGTTTTTTTTTTTTTTTAAAATTTGGGAATGGGTAGTTTTGAACTCTGTACCTTGATGTGGAGTTAAGTGTAGTATTACTGTTAGGCTATGCGAAAATTTAGTTCTATTTGTGAGAAATTAGGGTTTTGTTTTTAGATTTCCAAAATATCAAGACTACTTTTTTTTTTTTCTAACTGTAGTTATGTCATTAAGTTTATTTATGTATTGTCTACTTTTTTTCATTTTACTTGAGGGTATTTTTGTAATAACAAATTCTAAATTAAAAGGGCACCAAAAATAAAATGAGGTGTGTGAATAGAACCACATTTATAGATACGTCCACACTTTTATTTGATAATTCACATGTCAACTAACTAATAATATATCATAACTTAGCTAATTAATTGAAGGGGGAGAAACTGCTTAAAAATAATGTAAAAATAGGGATCTTTTATCCAATTTTTAATATCTCAAATGATATCTAATTAGTAATATTATCTCACATCATTTTAAAAAGTTTGAAATGCTTTATAACTCATTTTTTATTTTAATACTTAAAATCATTCAATGATATATTATAATATGATTAATTAGACATTATTTGAAAAATTAACATTGAGGGGAAAATTCAATCCTCAAAATAGATGACTTTAACGAAGAGGAAAAACTATTGAAAAAAGACAGCAAATCGAGGGACTATACTAGTTATTTATACCACCATCCTATACTGGCCAACTCTCGTTGTCAGGCGATAGGTTTTATTAATTTTTTTTAACAAATATATATAAAGTCTTAAATTCGGTACCCGATGTTATCTGGTAATGTGAACTTCAGTTCGTGTGAGCATTAGTTATTAGGAATGTGAATTCATATACAAGAAAATGTAGTTAAAATAAATGTGAATTTCTGTTATTTTACATTTCTTTTTACATGAATTCACATTTTTAATAACTGAAATTTATATTTACAGTAATTCCTAAATATATATATATACATATATATCCGAGTCACGGGAATTGGAAAGTGTATCATGGAGTTTTATGAGCCAATCAATTATATTAAATAAAAAATGCACAGCTAGGAAGTGAGACATGAAACATGGTCGTGGGTTGGGCATATTTAAAGTAGGAAACCTCAAACTAATAACTTTATCCCAACACCCCACCCAAAAAAGAAAAAAGAAAAAAGAAAAAAGAAAAAATGTATATTGTAACAGCATGTAAAGAAAAAAAAAATGTATAGAAGTATAATTAAAGAAAAAAAAAAGAAATTGAAAAGTAGATTTGAATAATAAATTTAAATTTTTATAAAAGAGGACAATGTAAAAAAAAAAAAAAATTTTAACAATGTCAAAAAATAATTTTTAGATCGAGCATGATAACTATAAACCGCCATTGAAAATTTTTTTTAATGATTTTCTCTCTCTTTTGTTTTCTTTTTCTTGAATTTAAAGTAAAAAGTTAGAAATCTATATTAAATGATAAAGTCAGATATTGATTTTTCTGTGACCAGTAATTGTGTTTCATTTAAACGAGAGTTGATGTTACATGTATAATGTGTCCACGGTATATGTATCGAATTTATTATCAACCACAGAAAATAAAATTAAAAACAAAAACAAAAAACAAAAAACAAAGGCCTCAATCATCGTCCAACAAAAAAAAAGGCAAGGAATACAGGGAGAGTAAAGAAAAACAAACAAATTTTAGGCGACAGGACGTGTGGGCAAGCTCTGAACCACACACACACGTAGTAAAAAATGCTTACTGTTTTCGTTCCAAATGCACGTTTTAGTTGAAACAGGCATTTTGTCCTTTTTTATTATTATTATTATTATTATTACTATTTTTTGTGGCTTTCGTTGGTGGACACAAGACAGTAGAGTGACAGAGGGAGAGAGGGAGAGTTTTTTGTTTTTTGTTTTTTTGTTTTGTTTTTTTTTTTGTGGCTCTCGTTGGTGGACACAAGACAGGAGAGCGACGGAGGGAGGGAGAGAGAGAGCGTTTTTTTTTTCTTTTTTTGGGGCGTCGGTTGGCTGACACGAGACAGGAGACCGAGGGACGAAAAGAGGGAGAGAGACAGCCATAGACTGGGCTGGGATGCGTGGGACTGGGAACGAAAAAGGGCGTTTGTGTGGGGTCCACAAGTGATAGAGAGACCAATTTTTGGTTTTTTGGAGGGAGGGAGAGAGAGAAAGCCTTTATAACATTTGTTTTTGCGTCGGGTAGAATTTGTAAGATTTATTTATTAAACAATAAGAAAAAATAATTATACATCTAAAATTTTATAACATATAATTTAATTACATCAATGTAACTAAATGCTAATTAGTGACAACATTTTAATCACAACATTTTAATGTAACTAAATGCTACCTTTAGTCATAAGGTTGTGACTAATATTCATTTAGTCACAAATTTTTGTTGTGGTTAAATTAAAGATTTTAATCACAATAAAAATATGTGACTAATTATTAGTGACAAGTGAAAAAAAGTGGCATTTAATCACACAAAAATGTTGTAACTAATAAAAGTGTCATAAAAAATGCAGCGATTAAAAATTCAATTTTTTGAAGTGACTAAATAGTGCTATGAACAAACATCCGGGGTCTGGGTGGGACATGATGGGATTTTCCGCACGTACCAGCGATTAAAAGCCATATTGGCTTTTGCAAAGGACGTTTTGCCAAACCAGCTGTGAGAGTAATTAATTATTCGAAGCTGGATTGTGGGGAATTATTTCTGCTACTCAAAACGCCAAAAAATTCATCTAGAACTACATGTGGAATTTGAATTAGAGTTTTCTTACGTGGTCAACATGTTGATTAATAGGAAAACTGATCTTCCATGAAGGATTAAATATCGATGGCCGGAGGTTCTCAAATTTCTTGGCGCTATCACTTTCTAGGTCACTCACATTTGTTGTTGGTTGGCAAAATAAGCAAGTATGATATTAGGTTAGGCCTGCAACAAATTTGGTTTGTGATTTTTCACTCATGTTTACAGTCTTTTTTTTTTTTTTTAATTTTTTTTAATTTTTTAAAATTCTTTTTCAATACTATGCAAGTAGGAGGCTTAGCGTGCCACAGGTTTTGAAAAAGATGCTGATTAAATTTGCATGTTTTTTTTTTTTTTTTTTAACCTTGGTGCTAGCTATCCACTATTGTCAATTCATTTAATTATTATATACTAGTTGTTTGGGCAAGTTGTTTGAGAAATTTATTTTTAAAGTAATAGATAAAAAACAATAATAATGTATTTATAATTTGATCTAGCATGACGGAGAGTTTAAGGTGTTTTTTTCTTTTTTCTAATGAAGAAAGTTCAATGGAGTTAGTATTTATATTTATAATTATAGACATACATGTTTATCGTTTTATCTATAATGTCTCAACTCTTTATAACTAAATTTCTGAAGAATTTCTGAAGTTATTATTATTGTTTCCAATATAAAAGATAAAGAAATCCGTGGTGAACTCATTAATTTCACAATTTATAAAGACAAACTTTATAAAGCAACTATAATTATGGATCATTGTCATTTGGTTTGTTTCTTCGGGTAAGTAACATATTATTTTATTTTCTAATTGATATTTTGACGGTGAGAAGGAGCCAAAGTATTAAATACAATCAAGAAACTGAATGTTCAGAGATATTAAAGCTGATCTTTCTTCGTTTGTATAGCTTCCTCTTCCTTCCTTGATACCGGATCGGTATGGAAGAGAAACAAATATATTGTCATTAGAATGGTTGGTAGAATTGAAGGAAAGATAAGTAGGCTAAGGGAACAAGAGTTAACTAGAAATAAATAAATAAATAAAGAAAAAGAAAACGTCATTACTATAAAAAAAAATTAATGAGAAATATAAAAGTCGTCATTACAAATACGCCATCACTATAGTCGGTTCTCACATAGTTGTAGAAATCAAACCAAACGTAAAGAGACTTAAAATTAGTTACGACAAGTAAAAATAAACTTGTTGTAACCTCACTTGTCAACAAAAGAAAGGAGAATAAATAAAAAAAAAAAATTAAAAGGTCGCAGCCTAGTATGAAATGTGAAAGGTCTGGTCAAAATTTTCTTCATTAGTTGGTACTTTTAAGGGCTTTTTTTTCTTTTTTTCTTTTTCTAAGTCATGTTGCTAATAAATTATTAAAACCTCAAGGACTCTGCTCTCCAATAAGAAGAAAAGGAAGAAAGAAAGAAAGTAAGAAAGTAAAGTCGTTTGTTTCTTTTTGCATGTACTATTGATATCTTATGTATATTCTGTTTATTAAAAATGAGTGGCTGAAAATATATATAGCCTAAGTGAAATGTATAACGTTTAGAAACGTGTATATCACAATTTATAAACTAAAAACGAGTAGAACTATTCATTTCAAAGTTTTCTGGCGGCCGCGTCGACGACATCGTGACTTCAGTGTTTTCCATCTGAATAATAATTAAGTGGCGAAGACTTATCTTTTTTACGTTTTCTGCTAATCATTTGGTGAAGAGTTTTTTTTTTTTTTTTTTTTTTTTCGTTTTCAATGTCTTTTTGTTTTTGTTTTTTTCCTAGAGAATATATGTGGCGGGGATAACTTGTGATATTATCGTCTCTCACGTACACAGCGTGAAGACCATGCAAAAGCTCTATATAAAGGCTTGTAACTCATTGTTCGAGACCAAAGGGAAAATAATTCGTGAAATACTTTTCATGGAACGAATTCTACTTAATTTTTTTTTTCCCTAGTTTATACCTTAATTTCCTGATTTCTTCACTCTAGACACACACACACACACACACATATTTCTCCTACTCGATCTTTGCGCGTCTTTACTTTGTCAAAGTCACAAGTGTTCTATTAAAGAAGATTTCTAGATCTTTGTCTTGACTATTGAAAGTTGACATTGATCGATATGGAAGGGTCCTTCAATAGAACGGTGACAATAAATATTATTAATTACGACCAATTACATGTTTTCTGGTCATATTCATCCATTTTTCTTGCAAAATCATTCCTTCTTGTCGTCTTTCTCTTCCATTTCAAGTTGATATTCCCGAATATCATTACAAAAAACAAAAGAGTAGTTCCTCCTCTTCCCCCGGGACCATCTCCAATATGGCCGATTCTCGGGTGCATACCGGAGATGCTGAGGAACAGACCAGCGCACTGGTGGATTCACCGTGTCATGAAAGAGCTCAACACCAATATTGCTTGTTTTCGTCTTGGAAATACTCATGTGATCGCGGTGGATTCACCGGAAATCGCCAGGGAATTCTTAAAGAAACATGACGCAATATTTGCGTCAAGACATGAGACAATGGGGACAAGCGTTATCAGTAGAGGAAACCTCACAACAGTGTTTGGTCTAGGGGGAGAGCAGTGGAAGAAAATGAGAAGAATCTTGGTTTCTGAGATCCTAAGTCAGTCAAGAATGCGCTGGCTACTTCACATGAGAAACCGTGAAGCTGACAATCTCGTTCGCTTCCTTTATAATCAATGCTCAACAAGTGCAAAGGGTAAGAAAAAAAAACATATATTTACTAATTACCATGCATTCATTTTTTAATTTCACATATATACACATTTTGTATATTTTATATGTGTTCTGCGGTTTTACGTACAAATTAAGGGCTAGTTTGGTGTAACACTCATTTTAAACTAAATTGTACTTTTTTCATCATGATTTTTGTCTTTTTCTGAAAAAGTTTTTTGTCTTTTCTGAAAAAGTTTTTTATCTTTTCTGAAAAATTACTATTGAAACTTAAAAATCATAAACTAAACTCATTCACCAAACACCCCCTAAGGTTAATTATGATTTGGCACATAGTATTTGTGTTATTAAAATTTGCTTTGCGTTCTGCTGACCTTCAAGGTAAATTTGTGGGCTATTTTTTTCCTAAGGAGGTTTTGACTAGAGGGTTTTTAGTGATGTGTATATTTGTGGGCTACTCTTAAGGAAAGAGTTTAGGCTTAATCCTCTTAACTCCAGCAATTTGATGGCGTTATAGCTTAGATTCTTTTCTTTCAAGTTGTTTTTCTTTACCAGATTTGGTTCGTTGATGTACTATTTTTCTTTACTTTAATAAAATTTAGGTGACATGGAAAAAGGATGAGGATGTTAGAAGGTGTTGACTTAATTAGCATGTCTTGGTGCATCAACTGATTTCAAGGATTACCATTTATTAAATTAAAAAAAAAAACTCAAAACAACATTATTGTTAAATGTTCCCAAAACAAAAAGTATCAAAATAAAACGAATACAAACCCTAGCCACCGCACACAATTAGGTTTCCTTTCTTGCCCCAAATTGAGTCCACCATTTTTCTTCGAAATTAATTAATTGTTGATATCTCTTTATGTTTTACCCTTGAATGTTAAGTTTCTTTATTTAAATATATGTTGTCAGGTCAAGTAATTAATGTTAGGACTGCTGCGCAACATTATCTAGCCAATGCCCTGAGAAGAATGATGTTTAGCACAAGGTACTTTGGCAAAGGAAGCGAGGATGGAGGGCCTGGTTTTGAAGAAGAAGAGCATGTTGCGTCGTTCTTTACCATGCTTAAATACGTTTACGCCTTTTCGATATCAGACTACCTCCCGTGGTTGCAAGGACTAGACTTAGATGGCCATCAGAAAAGGGTACGTGATGCGGTAAAAGTTGTGAACAAGTACCATGGCCCAATTGTCAATGATAGAATTCAACAGTGGAGAGAGGGGAACAAGACAGAGCCGGTGGACCTCCTCGACATTCTCATTTTGCTCAAAGATTCCGATGGCAACCCGCTTTTGTCTATAGATGAGATTCAAGCACAAATCATGGTGACATGACATTTACATATTTTCAATTACAGCATAAGTCCAACAAGAATAAGATTGTCCCTACATATAATATTTTTTTAAAGAAAAAACAAATATCCCTTTTTAATATTTTGAGAGTCTTGGAGTTTGCATCTATACGTGACTAATTTCATAAAAATTATTAACTTAGTTCCCATAGTTTTCGCTCAAGTTACTACTTTATTGTCTTCTTATTATAATTTTTGTTTAGTCTGTGTTTGGTTGTTTTTCCTTCGTATTGTTTGGTCTTCTATGATAATTTAGATTGCAAGAATTTATTTTTATTAAAAAAAATGGTTTTTTTTTTTTTGGCTCAGTGACAGTGATATGCATCGTTTTTGTTGTTCATATCTTTTTCTTCTAATTGACCTAACGCAAAATCAAATATTTTATGCATCTCTTCTAACCTATTGAAGGGTTATATGCATCATTAATCTTTTTTTTTTCCCCAGGTTTTACCATAGTGGGTTCCTAAGAGGTGTCCATCTTAAGTAGGATAAAATGTTAAAGGGTTATTTATATAGATGTCCAAATTGGACGTATTGATTTAAAATTTGTCCATTTTTCTTTTTATTTATATAAATGTCTAAAAGAGTAATTATAAAGACAATTTTACCATTAATAAAGATAGAGAATTAATAAATAAAGAAATTACAAAAAAGGAAACAAAAAAAAAAAAAAAAAGGAATCTAAGATGTTTACAAAATAAGGCTAAAGTTTAGTTAATGAAATTGCAAAAAGAATTGATAGAAAAGAAAATTTTGAATTTTTTTAAATTTATTGTAAAGAAGGTGTAAATATTCATAATGAATCAAAAAAGGGAATATATTCATAATGTTAAATGCCCTTCCATTTCACATCATTGGTGGCCCTCTACAACTTTGGCACATTTTCAGGGGATTCAGGGAGTGTTTGGTGAATGAGTTTAGTTTAAGATTTTTAAGGGGGTGTTTGGTGTGTTAGTTTAAGTTGAAATATTTTAGTTATAATAGTAAATTTTTTTGAATTTTCAGAAAAGACAAAAAACTTTTTGGGAAAAAGACAAAAATTTTTTAGGAAAAAGACAAAAAAAAGTTTGAAATGAGATGAAAATGGATGGTTTGCCATCCACCCCCTAAGTTTCAATAGTAATTTTTGTTGACTTTTTAAAAAAGACACAACTTTTTCTAAGAAGACAAAAAACGTTTTTAGAAAAAGATAAAAATCATGCTGAAAAAAATACAATTTAGTTTAAAATGAAATGTAAAACAAACAAGCCTTCAGTTTTTTTTTTTTTTTTTTCCCTTTATCCGTTACTTTAGATTATTTTATGGTTAAGTTCTCCTTTTTGGAGGTGCACAATGACGTTCTTTTAATTCGTGACCTATACTATAGGATCAAATTCACCCGCCTTAGAGTTATTCTCACTTTTTCCCGTGTGCTGTGAAATAATTCCACATAGCTCCATTGTTAGAATTTCTATTAAAAAGGTAGGAAAAATAGATGAATTAGTCACTAAATTCTTTGTAATATGATTTCTGTTTTTATACAGTACATTATATATAATTAAAAGTATAATTGTACACGCAGGAATTGTTTCTCGCAACCGTAGACAATCCATACAACGCAGCAGAGTGGGCTCTATCAGAAATGCTCAACCAACCAAATCAGCTTGAGAAAGCAGTGGAAGAACTTGATAGAGTAATTGGAAAGGACAGGTTAATTCAAGAATCCGACGTCCCTCATCTCCCCTACGTGATCTCCTGCGCGAGGGAGGCACTCCGACTCCACCCGATGGCGCCATTCAACATCCCCCATGTGTCCTCCTCTGACTGCATCGTCTCCGGCTACTTCATCCCTAAGGGCAGTACCGTCTTACTTGGCCGCTTAGGGCTTGGGCGGAACCCTGCCGTGTGGGACGACCCCATGCGATTTGACCCGGAGCGCCACCTGTCGGAGCGCCACGTGGACTTGGGGGAGACCGAGCTGAGGTTCATTAGCTTCGCTAGGGGAAGGAGAGGGTGTGTAGGAGGTGCGCTTGGAACAAACCTAACAGTGATGCTATTGGGAAGGCTTCTACAAGGGTTTACTTGGAATGTTCCAGAAGGTTTGGACAAGATTGATTTGAGTTGTGAGGCTGATTCACTGCTTAAGGCGACACCATTGTTTGCTCATGCTAAACCTCGCTTGAATCCTTCAGTCTATCCGGCTTAATTGCTCTAATTAACGAGAGTATAATGATCTATGTGTGTACTAATATTGGTTCCTTTACTATCACTTTTCTACGTTATATTTATATAGAATCTCATTCCTATGGTTTTTCATTCAACTTAAGTGTTATTTTAATATAATATAAACTTAATGCTATGGTTTTTCATTAATTTTCGTTTAAAAGTTATTTTCTTATTTGAGTTTTAAGAAGAAGAAGAAGAGTTCACGATTAGATATTGACGTACGGCAAGGGTTTTTGAAAGGGGACTTATATTCGTTCCTAATATTGGACATTCTTTTGTTTGTCAGCACCATCCATATGGTGTTTGGTCAAACTCAAGAGGATAAGATTTTTCATTTTTCATTTGATTTATTATATATCATTTGACACACCAAAATTGAAAGGAAATTTCAAACCCATAAAACAGGGGTCTTTAGCGAAGAGAAGAACTACTAAAAAGAGACAACAAATCAAGGAACTACACAGGTTAAAGCGTAAAAGAAAAGAAAAGAAAAGAAAAGAAAAAAAAAAAAAAGAAAATGTATACAATTATTGAATGCAATCAGAGCAGATCTTTATCAGAATTAATTGTTGAGGTCGCCAGCTAAAAGTTTTCAATGAATTAATTGTGGGATTTGATCATTTCTTGAGCCTCTATTTTCAATGGAGCCAACAGCTATGACTAACGAACGTGAAAGAATACTATAATTCGCATGCCAATTACAAATAGAATATGTCAAATAACTTGGCCGTTGAAGGGATGAAACTACTTTATAGCCAAAACAGAGGACTTCGGTGAAGCGGAGAAACTAATTAAAAAAGACCATCCAAAGCCCAACTCGTGTTGTCAAGCAATATTAGATTTTGAGTTGTATATACACACATATGTATTTAGAAAATGTCTAAAGCAGATCGGTGCGGCAACGCAAGCAAGACCGTAAGATTTGAGAAGGACGGTGAGGACGATAAGAGACAAACAAAGGGTAGTGTTGAAAAATTGTGGGTCTCTTTTTGTGAGATTTGGCTAGTTATGAGAAAAATGCAAGCAGGTCCTTTACTTTCTCTCTCTCCGTGAGCTTCAACTGCTACTTCTCATCCACTAGAAATCTGGCCGACATCGCTGCTCGAGTCATTAGCGAGCTCCATTGGTTTTGTGCGGAGACAGACTAGAAACATCCACTTCATGATGATCACGATCAGGTTCATGATCATGAAGATGAGGATGATGGTGTCGATGATAATGAATTTGAATTCACTTTTGTCTGCAGAGTCAGTGTCGTCGCCGATTTCTGCAAACGAGATCTTCCACAACGGCGAGATCAAGCTGGATTATTATCCTCTCTTCGGCAATAGCATAATTCTAGGAGAACACAGCGAGGGTCATGGAAACGGCCGTTGTCGACTTCGGGACAGACAAGGGAAATGACAATGAGTGCTCTTCCATCAGCGTTGCCACGTCGCCGGAAGCCGATGGTGGAGGACGAAGATGGGCAAACGATTTCGTCAGAGGCCGACAAGCTCGATGAGCTACAGCACGAGACTGACTGCGTGTGGATGCCGATGAACTAATATTGGACGAAGAAAATTTAATTATTACTCTTGACTATTATGTACTCAGATAAACTGTGCAACTTACAAATATGTAAGGTTTTTTGTTTTCTTATTTTTTATTTTTTGTTTTGGTGCTTACGTTACAGCTATGAAAGTTACTTGTGACAATGTACTCTATGTTACTGGCTATTCCGACTTTAATTTGACAACTCAAAACGGATCTGCTAAAATAATGCAGTACAAGGGACGTTTGGTTCACAAATTTCAACTTAAATTTTTTAATTTAATTTAATTTTTTTTTTTGAAAAAATTTTTATTTTTTTTAAAAATTAATAAAAATTATTATTAAAATTAAAAAATTTTAATTCAAACTTAAATATCAAACACCACTTAACATTTTACTTATCATAATAAAATTACATATTCATGTCCTTGTGCAATTTCTGTTCTATTTCCTAAGGACTTATTTGATAAATGAGTTTAAGTTGAAAATTTTAAATTTAAATAATAATTTTTGTTGATTTTTTAAAAAAAATAAAAAAAATTTTTAAAAAAATAAAAAAATTTTAAAAAAAAAAAATTTTAATTTAAATTTTAAATTTAAACTTGATATCTAAACGAGTTGTAAGACTGCATTTTTTGATTTCCTTACTCCCTCTGTCACATCTCCTACCCAGATGTGCTTAAAAAACTCAACACCTGTCCCGCTTTCTTCTCTCTCTTTCAGCTATCTCTAACACGCCTAGTTGTCACGTAATCAATGCACTGCATCCGTCATCGGATTCGAGACTATACATATATATTTATGTTATATGGAGTAGTCTTTAATACGTTCAATGGATTCAAACATTTATTTATTTGTGATCGTTCGATGAGAGACAGATGGGAAACGTGTACAGCTAAGGACAGACTAAACTGAATTCTGACATACTCGAGTACAACGGTTTAGAGAAAGTACATGAAGAACGAACAAGGCAGACTAAACTGATTTATTGCAAACATGTCAAAAGTTTTTTCCATGTTTCTGTTTCAAATTCTTACCGACTCCAACTAGATTAACGAAACAGTCAATATTTACATAGATATATCCCATTCCAAATCTTATAGATAATCTTACATTTTTAAATTCCTTGAATTCCTTGATAGTGCTTGAATGAAACCTATGACCTTTTTCTTGGTTCACCTTGGAGCGTCACAGTAAAATAAATTAAATAAAAATAAAAATAAAAGATAAAATTTATGTAATTTGGTAAGATTATTTATGTTCAAGAAAAAGAGAATAAATTTACTAATATTTTTATAATTACACATTCAATAAACACTTTCAACATCTTTATATCTAAAACTCCTTATATCTTTTGTCTTTCTTTCTTCTCATTTTTTCTCAAAAAGATGCATATAGTCTCTCTCTTTTTATGATCACATACAAAACTCTTAACACAACATATTTATTTATAAATTCTTAATTGAACATAAAATTAATATTTTCCCAAACTTATAAAATAACAACTTATCTAAAAATTAATTTGAATTATTTACCTAATAACCCTCGACCTAATTTTGGTTGTCTGTTTCTAAAATTCACTTGTGGTCCATTTCACTTAACTTTTCGCCATCACAAGTTTAATATTTCTTCCTTGTACAGCTATGCAACCACATATATCCTTGTACAGGAATGCTCCAAATTAACTGCAACCACATATATGACATATTCGAAGCTGGAGGAGCAAGTACAAATGCGCCAAAACCAATCAAATAACAACTCGTCTTCTGACAAAAAAAAAAAAAACGTTTTTTGTGCGCGTGACACGCTGCCTCAACATTCAAAACATGTCTTTCCCATTTCGAATACAACTCTGCTGATTATGTTAAAATATTATTGGTCCGTTAGGGGAATAAATTGAGTTTAAATTAAGTTAAAATTTATAAATTTGAGTTAAGTTAATTTTGTAAAAAATAATTATAAATTTTATTAATTTTTTTAAATAAAATAAAAAATAAAATAAAAAAATATAATTTAATTGACGTTAAATTTTGTTACCACTCATATTCTACGTTTTCAATCCTTTCTTAACAAAATGAAATTACGATACCATACATTTACTGTCTCTATCATCTTTGACTTTCACATCAACCCGATGGGAACTTTGCTCATTTGTTCCATCATCTCACAACGCGTGTCCCCTCTCACTCCTCTCTCTTTGCCGTCTTCATTTTTGCCCTGACAGGCCTACGGCAAACAAAAGCAACCGACCAACTACGATTGCCGATGAGCGACATGATTTATATATCCGAAACTTTTTAATACGGTGCTATCGGATTACCGGAGGCGAAAATTTTTTCTTATGATTGTTAATTAACAATACAAAATATTTTTTATGTTATGTTTCAAAGCAAAAATATAATCTATTATCTTATTTTTTGGTCTGTTAAGATAAACAGATATGATAACTTGTAAATATAACTCTGCTTATAACATAAACAAAATATGTTTATATTATTTGTCATGGTTTCTAAATATCATATATTGATTTATACAATGCATATATGCTTTGTATTTTGATTATTATCATTATTGTGACATCATGAAAGCATGCTCACTAATAATCAATCACATGATAAGAACAATATCAAGTTTTCATTGAGAAACAATTAAGATTTAGTTTTCAAGTATGATTAGATCAAGAACAAGTTGTCATATATTAAATTAAGGAAGTTTTCTTGTATAGTACCAATCTGTCACAAGGACAAGTTTGGTCCATGGTTTTAGTTTAATTGGGCTGACCGCCCCAACCACTCCATTACTGTGCAGCATGATACATACATCCAAGTTAATTAAAGAGCCCACAACTAAGTTAACATAAGAAATTATAATTGATTCTTTCATTCTTTGGCTAAGATCATTTTGTGGGTTTAGGATGTTGTATTTATTAAGTAAAAGCTCATATCTTATATTCATGCTGTAAGTAAATAACTTATCAATAATGTTTGATGAAGATTGTGGAGAAATAGCATGGCGGATTATGAAATTTGGGTCGGACATCACTATGTATTTTGTAAAACATATTCATGTTATATTATTATAATATGATGGTACCAGTACTTAGTATTTGGAATTATGTTTGCTATTGTGGTAGTCAGTAGAGTTTGTAAAATATGTTAGATAGTTTGAGAATTCTATACTTAATTATGTTTATATAAGTGTAAGATTAAATTAGGTTCTTAAATTTGAGTTTTTAAAAGATATATGTATATATTTTCTCATTTTTACAAAAAAAAAAAAATTATAAGAATAAGTTTAAATATATTAATATATTAAGTAGTAGTCGCATAGAGTGGGTTGTTGCAAGGGATGGCTGGTGGGCATGCAAGTTTTTTTTTTTGGGGGGGGGGGGGGGGGGGGGGTGTTGAGGTTTTGTTTTGTTTGTTGTTTTTGTTTTTTGTTTTGCTTATGTTACAACTATGTAAGTTACTTATGACAATGTACTCTATATAACTAACCATTCTAACTTAATTCGACAACTCAAAACATATATGTTAAAATAATGCAATCTAACATTTTCTTATCATCATACAATTACATATTCATGTCCTGTATAATTTATGTATAATTTTTTAAGAGTTTATTTGATGAATGAATTTGAGTTAAAAATTTTGAGTTTAAATTAAAAATTTTTATTAACTTTAAAAAAGATAAAAATTTTTTTAAAAAAATAAAAATTATAAAAAATAAAAATAAAGATGAAAAAATATAGTTAGAGAAATTTTTTTTTTGACGATATCTAAAACTGCATTCTTTGATTTCCTTACTCCCTCTGTCAACATCTCCTACCCAGATCTGCATAAAATATTCAACACCTGTCCCGCTTTCTTCGCCCTCTTTCAAGCATCTCTGACAGGCCTAGTTACCACGTAATCAACGTACCGCATCCGTCATCGATTTCGAGACTATGTGTATATATTTATGTTATATGGAATAGTCTTTAACACGTTCCATGGATTCAAGCATTTATTTAATTGTGATCGTTCGATGAAAGACAGACGGGAAACGTGTAGCGTTAAGAACAGACTATACTGATTTCTGACATCACACCAGTATAAAGGTTCGAGAAAGTACATAAAGAAACAAACAAGGCACTAAACTGATTTATTGCAAACATGTCGGTTTTTTTTTTTCTCTTCATTTTCTCTCTCCATCCAATGATGGCTTGTTTGGTAATTTTAAAATCTGTTTGACTAATGAGTTTGAGTTGAAAAAATATGATTTGTGTTAAAAATTTTTCTTAACTTTTTAAAAAAATAAAAATTTTTTAAGAAAAAGATAAAAAAATTTTCAAAAAATAAAAATAAAAAATAAAATAAAAAAATATAATTTGAATTAAATTAACAAATGATGTCTCAGTTTCAAATTCTTATCGACTCTAACTAGATAAACGAAATAGCCAATATTTACATAAATACATTCCATTGCAAATCTCACATACAATCTCACATTTTTAAAATTTCCAAAATTCCCTGAGAGTGCTTGAATGAAACCTATTCTCTTTGCCTTCACTTGTCCGAATTGATTAAAATAGAAATAAAATAAAAATAAAGAGAAGTTAAAAATTTAAATAATTTGATAAAATTGTCTATATTTACAGGGGAGATAATAAATTTATTAATATTTTTATAACTTCACACTCATCAAACACTATTAACATCTTTATACCTAAAACTCCTTACATCCTTTATCTATCTCTCCTCTCATTTTTTCTCCCAAAAAAAAAAAAAAAAAAAAACACACATACTTTCTCTATTTTCATGACCACATACAAAATTCAAAACACTTATAGATTCTCAATAGGACATAAAATTAATACTTTTCTAAACTTACAAAATATTAACTTATCTAAAAATTAATTTGAGCATTTTACCTAACAACCCTCAACCTAATTTTGGTTGTCTGTTTCTAAAATTCATATGTGATCCATTTCGCTTAACTTGTCACCATCACAAGTTTAATATTACTTCCTTGTATAGCTATGCTCCAGATTAACTGCAGCCACATATATGATATATTCGAATCTGGAGGAGTAAATACAATGCGCCAAAACCAATCAAATAACAACTCGTCTATCCTCGTGGGAAAAAAAAAAAAAAACGTTTTTTGTGAGCGTGACACTGCCTCAACATTCAAAACATGTCTTTCCCATTTCCAATACAACTCCACTGATTACATGTTAGAATAATACATTCTCAACTCTTCCTTGTCAAAATGAAATTACGATCCTATCCATTTCTCCATCATCTTTGACTTTCACATCTACCCGACAGGAACTTTGCTTATTTGTTCCAACATCTCACAACGCGTATCCCCTCTCTCTCCTCCCTCTTTGCCGTCTTCATTTTTGCCCTGACAGGCCTACGGCAAACAAAAGCAACCGACCAAATACGATTGCCGATAAGCGACGTGATTTATATATCCCAAATTTTTTTGTGCGACAACACCGGATTACCAGATGAGAAAGTTTTTTCTTTTACTAACAAATTGTATTGTATTCTTTCTCATGTTGTGTCAATTTTATATGTATGGATTTTACTGCCAGACAACTGTTTTATTAGATCAGAGACAATTCTATATAAATAAAGTGGAGTTTTACGAGTAAAGCAGTTTAAAGAGGGGATTTGATTTTATGAATTGCACGGTTGGGAAATGATTAACTATGACTTGTGAGTTATTGCTGTGGGTGGGCGTTTTTAATTTCTTATTTTTTGAAATAAAAAAATAAAGGCTTGGAAATGAATAAAATTGAGTCCAATCAGCCATACAAGATCTTATCATATCCACATGACCCTAACAACCAAGCAGTCATGCTAATAAAATATTAAACAAGAAAAAAAAATAAATGAAAATAAGATTTTCTAGTGATGAACACTACGACCGACGTCTTATATAAATATACAAGTTAAAAATATAGAACCATATAGAAAATCTCCTACAAACAAGAGATATTCTAAATTAGAATAAACACAAATAAATTCAAATTTCAAATAAAGATAATTCCTTATAAAATGATAACTTTTTTTGATAGGACAAATTAGATATATCTTTGTACTTAATTAATGTCTAGTATCACATATATATGTCTTTCTATTAAATGTAAACCAAGGAAATGTATTAAAGAAAACGGGATTCAAAATACAAGTACAATAAAAAAATGCAAAAAGGGAGATTTCTTATCAATGGTTCTACCAATTGATATGTTTCCACAAACAATTGAAATTCAATTTATTGATCTGTATCTTCAATTTTTGGAAACTCTGATACATGCTGCTCATCTACCTGCATCCACGTTATTACCGAGCGAGTGCGAGATTTTATTATCATACGTTCTTTCATAAAATTTGTTGTCTGACAAACACATCAAGTAACCCAGCAAAAGAATGCACTTAAACTAATTAATATTGTTGGCTCATATATAAAAACTTGTGATTCTAAATTCAGATATTAATAGACTATATATGGGCGGCTGAAGATTTATTATATTATAAAAGTCAAAGAAAGTGCATGATATATATAGTTCGTGCCTATTAATTGGTTGTAGATAAAGGAACCTCCATAACTTATTAATTTCACATATATATCCCTATGTTATATGGTTATTTTTATTTTTAATTAAAACAAAGTATGAAAGAAAGAGAAAGAGATAGTTTATATATCTGTAAACATTTTTTGTTCTTATGGCATGGTTATACATTTATATAACTACTATGATAGAGATAATATTTGCTAAAGTTATGTAATCGGTATCTATGGGGTACTTGTTGGTAGGTAAATAAGATAATAAGTACACATAAGTCGTCTATCTTAGAAGACGATATATAATATTCCTAAGATTTACTAAAGTTGCTAAAGTTTTCTCAGTTTACAATATTATGGACCCTTTACATTAGCCCGAAGTGTTCTCTCAGATAAGATTCCTAAAATTTACTAGAAAATTTGAGATGAATTATGGGGGTCCAACAAATGTGCTACAAAAAATTTTCTTTCTTCTGACCATCTTTGTAATCTTCAAGATTAACAAGTTGATCACAGCTAGCTTCTTCAAAAAGCGAGTAACGCCTCCTCTTCCTCCTGGTCCATCTCCAACGTGGCCGATTGTTGGGTGCTCACCGGAGATAATGCGGAGGAACAAACCTGCATATCGGTGGGTTCACCGTGTCATGAAAGTGCTCAACACCAATAACAGGATGTTTTCCGCTTCAGATATTCTAATGTAATCGTGTTGAATTCGCCTAAAATCGCTAGGAAGATCTTGAAAGAACACGACGCAGTGTTTGCGCCGATACCTGAAAAGATGGTAACTCGCATTATCGGTGGTGGATACCTCACAACAGCCCTCAATGTTGGGGGAGAACAATGGAAGAAAATGAGAAGAATCTTGATTTCTGAAATAACAAGCCAGTCTAAAATGCGATGGCTACTCGACATGAGAAAACAAGAAGCTTTGTTAAGATATGAACTATTGTCAAATATTCATTTAAATTGTTTTTTAAAATTTTTTCCTATTTTTAGATTGATTGATTGATTGTAATATATGAGATTTAGCCTATGTTTGGTGAACAAGTTTAACTTAAACTCAATTCAAATTTTTCATCTCAATTTTTATCTTTATCTGAATAGTCAAAAATTTATAACTACTTTTTAAAAAGTCAACTCAACTCAACTCAAACTTAAAAATTTCATCTCATCTCAAACTCAACTCAAACACCAAACGAATCCTTAGATTTATTTGTATTAATTTTTCATATTAGGAAATGAGATTTATTGATTATAGAAAATTTAATATTGTTCAGTAACTAGCCCCTTTTTTTATACTTGTAAATTTGTATTTATATGGGAACCTATTCAGCGTGCTCCTTACTAGTGAATATTCTCTATATTTCTAGTCTGTGAATGAAACTATATAAATCTTTTGTCTCCTCCTTCTATCTTTTATTTTATTCTCTTACTTTTTTTTTTAATTTTTAAAATGGTATCAGAGCCAACACAACTGAATCCCTTGAAGACTCTAGTGAATGATCTAACTCACTAAGTAGGAGGTGTCATCATCACATCCATTGTTGAATCCATTGTTGAACCACCATTGATGTTGTTGTCATCTAAATGGATGGCCACCTTCGAGTCCCATGCTTTTGTGAATGCATTTGGTTGAAGTTCATAACTAAATAGTTTTTTTTTATAATAAATATTAGTGCACATGTAATTGCATGTGTAAATAAGAAAAAGGGGGGGGGGGGGGGGCGGGATTTAAAAAAAATGAGAGAGAAAAACAAAAAAAAATCATGTTGAAAAAAAAATTGACAAAAAAAAATGAGTATATTGTTCTCAAAGTTTTTTGGCAAGTTGGTGCATTGCAATCTAATGATTGTTTCTAAATTTAGAAGATTTGCACCAACTTGAGGGAGTGCATTGAAATCCGATGATTATTTCCGGATTTGGAGGATTAGTTTCCTTTCCTAGTTTATGGTAATAACCTATAGCATGTTAATCTGGAAATCAATCTAGTTTGAAACTCATGTGAACTTGAGTCTAGAATGTGAGAAATCTAAAGTTGTTCTTAACGCATACAAGGCAAGTTGGTATGTACTAACTGGGGAGTGTTAAGATATGAGATATTATCAAATATTTTTTCAAATTATTCTTACCATTCTTTCTAATTTTTAGTTTGATTTATTGATTGTAATAAATGAGATTTAGATTTATTTGTATTAATTTATCATATTAGGAAATAGGATTTCTTGATTATAGAAAATTTGATATATTTCGGTAACTTAACCATTTTTTGGATCATAAATTTTTGTATTTGAATGGGAGCCCATTAAAAGTACTCCTTACTAATTAATATTCTCTCTATTCCTAGTTCGTGGATAACCACGTTAATCTTTTGTCTCCCCCTTCTATCTTTCATTTTATTCTCTTATTTATTTATTTTTTTATTTTAAGAAAGCTGACAATTTCGTTCGATTCCTTTATAATCATTGCTCAAACAATGTCAAAGGTAAAAACTATTTTGAACATGATTATACGAGAAAACCTGCAGTTTTGAAAATTATAATAAATATCTACAAAACTTCAATTATTTTCCGTCTTTGGGTTTTTTTTTTCCTCCCTTTTTCTGCAATCATTTCAATTTATGAACGTCGAATTTGATTAGATTTGAATGTTCAGTATCTTCGGGTATCTTTCTTCTGTTTCGTCTCAAATTTTCTTACATACGAATATTATTGTTTCCCCCCCCCCCCCCAAGTCCGAAGTCATGGTACAAAAGAATTTCAATAAAAATTTTGTTATCTCCTGAAGAATTAAAAAAAAAAAGAAAAAAGTAACTTAAAGCTATTTTTAAAAAATTTATTGTAATAACCAAATTTTTCTATGAACTCATGATTTCCTTAGATACAAAGGAAATCCAAGTTTGTATCATGTATGTCGATATGAATACATGATTTGATTTATCAGTATATGTTTGAGTTCTCGAGACTCAATAATAAGTTACTTAGTCAAGCATGAGGCCTTTTGATAAAAAGGCAGAACAAGGATTTATGATTTTATTCGGTTAACGTTTGACCAGAATGACTCAAGGCATGATTATGACAGTACTGCCGTATAGCAAGCAGTATGAAAATTATACTGTGAAAAACCATCATCACAGATGGAAATGTAAGAATAAGGTACGAGACCACTTTAGAAAAATCAAGCACAATATTTAGAGTAATAAGGACTAAGTGGTTTCAAGTTCTAAAAAAAACCTACACACAGTTCAATTAAGTGTAGATAAATTCTGGATTGTAGTCCAGTACAACTATATTGTTATTAGTTGAAAACAGTATTAGCACCTGAGTTATTAGGAAAATTGACTACATATTCAGGAAAATGCCAAACATAGTCTTATTGGCTGACACCTTATTCAAGATAAACAAGCAATATTTGAAGTGGATAATTATGCATTTATTGAGTGCAAAATGGCACCCTTATGGCTGGCCACCTCAAGGGATTGGTTAGTAAATATTTTATTTTTGGAGTTAGATATGTAATTTTAGGAATAAAAATAATTCTAGAAAGAAATTAACTTTCACCTATAAATAGGTGAGGTGGAATGAGTTTGTGATCATTTAGTGAAACCCCTAACTTTCTAGTTCATTCTCAACTCTCTCCCTCCCCTAGGAACTGAAGCCAAAAAAAAAAAAAAAAGAAAAAAGAAAAAAGAAAAAAAAGATAGAAGAGTGGCAGGTTTTGTGAAGGTGAAGAGAGGAAGGAAAATTTTCTCAACCAAATGATAGATCCACTCCCCTAGACCTAGAGGTAATCTTCTTCTTCCTCTAAATATTCAATTAAGTTTGACTATGGATTTAAGTGTATTTCATGTTGGGTATGTAAAAGCTTAAGCTCACCTTTTATTTTTCATACAATAGCCTAGATTGCTTGATATGTGCTTGATTAGGGTTTAGTGGTCTTAATTTATGATTTGATGCATGTTTGTGATACTATGTGTTAGAAATTGTGTAGTATCTGTTAATGCCTATTATATGTTTGTAATATGTCCCCACATGCTCAAGAAGAGGTATTGCATAAATGATAATGATGATGATGATGTATGTTGAATGGAGGGTTAAAAATTAACCAAAAACCCTAAATTGGTAAAGGTTACCATTTAGGTTTGTAAGGATGAGAAACCATTGTATTATGATGGAACCATACGTAATACGCTGCATGTTGGTTGTAGGCTCACGGTTTCAGCCGTTTAAGGTAGAGTTTGCAAAATTTTACGTAAAAACCAACCAAAAACAAACTGCCAATTTTTGGATCATGTGGCACTGTAATCTGGAAATGGAATTTTGAGGCCTTTAGAGGGCGAATTTGGAAAAAGTCAAAACTACAAAGTTGTAGAAAATCGAAAATCCTAAGGGGATGCATGAACAGTTTTTAAAAATAAGACTCTAAATACCTCTGTTTTTATGAAAATCCGAACCTGGTCTGCCCAGACCTAGTGTGCATGGCCAGGAGGTTTCAAAGAGGAAAAAGAATAGGTTAAGGGCAGAATTGGTTTTTGTGTAAAGAATAAAAGTTGTATGGCTTTTCGAGGTCTAAAACTTTTATGTAGAAAACTTTTTCAAATTCAAAAGAAATTTCAAGGTAAAACTGGATCTTAAAAACTGAGTAGGGAACAGCAAATTCCTGCATAGGATTTTCACAACAGTGCATGAACAGGCAATTCCTGCACATACACTGATAACTAAAATTATGGAATTGTTTTCAAAGATTGCTTTCAGAATTTGATAGTTTTTGTTTAAAAGTTATAGCTTTATAAAGATACGATTTTAAATGATTAAAGTTTTACAAAAGACTTTTAAAAGAAAAAAAAAATTGGACAAAGTCTTGTTAAGAAAAGAGAAAAATAAATACATGGGCCAAAATTATTTTGAAAACATAGTAACAAAATGATGACCATTAGTAACCGGATAGGATACCCAAGCTATTAGGTTGGGCCTAAAACCCATGGTTACCAATAGTAACCTAATAGGGTATTACTTTAAAAGTAATTGGGTTTTGGTAACCCAATCATACCCAGAGTTACTAATAGTAACCTAATAAGATACTATTTAAGTACTATTGGGCTTTGTATCCCAGGTTACATTAGGTAATCAAACAAGATATTGTTTGATTGTAATAAGGTCATGTACCTTAGGGTTACATTTAGTAACCGAATAAGATATCATTATAGTATGTAGGGGACATGTAACTAGAGTTACTGATGAATGTTGGTTAGGATACCAATATTGAATGTAATGATTTATGGTAAGATAGGATGATCATTATCTTACGTTCTTTTTGGAAACATGAATATAACCTATTGTTACCTGTTGGAGCAACAAACCCAGGACGTAGCTTGACCTGTAAGTATAACTACTATTATGGCATCATGAAGCATGCCCATTAATGATGAATCACATGGTAAGAATAAGATCAAGTTTCAAATAAGAAACTGTTTTTCATGTATGGAATGATTTTTCAAGTATGAAATGGTTTTTCAAATATGTTTCAAAACAAGAACAAGTTTTTAAAAATAGCGGCAAGCAAGTTACATTGAGTTGTACCGACCCGTTTTAGGTCGGGTTTGGTCCATGGTTTGAGTTGGATTGGACTGGCCACCCTAACTACTCCATGGCTGTGCGCCACGGTACGTACACTTATGTTATATAGGAGGCACAAAAAGATGCTAACATAAGGAAACATAATGAATTTGATAAGAAAGCATAAATGGTTTATGCGTATTTTTATCAAGATTGTTTTGCGGATAATAAGTTGTACTTACTGTGCGAAAGCTCATGACTTATGTTTATGTTGTAGGTAAGTAGCCTATCAGTAATGTATGATATAAGACTATGGAGATGGCGCCGTGGACTATAAAATTTGAGTTGGACACCGCCACGCATTTTGAAATTTTATTATATTATGTGATATGGGTTTGAGAGTATGAATATCTAATAATTGGTATGAGTTACGAGATATGTTATAAGGGTATAAACCATATTTCTTAATTAAGTATGTTATTGCATATATATATATATGTATAAGGTTTGAATCAAAAAATTTTTTTTTGTACTTTTTCATGAATGAGTAAGATAAGTACTTAATAGAGTAAGTAAGAGTAAGTAAGGTAATAGCCCTACGTAGGTAGGGTGTTACTTTTATACCCTCAATTTCTATCTTCTAGCTGTATCTTACCAATTATGAAGAAAAATACAAAACAATTAACGACTGTGTGGGGCCGGGGAAAAGCAATAAATTTGATGCATGTATATACAATATGGATAGGGAAGTACTCATTAAATATTTTATCTAATCACTCTCATTTATTATTTTTAGTTTGAAGTTAAAATTTTATTGTTATTTAGGACACAATTGTAACAACCGAATTTTTCCTACGTACTCGTGATTTCCTTGTATATAAGGAAATTTAAATCCATACTATGTGTTTATGTAATGTTTCATGAAAGTTATGAATGTCAATACGAAATTCATAATTTTATCAGTAAATGTTTGAGTTCTCATTCAATTGGTTATGAGACTCAATAAGTAAGTTGCCTAGTCAAGTATGTGACTTTTTTATGCAAAAAAAGAAGAAAACTCTATGATTTTATGTTGGTCAAAGTTTGACCTGAAAAGTCAAAATTTGACCAGAAAAGTCAAAGGTTGACCTGAGAGGTTAAAGGTATGACGATACACTTAAATGATAAGCAGTATAGAAAATATACTGCAAAAAACCGTCATTACAGTCAAGATAGCATGAATAGGACTTAAAACCACCATAGAAAAATCAAGCACACCAAGTAGAAAATAAAGGGCAAAAGGGCTTTAAAAAATAAGAAAATTTCTATACAGTCTAATTTTACATAGATAAATTTGGGACTACAGTTAGTGCAACAATACTGTATTATAAGTAAAAACAGTATTGGAAATATCTGTGTTAGCTCGAAATTGGACTGCATATTAAGAAAAAGCCAAACAAGGCCTAAATGGTGACATCCCCTCACCAAAAATTATGACATCATTTTGATTTAAGGAAATTGGGGAAAGAAATCTTTGCCACCTTGCACCATAATGGCTGGCCACCTAAGGGGGTGAAAATGCAAAGATTTTGTCCTTAAGGGCTAAAATGTAATTTTGAGAAAAATAGATGATGTAAGCAAAGTGATGTCATCAAAATGATGTCATTAAGGTGATATAATCATTTGTTTAGAGGGCAAGGAGATGGCCGGCCATATGCCACATGTAGGGGTGTTTTTGTAAATATTTTTACAAAAAGGACTATTTTACAATTTTGGGATTAAAAATAAATCCAAAAATAATTTAATTTTCACCTATAAATAGGACCAAGGGGGGCAGATTTCAGCTCAAAAAAATTGGGAAAACTTTTTCTCACACTTTTTCCATCTAGAAATAGATCATGCCAAAATAATTCCTCACACTTTTTCCCTCTAGAACCCGAAACCCAAAGAACCAAAAAGGAAGAAAAAAAAAAGTGAGGAAAGATTTGATCTAGGCTAGTGACAGGATTTTGGGTAAGAACCAAGGAAGTGGCTGAAAATTTTTGGAACCCCTTAAGCCAAGGAGAGGCCGGTTGTTGGAGGAAACCAAGGGAATAAATTTTGGACCCAAACCCTAAACCTAGCCTTGCCTTGAACCAAGGTAATTTCCCTTAGCCTTAAGCTTTTAATTTGAGCTTCAATTTGGAGATTTAAGTCTATTTCAAGTTGGATTTGTAAGAACATAAGCTCAAATTATTTTATTGCCCTAGGTTGGATTTAAGTGTGTGCTTGATTAGATTTAAGGGTGGTTTGATTATGAGCTTTGATTGATTATATGATTATGCTTGTTTGACTTGCATGCTAGATGTTTGATAAGTTGTATATCCCCCAAATATGTTCAAGCATGATTTAAAATGGTATGCTAGGTTGCTAGGTTGAAATTTTAATGAATGGAATAGTTTGATTAGAATTAGAACCATGCAAACCCAAGGTTAAGGCAATTTCGTAAATGGTTTGCATGGATGCGATCGGGTTACATGCATGATGAAGTGGGATGCTAGAAAACGCTGCATGCCTGCTTTCTAGGCTTCTGCATGTTTGGTTGAGTTAGATTGTACAAAATAGGACGTAAAACGAATTTAAGAACGAAAACTGCCAGTTCGGGTACAAACTGGCCTGTTTTCTAGAAGGTGAAATTTGAGGCCCTTAGAGGTCAAATTTGGGAAAACATAAAACATTAAAGTTGTAGACAAGGGTTTTTTCTAGTGGGCGTCAAGGACAGTTTTCCAAAATAAGGCTCCAACGACCTCGGTTTTTAAGAAAATCCGAGCCTGACCGTGCCCAGGTTTCATGCACGGCCAGGTGAGGTCAACGAAGACTAAGAGCAAGTTAAAGTCCGAACTGGGTTTTCTGCAAAACACAAAAGTTGTAGGGTTTTTTGAAAGCTAAAACTTTCAGGAAGACAACTTTTTCTAATTCAATCCAGATTTTTAAATAAAAACAGATTTCTAAAAACTGTGCAGGAAACAGGAAATTCCTGCACAGGATTTTCTAAAACAATGCAAGAAAACTGTATTTTTGCACCAACACCAATGTTTTGACCATGAAAACTGTTCCAATGGTAGTTTCCAGTCCTTAATAATTTTTATAAAACCCTACTCAAAGAATTATAATTTTTCAAGTTAAACAAAGGATTTTCGAAAAGAAAGAGAGCATAAAATGTTAAGCTTTTCCAAAGTAAAGAGATACAAATTCGGGGACCCAAGTTGTCTTAAGATTTGATCACAAGATAATAACCGACGGTAACTGGGAATGATACCCGAGTTATTAGGCTTAGCCCAAAGCCCGAGTTTGACCCATAGAATGTTGACTTTGGTTGACCAAATTTGACCACATCAAGGGTTACCCAATGTAACCCTATAGGATACCAAGTTCGAATAACGAGCTAAGACCCAAGGTTACTTGTGATAACCCAATGGATTGTGGATTAAGAATGTTAAGACATAGGCCCAAGGTTATGATGGTAACCTAACCCTACTTGTGAATGTATGGGTTTAATAACCAAGGTTATCTTATGTAACCTAATAAGTTATCATGTGCATGATTGGGGGACATATAACTAAGATTAGACATGAATGTTGGTTAGGTTACCAACATTTTAAGATTATGATTTATAGGATCCTTATTCTATATTCTTTTAAATAGCAGGAAGTAACCTGCAGTTGCGACCTTACTTGGAGCAACAAAACCTCAGACAGAACATACCAGGCAAGTACAAACCTCACCTAAGTATGGAAAATAGTAAATACTATTTTCAAGTATGACATGTTTTCATAAATGCCATGTATTGTTATGATGTGTCATGTATTGCTATGATGTGCTATGTATTGCTATGATATATCATGTGTATGTCTATGTTATGTTATATGTTACGATATAGTAACATCACGAAGCATGTTCACTAATATTAAATAGTGAGAACATGATTTAAGTCACAAGATAAGACAAGTAAGGTGTCGTACCAACCTCCCGCCAGATCGTGGAGGATCATGTATGTTCGAGCTCAAGTTCAAGTTAAAGATATTAAGACCTTTTGTAAAAATCACAAAGGCTTACATGATTCCCAGAATTATTAGGGACCTTACAAACCTTAACTTTCTGTGGAATGCGCACATCTGGTACGTACACAAGGGGCCCACAAGTTAAGCAAGATAATAAGTTCAAGTCAATAATTGATCATAAAAAAAAAATTCATAACTGGACATAAATGGTTCATGCATAAGTTATACGAGGTTTGACATATTTTGTGAGAATAAGTTTGTATTTGCTGAGCGTAAAGCTCATCAGTATATTTCATACTGTAGATAAAAAGCCTGCAGTCTAGATGGTGGGTATGCGGACGATGCAGCTAATGAAAGGCGGTGTGGGATACCACTACGCAAAATTATTCCGCAAGTTCTTTTGAACAAAGTATATATGTATATATATATACATATTAGAACAAATTGTGTTATATTGTATGTATGAAGTTAAAGACTCGAAGTGAATGTAAAGAGTATGTATGACTTATTATTATGTTAAACAAATATTGTGTGAGTATAAAAAGCTTACTTATATTGACTAGTCTATTTATATATATGTATGTTGAGAAAAAAAAATTTTCCCAAATTTTTAAGTAAGATATAGTTAAGTAAGTAAGGTAACGGCCCTACGTAGGTCGGGACGTTACAACAATGAAATTAAATTGTATGACATTTGAAAATTTTCAAAACAAGTCTACTGTTAGGTGAAGCAATGAATGTTAGAACAGCTGTAGCTACATTATCCAGCCAATGCTAAAAGAAAGTTGATGTTAGGTCTAAAGTACTTTTGCAAAGGAAGTGAAGATGGAGGACCTGGTTACGAAGAAGAAGAGCACGTCTCATCCCACTTTACAATGCTTCTACACATTTACGCCAAATTGGGTATCGGACTACTTTTCGTGGCTGCAAACGCTAGAATTAGATGGCCATCGAATGCGTTATGAAAGCAGTCAACAAATATCGTGATCCAATATGCTGAATGATGGAATTCAACAGTGGAAAGAGGGGAGGAACAAGGAAGAGCCTCGGGACCTCCTTGATGTTCTCTTTTCATTCAGAGGTTCTGATCAAAACGTCTGAAGACGAGATTTAAGCACAAGTCTTGGTAGACAATCCTTTTAACGCAGCAGAGTGGTCGTTATCCGAAATGCTCAACCAACAAAAGCTCATTGAGAAAGAAGCTTTTACCGGACAAATGCTCAACAAAAGTTGATTTCCTTTTACTGGACAAGTAAAAGGAAATCAGTACCAGAAATTGAGAAAGGAAAACAGGATGATGCTAACAAATTCACCAGATATAGATCTCAACCCCCACTTTGATGATGACAAGTTAGGCACTAAGCCAATTGAAAACCTAGTAGAAATAAAGGTCGACAACCAGGAACCCTCCAAAGTTCTCAAGCTAGGTTCCAATCTTTCTAAAAAGGATAAAACCAAAATCGAGGCATTCTTGAAGTGGAACTTGGATGTTTTTGCCTGGACACACAACTAGGGGTGGCAATTCGTGTCATGTGTCGGGTTCGTGTCGTGTTAGAGCCGTGTCGATTTTTTTCTTCTCCGACCCGAACACGACCCGCGACACGAACACGAAACGAAATCGCGACACGAACACGACACGGGTTGACACGACACGAACCGAAATTGACCCGCGACACGAAATTGACCCGAAATTGACACGAAATTTGACCCGAAATTGACCCGTGACACGAACTTGACCCGAAATTGACACGAAAAGTGACACGCGACACGAATTTGACCCGAACTTGACCCAAAATTGACACGAAAAGTGACACGAAAATTGACACGAAAAAAAACGGGTCCAACCCGAACACGACGCGATTTTTTTTTTTCGTGTCAATTTTTCCCAACCCGAACATGACCCGCCCCCTATTTTTCCCAACCCAAACCCACAAAATTCGTGTCGTTTTCGAGTCGTGTCGTCGTGTCGCGACCCGTATTGCCACCCCTACACACAACAACATTGTAGGAATTAACCCAGAAATTATGAGTCATAAGCTTAATATCAATCCCACTTAGAAACCTAGAAGATAAAAGCATTACCCCATGAACACAGAATGGTGTAATGGCTTGAAGGAAGAGGTCGACAAGTTAATCAAGAATAATTGGGAAACACATTATCCTACATTATCCAAATTGGATATCCAATTTGGAACGTGTAAAGAAACCCAACGGGAAATGGCATACTTGTGTAGATTTCTCCGATGTTAACAAGGTCTGCCCTAAGGATGGATTCCCTCCTCCAAAGATAGATTAACTCATGGATGCAACTACTAGGCATGAGCTACTAAGTTTTATAAATGCCTATTTCAAGTACAATCAAATCCCCATGCACAAGCCTAACGAGAATCATACTGCCTTCATCACCGACCGATGACTATTGCTACAAGGTTATGCCTTTTAGTTTAAAAAAAGCTGACGCTACTTAGCAAAGGTTAGTCAATCGCATATTAAAGGAACAAATTGGCAAGACTATGGAAGTCTATGTAGATGATGTGTTAGTCAAAAGCATCAAGGCAAAAGATCATGTCAGCCAACTAGAATGTTGGACTCCGTGAGTACCAGATTAAGCTCAATCTAATGAAGTATGCATTTGGAGTGGCCTCAGGGAAATTCCTAGGTTTTATGGTTAATCAAAGAAGGATTGAGGCAAAACCCGAAAAGGTTAAGGCTCTTATTGACATGGAATCGCCTCGGTGACCTAAGGATGTGCAGAAACAAATAGGTTGTGTTGTAGCACTTAACAGATTTATCTCCAAGGCAACAAACAAATGTGTCCTATTTTTTAATGTGCTATAAGACAATAAGAAATTTCGATGGACTTAGGAATGTGAAGGAGCCTTCCAAACACTTAAGGAACATCTTCGTAGGCCCCTACTTTTATCAAAACTAGTACTTGGGGAGAAACTTTTCATTTACTTTGTGGTATCTGAACATGTAGTTAGAGCTTGGTACTAGTTAAGGAGGAAAACGGTTACTTGATGTTGAATCCCAATACCTGGAAATAGAAAGGTTAGTTTTGGCCTTAAGGGTAACAACCAAGAAACTTCGGCATTACTTCTAGGCCCACAGAGTTGAAGTTCTTACTAATTATCCATTGAGGCAAATCCTTCAAAAGCCAAAAACTTCAAAACGACTACTTAAATTGTTTATCAAACTCAAACAATATGACCTTGAGTTTAAGCCAAGAACCGCCATCAAAGTACTAGCTTTAGCTGATTTTGTTGAAGACTTTAGCACCAAGCCCAAAGAATAAGAGGTCAACATCGCTGAAGAGCTACCCAAGTGGAAGCTATGTGTAGATGGTTATTCCATTGAACACGGTTCAAGCATCAGAATACTCTTTGAGAGTCCATCAGGCCACAAGTTGACTTCAACTATCAAGTTTTAGTTTAAGGCATCAAACAATGAAGCTGAGTACAAAGCATTTCTTGCCGGTGTCCATCTAGCATAGCACATGGGAGCAAAATCCATTATGATTCACAACAATTCCCAGCTGGTGGTAAATCAGGTCAAAGATAAGTATCAGGCTCGGGGTGAGCGAATGATGATGTACTTGAAAAAGGTACGAGAGAAGCTTATAAAGTCCTCCTATTATGAAGCTGTCCAGATCCCTAAAGCCAAGAATGGTGATGTTGACACTTTGGCCAAGTTAGCTACCACTAAGGATTTCGAGTTGCTGAAGATTGTGCCATTAGAGATGCTTAACATGCCAGTCATACAGAAAGCCGATGAGCCACAAATGTTTCAAGTAACCAAAAAAGACTATTGGATGGCGCCTCTTATTACTTTCCTTCGAGATAGAGTCCAACTAGAAAATAAATTCGAGGCTCGAAAACTATGGTACAGAGCCGCCAAGTACGTCTTGTATGAGGGGTTACTTTCTAAACAAGGTTATTCAACCTTACTCCTTAAGTGCTTGGATAGATAGAAGGCACAACATGTGCAAAGAGAGGTTCATGAAGGGGTGTGTGGGAACCATACTGAAGGGTAGTTGTTAGCTCATAAATTCTGACGGTAGGCTTATTTCTGGCTCGCCATTAAGCAAGATGCCTTCATATTTGAATGAAAGTGCAATAAATGTCAATGGTTCGCTCCCATTCCCAAAGCACCTCTAGGGAATCTGATGGCCATGACAAGTCCCTAGCCCTTGGCCAAATGGGGAATATACCTTATCGACCCCCTGCACACCTCACCTCACTGCTACAAGTTTGTTATCGTTGTTGTCGATTACTATACCAAATGACGAAAGGATAAACCTCTCGCATCCATCACAAAAGCCGACTGCACGAACTTCATTTGTAAAGTCATTATCTGAAGATTTAGGATACCGTATTCGTTAATATCTGATAATGGAAAGTAATTCAACAATGCCAAGATAATTAAGCACTACAAAGATGTTGGTATTAAAAAACATTTCTCTATGGTCGGACATCCTAAGAGCAATGGCCAAGGTAAAGCAGTCAATAAGATCATTAAGCATACCTTGAAGACTTGCGTAGAAAACCTTAAAGGCAAATGGGCTGATGAATTACCTAAAGTATTGTGGGCTTACCGACCAACCCATGAGATCCACCACGGGGGAAACCCACTTTTCATTAGCCTATGGCAGTAAAGCCATTGCCACAATAGAGGTAATCATGCCTATGTCCCAAATAACAGCATACTAAGAATAAGAAAATGAAGAACTTCAAAAAGCCGAATTGAATCAACTTGAAGAACATTGAATAGAGTACCAATTAAGTTTAGCAGCATACTAACAACGATCTATTCGGTACTACAATAAGAAAGTCTGCCCTCATGACTTTTTGTTAGGTGACCTTGTCCTTCAAAAAGTAATGTTGAACACTAAGAACCCTAGCAATGGCACCCTGGCCAAAAATGGGAAGGCCCTTATAATTCACTTTTCGGGGTGCATTATCGAGAGGTTATAGAATGCTAAACACATTAAGTTTTATTATTAATCAAAGTCTATTAGATTAGACCATTAGGCAGCTATACTACTTTTCAAAAATTTCATGTTATTTTTGGGATTATTTTCCCCAGCTTTATGTTCAACATGCTGTTATCTTTAATTAAATTTCAGTCTCAATTCATGTTTAATTTCTCTGTAGCAAAAATTTTCCAGTTTCGACACAAATCTACATTATACATGTCCATGACTAGACAATGATTAGTCCTAGACATGGGGGGCAAGTATCGGTATCGTACAAAAAAATCCTAAAAAAATCTAATAATCTACAAAATTCCTTTGAAAAATTCTTAAGGGAAGATCTAGGGACTGGCAACATTAAACCCCTTTTATGGGTACCACAATGGATGCCTAGAGGCAGTTCGGTTAAGAACCTTCTTAAGGGAATCAACTGAACGAGGGCGGGTACCTGAAAGAATAACCTTGGTAAAGAAGCTACTAACAAGTACCTCTAAGTCATTCAACACTTAAGAAAAATTATAAACAAGCTACGAATAACAGGGCAAGCTACTGAGCAATATAAATTTACAAATTTGGGCACCACGGCCCATTGTTCCAAAATAACCGGTAGGGTTGAGAAATACAAGAAAATAAAAGAAGAAACAAAATGAAAAAATAAGGGGTTAGGAATTGTGAGAGGGGTTATCGGACGGCTCAACTTGGGTTTTAGTAGTCCCAGTTTTGGAGGAACCTTCTGCGGTACTCTAATTGGCATCATCATTAGTTAAGAAATTAAAGTCTAGATCAGGGTATTTCTACCGACATTCCTTAGCCACATCATCAAAATCAGTGAAGTAAAATTTGTCTTTAAGGTCCTTAAACTCCTTCAACTTCTAGAAGACCTCAACAACTTCTTGGCACCAAGCTTCCTGGGTTAAAGCTCAGTTGATAACAATGTCTCCAGCTCAACAGCATGAGCCTTTTCTGCTAATAGTGAGCCTTCCAGCCTAGTAACCCGACCTTTAATTCAGACAGCTCCTTCTTCGCCTTCTCCTGATTAGCCTTAAAGATAGCTGCCAAAGTGCCCCTGTTGCCGGCTACTAGCTTTTTAGCTTGTAGTTCTCACTTGGCAGTTGTTAGCTCCAAGTCAAGGTTCACTACCTTTTTCTTTAGGGTTTCAACCTGTCGGTCATTATTAGTCAGCTCCACGTTGGCCAACAGAATGACGAGTAGCCTTTGGGTGAAAATTTAAGAAAATAGGGATATATCAGAAAGAAGCCTAAGAAAATATCAACTCACCTGAGTAATATTGCCGACACCCGAGCGGAGTCGGTCTAAGGCTTTGGAATGGATTAGGTTAGACTAGCTATCCTCATCAACATGTGGCCGAGCGGCATTAAGAATGAGCAGAAAATACGACGGCAGTCGGGGTATTGAGATCCCACAGTTGAGAGTTAGGATCAGTGTTGGTGGTCAGGAAGTGATGGTGAGCTTATTGTGAAGAAACATTAACAATCCCTTCATCAATAGCAACCCGCTCCTGCCTTTGGATCGTAGTTAACCTAGATAGTTGTACCTCTTTGTTGACTATTGCTGTTGTGCCAGTAGCTCCCGCTTGGCTACCATTTCCTTGAAAGCTCTGGCTAGTTTTTTATCGTTTGAGATTGGGGACATTAGGGCACTTTTTATTTCCTTGCCAATTCTGCATTAGCCAAAAGGACATGAACAAAAAAAATGAAAATAAAGCTACGAAAATAAAGAAGTGTAGAAGCGACTTACCGTTCCTTTGGTTTTCTTCTTCCTCTTTGCCATTCAAGATAATTATCATAGGTGGCTTGACCTTCATAGGCTGGATCAATGGAAGAAGAGCTTGACATTCTCTTTCTTGTTCCTTGGCCTCAACCCAGATGGTAGCCTTTACGTCCTTAGCAAGCTGTGGAGTGGGTCTTAATCCAGCAAGTTGGAGGTTCTCGGGTGTCACTAAAAATTTGAAACTCCTATGGTCCTCCGACAGAGTGAAAGCCTAAAGGATCTAGGCAAAAGTAGCTCCGTGAAACTCCAAAACGGGGGGTGGAGGGGTAGGGAACTACACAAGAAACAATGTTGTTAGCTATAATATAATATATCAAAGGTAAAGGAGCAAGATGAAAAGAAAGTTCCTACCGGCTACTTCAAAAAGATTCCTAACGGGAATGGGATCATATCCCTCTGTGAATTTTTTTCCAGTATCAGACACCAACAAACACGAACGAGTCCTTCCACCGATGGCCATAGTCTGAATTATCAGTGATCAATTATGGATCCTTAGAATAGTGTGTGAATGTGTACCACCATTTGGAGTTAGGGACCGACTTAAGAGTATACATGTACATAAAATTCCCTAGTTATTAAGTCAGCCTTCAAGTGCACTTGCCAAATCAAGATGACACCAGACAACATCCTCTAGGCATTCAGATGCAACTAGGATAAAGAAATCTTAAATTGGTTTAAAACCTCCTTTACCAAGGGATGGTAAGGGAGGTAACACCCCCCATGATTAAGATTAGAAAATAAACTATAATGTAAACCATAGGTGGGTTACATGCCCGATCATCACGCTTAGGGATGATATACTCTATTTGATTCAATGAAGGAATGATGATCCCTGAATGCCTAGACCACATTATAATCCTAGACCGGAGACCAAAGAGTGGTGGCATCCAAAGACTCGTCCCTCGGGAACAACTCACCATGCTCTATTACCGGATACCCGGGATGATCAACTGCGTACTTTCTCTCATTTTCCCAAAATCTTGTGAGCTTGGCATCTTTTTCCATGTCTTCTTCATCCTTGTCAACTTCAACTGTCTGGATGTCCTGTAATTCCCAGGGCACCAACCGCGTAGGAACTTCAACCCCATAAGCAGGGCGTTTCCACCAGGGTATTGGGACTATAATCGTACAGAGAGGGACAATCGTTATGGGTTCAATAGTAGAACTAGTACCCGCATGCTATGATGATTTGGCCTTTATTAGGATTTAATGACTCTTCTTGGCCCTAAGAAGTTGAGGTTAACATAAATTTCTATTCTTAATAGAGAAGAAAAACAAAAACCTAAGGGACTTAACTTAAATGGCCAAGAAGACAAAGAAACAAGTAGACAAGATTCGGGAAAAAGGAATGACTTCCTAAGTGCCTACATACATCAAGATTGTGTTCCTAGATAATCAAGTTCACACTTAAAAAAGCGCAAAACTTAGAAAGGGAGAACTTTTCCGTACTTGTGAGAATAAGGTTAAATAAGAAATGAAGAAACTCTAACCAAGCTCTTGATATGCACCCAAACAAAAACTTGAAGTCTAAGAAAAATGAAACGGTGCACCAAGGTAAGTAATTTGGTGGGTTTTTTGTTTTCTAAATTAGGGTTTGTGCTTGCAGGGGTTGGATGGACATATAGAGTGAAGGTTTGGAGAAAAAATGGAATTTCTAGGTTGTCCTCTATTTTTTACGAAGAAGATAAAAATAAACAGAGTGTTTTCAAAGAAATTTGAGGTTATTTATAGGCCAAAATGGGAAAAATGAAAGAAATGAGAACAATAACAACGAAATTTAGAGAGGTTCGCCAGAAATGTACTACGTCCTATGTGCGTGTGGCTTTTTCACTATATATGAATGTTTTTGAATACAGTGAGATACAATTTCTTAGTATATTTAGACAACGTAAGAGTAGGCAAAGGTTCGAAAAAGAAAAAGTCCCCTATGTGAAGGGGGTCTTCCTCTAAATAGAGGAAGCGTAGTGGGCACTACTACAAAAGTTGGCTTACACGACGGAAAATACACAATGGTTTTTGTGAAACCGTCATCTTAAACAGATTATACAACGGTTTGACAAAACCATCATGTAAACAAAGGATTACACGACGGTTTTGATGAACCATCGTGTAATCTGGCAGCATTTCAAAAAAAAAAAATGTTTACACGACGGAATTGTAATCCTCCGAAAATTTTCAAATTTTCAATTTAAAAAAAAAAGGATTGCATGATGGTTTTTATAACCGTTGTGTAATCCTAAGATTACATGCAGTTTTGAGTAAAACCGTCGTGTAATCCTCCGAAATTTTTCAAATATTTTCAAAAAAACAAATATTACACGACGGTTTTTATAACCATCGTGTAATCCTTGGATTAAAAGGATTAAAAAAAAGATTACACGAGTTATAAATCGTCGTTAATACACGACGGTTTTATAACATCGTGTAATCTTGAATTAAAGGATTTAATTCAGATTAACGATGTTATAAAAACCGTCGTGTAATCTTCTGAAAATTTTAAAATTTTTAAAATTTCAAAAAAAAAAGGATTACACGACGGTTATAAAAACCGTCATGCAATTCGATAGATTACATGATGGTTTTGAGCAAAATCATCGTGTAATCCTCTGAAAATTTTCAAAAAAAAGAAAAAAGGATTACACGACGGTTATAAAAACCGTCATGTAATCCTAAGATTACACAACAGTTTGGAGCAAAACTGTCATGTAATCCTCTGATTATACGACGGTTATATAAAACCGTTGTGTAATCCTCCAAAAATTTTCAAAATTTTCAAATTTCTTGCTTTGGAATTCGCACGAAAACCCATTACTTAAATACACTTTCCTCTTCATTTAGCATCATTTTCATCTTCAACCCTCTAGATAACTCAAACTTTTATCCTACCCACCTCCTTCGCCAGCTCGCCCCCCCTAACTTAAAATCCGGTCACGTCGCCGCCGTCACTTCAAACTTTTCCCAAACCGATGCCGTAGCCCCGGTTTTTTTCCGCCGCCGCCGCCGTCTCCACCACCTCTCTCTCCCAGTGTTCCCATGAAGGCCATGACTATTTTTCTTTAAAGAAAAGTAAGGTGACTTCCATATTGCTCAATTTCTTGTTTTTTAACAAAACTACAAATACACAATGCTTTAATAACTTGCGTGGGAGTGTAATTTGTAGTGTTATTTGAATGTTTTTTTTTTTTTTTTTTTTTTTTGTTGCTCTTTGGAGATGAATGTTTTGTGCACGGTTTTGGCACTTTACACACATTTTTTAACATGGTTTTTATCTGCCCACCACATACTCGATATAAAATGTCAAAATGGATTTTTGTTTTGGATAATCATATAAAATTTGATTCTAGTGTAATGTGTACCATTACATGACGGTTTTGCTCAAAACTGTCGTGCAATTGAGCTTGAATTAAAAAAAATTGACTTCTTTTTGGTGATGGCACACATTACACGACAGTTTTGCTCCCGTCGTGATGCCATCACAAAAAAAAAACCAAAATTTTTTTTAATTTAAGCCTAATTACACGATGGTTTCGGGTCAAAACCGTTGAGTAACGGCATATATTACATGATAGTTTCGGGTCAAAACCGTCGTGTAATGTAGTGTTTACATGACGGTTTTGAGCCGAAACCGTCGTGTAATCACTACATTACATGATGGTTTTGGAGGAAAACCGTCGTGTAAAGTTCTCAATTTGTGACGTTTGCTATTGTATTTCTTTATTTGACGACGGTGTGAACCGTTGTGTAATATTGAGATACCACGACGGTTATGGAACCGTCGTGATATCTTTCACAACGTTGGATTACACGACGGTTATCTAACTGTCGTGTAAAGTTTACATGACGGTAAATAACCATCATGTGATCCATAATTTATACTAGTGAGGTCTGAACCCGTAGTTCGTGGTGAGCCGTGATGTTTTTGGGAATACATGTAAGAAGGAAAGCTATGACGTGGAATTGGCGGTCAGATAAAAAAGATGCCCAACTAAAGGTTCAAAATGACACAACAAATAAATGAGGAAAAAAAAAAAAAAAAAAAAAGGTTCAAAATGACACAACAAATAAATGAGGAAGACAAAAGGGCAGGAATTTGAAAATTAGATAAACGGCTGAGATTCAAAAGTTAGAAGCGAAGCGACTATGAACTAAAACGAAGTGTCGGTTGCGATTTTCGAGGCACACAATTCGAGGCAGTGTAGTCATGACACAACGACTAGACTTAATGAAGTAAGACCACCCGTTTCTTACTGTGTTAAAAAAAATTATAGTTAAGCTTGAGTTGGTGAAGGAAAACGTTCTTCTTTCCGACCATAAAAGCAAAATGTGGGTACCCCTCTTTTCACGTTTTGGATTTTTGCTATTGTTTAATAATAATGGACGACTTGGAAAATAAGAAACATGATAATATTTAATCTTAATGGATGACTTGGAACAACTTTAATTTGTGATTTCGTCAGCCTTGTTTACATTTTTTTTTAAATCTATTATTTTCTATTATGTAAGAAGGAGGCTTAGCGTGCGATAGGTTTTGAAAAAGAAGCTAATTTAATTGGTATGTTTTTTGAACCTTGACGCTAGTTATCCACGCTTTTCAATTCATTTAATTATATATATATATATATATATATATGTATGTATGTATGTATGAATGATCGAAATGGCGTTAGAGAAGAAATGTGAAACGTCTGGTCAAAATTTTCTTAACTGGTACTTCTAAGCCTTTTTTTTTTTTTTTTTTTTTTTTTTTTAAGTCATGTTGCTTATAAATTAACCTCAACATCAAGGACTCTGTTTTCCAATGTATGATTGATATCTAAAGTATAACGTAATGTTCTTTCACCCTGAAAGCAAAAGATGGGGTTACCCACGTTTTTAAGCTTTTGATTTGTGCTATTGTTTAATCTTAATGGACGACTTGGAAAATATAAAACATGACAATATTTATCATGTGGCTAGATTCGCTTGTAGCGATATCAAAACCTGAGAATCTCAAAGGACTTGTTTTAGATATTTGAATCTCAATTATTGGTCGAGATCATCATATTTTCCTAGTCAAAATCTACTATTTTGAAGATTATCCATACATTTAAATTCAAATATGTAATCCTTTTGTATTTTAAATATGCCAAGGGTTATATCTTAGGAGACTATAAATACATAATAAAGTGCCCTCTAAAACACTATCTCAGAACTTGGCAAATTATACCACTTGTAACTCTGAAAATATAGTCAAGCCCCCAAGCAAGGAGAGGACACAAGTAGCTTTAACGTGGTGAAACTATATAAATATCTACATTCATAACTTTCCTGTACTTTACTTTTCTCTGTTTTTGTACTGTAATAGTTGTTGTGGATCCACATCATTGTGGCATTTGTTAGGTGAGTTTTAACCACCAACACTTTTATATTGAAAATTTTACCCTTCACAAAACTATTGAAATTTAAATTTTTTAATCTGTTAATATTTTTACTTTAAAAACAATCTAACTTATTTATTCAGCAACTTATTTATTAGTCCATCTAATATTGGACACCATCTTTTTTTTTTTTTTTTTTTTTTTTTTTTTTTTTTTCTAATCAGTTTTACGGTTCAAATTAAATTCTGACTACATAATTGATTCAGAACATTTGTAGTTCTACTTTTTACATAATAAAATTGAATTATGGACTTGTCATCTTTATTGGGATTTTCATGATCAGTTTTTTTTTTTTTAATGTATTTTTGCTCTTGATAGAAATTTTACAAATTCCCAGATTACTTGCATAATGAAAAAAATAATTATTGACATAAGGACACATTATATCATAAAATTATAAAAATTTTCATCTTAATTACATAAAATTGACGGTTTAATTTCCGTTAGATTCATATATTAATCATTACAGTTAGTCATCACTTGCTTGCTTATCCAACCTTTTTATTAGAGTGGTAGATATCTAAAGATAAAATAAAATTTCTTGTTTTCTTACTGTGTTAAAAAGGTGGGTACCCACATTTTTCTTTTAGGGTCGGAAAGAAGAACCTTATTCTTCACCAACTCAAATTTTCTCGTTTTTCTTACTGTGTTAAAAAAATATATTATAGTTAAAAACCCAATTTTTCTTTTAGCAAAAATCCAAAGCTTAAAAAGGTGGGTACCACATTTTTCTTTTAGCAAAAATCCAAAGCTTAAAAAGGTGGGTACCCACATTTTTCTTTTAGGGTCGGAAAGAAGAACCTTATCCCTCACCAACTCAAATTTTCTCGTTTTTCTTACTGTGTTAAAAAAATATATTATAGTTAAATTTGAGTTGGTGAAGGATAAGGTTCTTCTTTCCGACCCTAAAAGAAAAATATGGGTACCCACCTTTTTAAGCTTTGGATTTTTGCTACTGCTTAATATTAATGGACGACTTGGAAAATAAGAAACATGATAATATTTAATCTTAATGGATGACTTGGAACAATTTGGTTTGTGATTTCGTCAGCCTTGTTTACATTTTTTTAAAATCTATTATTTTCTAATATGTAAGAAGGATGCTTAGCGTGCGATAGGTTTTGAAAAATAAGCTAGTTTAATTGTTATGTTTTTTGAACCTTGACGCTAGTTATCCAATACTCTTTTCAATTCATTTACTTATATATCTACATTATATATATATATATATATATTGTATGAATGATTGAAATGGCGTTAGAGAAGAAATGTGAAACGTCTGGTCAAAATTTTCTTAATTGGTACTTTTAAGCTTCTTTTGTTTTGTTTTTTTCTTTTTGGAAGTCATGTTGCTTATAAATTAACCTCAACATCAAGGACTCTACTCTCCAATGTATGATTGACATCTAACATGGGGTTACCTTTTTAAGCTTCTGATCTGTGCTATTGTTTAATCGTAGTGGACGACTTGGAAAATATAAAACATGATAATATTTATCATGTTTGTTGAGATTTGCTAGTCGCGACTAGATTCGCTAGTCGCGATATCGAAACCCAAGAATCTCATAGGACTTATTTCAAATATTTGAATCTCAAATATTTGTTGAGATTATTATTTTTACTTGTCAGAATCTGTATTTTGAAGATTATCCATACATTTAAATTCAAATGTGTAGTCCTTTTGTATTTTAAATATTGTCATGGGTTGTCTCTTAGGAGGCTATAAATACATGGTAAAGTGACCTCTGGATACCCTATCTCAGAATTTGGCAAATTACACCACTTGTAATACTGAAATTATGGTGAAGCCCCAAGCAAAGAAAGGACGTAACTAGCTTTAAAGTGGTGAACTACTATAAATCTCTATGTTCACTACTTTTTGGACTTTACTTTCTTCTGTTTTTGTGTGTTCTTGCGGCTGTGATAATTCTCGGGGACCCCATCACTGTGGGATTTGTTAGGCGAGTTTTACTCATCAACACTTTTGTATTGAAATTTTTACCCTTCACATAACTATTGAAAATTAAAATTTTAATCTATTCATAATTTTTACTTTAAAAACACAACCTAACTTATTTATTCAACCAACTTATTTAGTAGTCCAACATCTAATATGTGGACAACCATCTTTTTCTTTTTTTGAATTAATTTTACGATTTAGAATTAAATTTTTTGACTACCAGAAATTGATTCAGAAACACTTGGAAGTCCTACTTCTTTACATAATAAAAAGAATTATGGACTTGGCATCTTTATTGGGATTTCCATGATCAGTTTTTTTTTTTTTTTTTTTTTTTGATGTATTTTTGCTCTTGATTTAAATTTTACAAATTCCCAAATTACTTGCATAATGAAAAAAATAATCATTGACATGCGGACAAATTGTATCATAAAATTATAAAAATTTTCATCTTAATTACATAAAATTGACCGTTTAATTTCTGTTAGATTCATATATTAATCGTTACAGTTAGTCATCATCACCTGCTTGCTTGTCCAACCTTTTTATTTGAGTTGGTAAAGGATAAGGTTCTTCTTTCCGACCCTAAAAGCAAAACGTGGGTACCCCATCTCTTTAAGCTTTGGATTTTTGCTATTGTTTAATCTTAATGGACTTGGAAAATTAGAAACGTGATAATATTTAATCTTAATGGACGACTTGGAATTTGGTTTGTGATTTCGTCAGCCTTGTTTACACTTTTTTTTTTTTTTATTCTTTTCTAATATATAAGAAGGAGGCTTAGCGTGCGATAGGTTTTGAAAAAGAAGCTAATTTAATTGGTATGTTTTTTGAACCTTGACGCTAGTTATCCACTCTTTTCAATTCATTTAATTATATATCTACAATATATACGTATACATATATATATATATATATATATATATAATCTATGAATGATCGAAATGGCCTTAGAGAAGAAATGTGAAACGTCTGGTAAAAATTTTCTTATTGGTACTTTTTGTGTGTAATAAACCTAGTATTTTCCCAAAAATTCTTGAAGTTAACTAGATTCGTCTTTTTGTGAAATGGATTAAAATCAACCGTCACTTAAAAAAAAAAAAAAAGAAAAGAAAAAGAAAAAGAATTTTAGTCACAACATTTTCTTGTAACATTTTTTAATCACAACATTTTAATGTAACTAAATGATACGTTAGTCACAAGGTTGTGACTAATATTCATTTAGTCACAAGGTTTTTAGCTTTTTCCGTGACCAAAAAATTAATACCGGGATTAAAGTAGTCACAATAAAATTTGTGACAGTTACATATTAGTCACAAGTGAATAAAATGTGACATTTAGTCACACAAAAATATTATTTAATAGTGACATAAAAAATGTAGGGCTAAAAGTTTAATTTTTTGTAGTGACTAATAGTGCTATGCCCCAGGGTCTGGGAGGATATGGAGGGATTTTCCGCAGTAGTTATTGAACATATTGGCTTTTGCAAAGCATGTTTTGCCAAGTTAATTGGTATGCGTTTTGAACCTTGATACTAGTCAATTATCCACTCTTGTCAATTCATTTAATTATATATTTCTATATATGTAATGTATGAATAATTGAGAAGAAACGTGAAACGTCTTGTCAAAATTTTCTTAGTTCGTATACTTTCAAGTTTTTTTTTTTTTTTTTTTTTTAATGTCATGTTGCTAATAAATTATTAATTAAACCTTAACATCAAGGACTCTGCTCTCCAAATAACAAGAAAAGGAAGGGAAAAAAAAATAGTAAAGTCGTTTGTTTCTTTTTGTATGTATGATTGATATTGAAAGTATAACAATATTATGTTTAAAAATGAGCGGGTGAAAATATATAAACCCAGCTATATAATACATACATATATATATAACGTTAGAAACGTGTATCACGGTTCATATAATATGATACATACATACATATATATATATATATATATAAAGGAACGATTTCGCACGTATTTATATATAATACATAAATAACGTTAGAAACGTGTATCACAATTTCGCACTTACGGACTTCAAGATCAAAAAAAAAAAAAAAAAAAAGGGACAAGGAAATAATAAACCTCATCACATTTCCATGCAGTATTGACGGGTTTTTTTTTTTTTTTTTTTTATTTTGTTCACACTTCTAAAGAACAAAAGGGGGGAAAAATCAGGGAGGTTAGCCATCACTTGCTTGCTTATCCAACCTTTTTATTACAGTGATAGATATATATCCAGAGATAAGCATAACATTTTCTTTTTTTTTTTTTTTTTTTTTTTTAACAAATTATAGTTAAATTTGAGTGGGTGAAGGATATAGGTAGCCCACATAATGTTCTTCTCCGACCTTAAAAGCAAAATATAGCGTACCACATTTTTAAGCTTTGGATTTTTTTATTATTTACCAATGGATTAATTGAAAAATTAAAAACACGAAAATGTTAAATGATAATTAAGTGTTTAACTTTGAGCTTTGCTTTGTCCTAATGTTTTTAACAAGGCATAATTGGGGCATGCTTTTAGGAAGTGGGTTTCGGCTCAATTCTTTGAGACTAGCTCTAGCTATATTATTTTTCCCCACGTGTCATTTGTATTTTTAGTTTTTTATTCATAACATAGAGTTGGAGGTTTTGAAGAGAAAAAGATGACAATCTACTTGGAATGTGCTTGAAAAGCCTGATGTCAGCTATCTCTTCTCTCAATTTATCAAAAACAAGATCTAGGTAATGGGACCATGGAAAACTCTACTCGTGGTCTTATTATTCTTAAGCATCATTGCATTGTGGGTAATAAACCTAGAGATGCCCCAATAATTCTTGAATTTAACTAGATTCCTCTTTTAGTGAAATGGATTAAATTCAACACTCGCTACAAAAAAAAAAAAAAAAAAAAACCTAAGTCACAACTTTTCTTGTAACATTTTAATGTAACTAATTGCTACTTTTAGTCATAAGGTTGTGACTAATATTCATTTAGTCACAAATTTTTGTTGTGGTTAAAGATTTTAGTCACAGTAAAAATATTTGACTAATTGTTAGTCGCAAGTGAAAAAAGTGATATTTAATCACACAAAAATGTTGTAACTAATAAAAGTGTCATAAAAAATGCAGCGACTAAAATTCAATTATTTGAAGTGACTAATAGTGCTATGAACGAACCTCCGGGGTCTGGGTGGATATTGTGGGATTTTCCACACTTACCAGCCATATTGGCTTTAGCAAAGGATGTTTTGCCAAACCAGCTGTGAGAGTAATTAATTATGGCATTTGAAGCTGGATTATGGGGAATTATTTTGCTACTCAAACTGCCAAAAAATTCATCTAGAACTACATGCGGAATTTGAATTAGAGTTTTCTTATGTGGTCAACATGTTGATTAATAGGAAACTGATCTTCCATGAAGAATTAAATGTCGGTGGCTGGAGGTTCTCAAATTTTACGGCGCTATCTCTCCTAGGTCACTACATTTGTTGTTGGCTGTCAAAATATGCTAGAATAGTATTACTGCTAGATTATGCATGCAACAAATTTGGTTTGTGATTTTTCACTTCTGTTTACACTCTTTGTTTAATTTTTTTTCTTTTTCAATAATTTGCAAGTAGGAGACTTAGCGTGTATATGTTTTGAAAATGATGCTAATTTAATTTGTTTGTTTTTTTTTTTTTTTAAACCTTGGTGCTAGCTATTCATTATTATCATTCATTTAATTATTATATAGTAGTTGTTTGGGCATGTTGTTTGAGTAATTTATTTTAAAGTAATAGATAAAAAACAATAATAATGTATTCTTTGATCTAGCACGACGGAGAGTTTAAGGGTGTTTTTTTTTTTTTTTTTTTTCCTAATAAAGAAAGCTCAACGGAGTTAGTATTTATATTTATAATTATAGACATACATGTTTATCATTTTATATATAATATCTCAACTCTTTATAACTAAATTTCTAGAGAATTTCTTAAGTTATTATTATTGTTTCCAATCTAAAAGATAAAGAAATCCGTGATGAACTCATTAATTTCACGATTTATAAAGACGAACTTCGTTTTTGTTTCATTTTGGTAACTATAATTATGTTCATGTAATGGATCATTGTCATTTGGTTTTGTTTCTTCAGGTAAGTAACTAATATTTTATTTTCCAATTGATATTTTGACGGTGATAAGGAGACAAAATATTAATACAATCAAGAAACAGAATGTTCGGAAATATTGAAGCTAATCTTTCTTCATTTGTATAGCTTCCTCTTCCTTCCTTGATACCGGATCGGTATGGAAGAGAAACAAATACGTTATTATCGGAATGGTTGGTAGGTTTGAAGGAAAGATAAGCAGGTTAATGGATACAAAAATGATCACCACCCTTAAGTTTAAACGAATTCACTACTCAAGGATACAAAAAACACCACCCCAAGATACAAAATTAAGGGATAAATTTGCCACTCTTGGGAATCCACCAAAGAGATAAAAATTTGGGGTAAAACTGAAATCAATTCATATTTACTCTTGAAAACTCAATTCACTAATCCATTCTTTTGATAAAAGATTACAAGCCTTTTATACGCCTACAAACCCACACATAAACATAATTCAACATTAATGCCAAAAAACCTTTAAATTTTCCAAACCCCAAAATAAATACTTCTTCTAATTTTAGACTTCAAAAACTCCTAAAAATAAATACAAATACTAAATAACAACTAAAACTCTCAAATAAATACCAACTGTTTCCAGACATAAATGAAATGCTTTTGAATTTTCACTTATCAAGACAAGACCTTTAACGTTCTACAAAATCCTAAATTAATAAATATCGCTAAATTAACTTTGAAGTGATTTCATCTTTTGATATTCCCTCTGAATCACAAACGCCCTTAACATTATTATCTGCATCGTTCCGTCCTTTTTTTTTTTTTTTTTTTTTGAGCTTGAAAAAGTCTAGAACATGGTTGGATTTCATTCTCATTCTACCATGTGACTGATTTGGACAATCCTGACAGATTCGAAAGAATGACTGATTTTTGTTCCTTTTTTAGACCGATGAGATTTATGTAATGATTTTTGTAATTTTTTTTTGTTTTCTTTTATTTTTACATCTCATTTCTTTAGCTCTTGACAAGATTCATAAGGTTTTTTTTTTAATTATTATTTTCATGTCGTGTATTTATATATGTGAGTCAATGAGTGAAATGATCTTTCTCGCTTTCACTTCCATCGTTCGTTACTTTTTGACACGTATATTTGGCTAAGTGCATAATTAAATCTAAGTTCGTTCCATTCTTTTTTTTTTTAATCTAACTAAATCAAACGGGTTATTTCCTCTTAGCTGATGTCTTCAGAATTGTTGATTGTCCCCATTGAGTTGTTTCTTAGTTTATTTTAAATGTTCTTATATGTTGGGATCTTGTTATTACATGTATGAAATTACATTTATATGAATTCAAAATGATTAAAAGCTAACATGTCAAATTGTTTATTAATTTCATTGTCTAATTTGAAAGCCAATTTTCTATTTCTGTTAGAAAAAGAAAAAAAGGAAGCTATACAAACGGATAAGGATGTTCACAATTAAAATATCAGTTGGTAAAGTAATAATCATCCTTATATATGATTTATACTGAATACACAAACCAGAAGAACCAAATCGAATAATAATGGTACATTACGTGAACATAATTATAGGTAGGAAAAGAAACTAAAACAAAGTTAGTCTTTGTAAATTGTGTCAAAGGCTAAAGGAGTAGCTTTGACAAATAAATAATAAAAAAAATAAGAAAGAAAAAGGAAAATAGCTTTGACAAATAAATAATAAAAAAATAAGAAAGAAAAAAGAAAAATACAGATGTAGACATAATATAATGGAAATGGAGAAAATATAAAATATTGACTATTGTTTGATACAAAAGAAAACGAGATAAATTTGGTTCATGTATCAAGAGTTAAAGAGATATCAGATATTAAAAAAAAATTATGAAAAATATAAAAGTCGTCATTACAAATACGTCATCACTATAGTCGGTTCTCAAGTAGTTGCAGAAATCAAACTAAACGTAAGTAAAAATATACTTGTTGTAACCTTACACTAGTAAACAAAGAAAGGAGAATAAATAATTTAAAAAAAATTAAAAGTTAGCAGCCTAGTATGAAATGTGAAACGTCTGGTCAAATTTTTTCATTAGTTGGTACTTTTAAGGTTTTTCTTTTTTTTTTTTTTTTTTTTTTTTAAAGTCATGTTGCTAATAAATTATTAAAATCTCAAAGACTCTGCTCTCCAATAAGAAGAAAAGGGAGAAAGAAAGAAAGAAAGTAAAGTCGTTTGTTTCTTTTTGTATGTATCATTGATATCTTATGTTTAACATTCTGTTTATTAAAAACGAGTAGTTGAAAATATACATAGCCTAGGTGAAAATGTATAACGTTTAGAAACGTGTATATTACAATTTATCTATAAACTAAACATGAGTAAAACTATTTATTTCAAAGTTTTCTGGCAGCCACATCGGTGATGTCGTGTCTTCAGCCTTTTCCATTTGAATAATAATTAAGTGGCGAAGATTTACCTTTTTAACGTTTTCTGCTAAACATATGGTGGAGTTTTTTTATTTTAATATTTATTTTATTTTTCTCGTTTTCAATGTCTTTTTGTTTTTGTTTTTTTTTTTTTTTGTTTTTCTAGATAATATAGGTGGCGGAGATAACTTGTGATATTATCGTCTCGCACGTATACAGCATGAAGACCATGCAAAAGCTCTATACAAGGGCTTGTAACTCATTGTTCGAAACCAAAGGGAAAATTATTCGTGAAATACTTTTCATGGAACGAATTCTACTTAATTTTTTTCCGTAGTTTATACCTTAATTTCCTGATTTCATCACTCTAGACACACACACATATTTCTCATACTCGATCTTTGCGCGTCTTTACTTTGTCAGAGTCACAAGTGTTCCATTAAAGAAGATTTCTAGATCTTTGTCTTGACTATTGAAAGTTGAGATTGATCGATATGGAAGGGTCCTTCAATAGAACACTGACAATAAATATTATTAATTACGACCAATTACATGTTTTCTTGTCATATTCATCCATTTTTCTTGCAAAATTATCCCTTCTTGTCATCTTTCTCTTCCATTTCAAGTTGATATTCACGAATATCTTTATAAAAAACAAGAGAGTAGTTCCTCCTCTTCCCCCGGGACCATCTCCAATATGGCCGATTCTCGGGTGCATCCCGGAGATGCTGAGGAACAGACCAGCGCACTGGTGGATTCACCGTGTCATGAAAGAGCTCAACACCAATATTGCTTGTTTCCGTCTTGGAAATATTCATGTGATCGCGGTGGATTCACCGGAAATCGCCAGGGAATTTTTAAAGAAACATGATGCAATATTTGCGTCAAGACCTGAGACAATGACGACAAGCATTGTTAGTAGAGGAAACCTCACAACAGTGTTTGGTCTAGGGGGAGAGCAGTGGAAGAAAATGAGAAGAATCTTGGTTTCTGAAATCCTAAGTCAGTCAAGAATGCGCTGGCTACTTGACATGAGAAACCATGAAGCTGACAATCTCGTTCGCTTCCTTTATAATCAATGCTCAACAAGTGCAAAGGGTAAGAAAAAAACATATACTTACTAATTACCATGCTTTCATTTTTTAATTTCACATATATATTAATATGCACATTTTGTATATTTTATATGTGTTCTGCAGTTTTACCTACAAATTAAGGTTAATATTCATTTGGCACATAGTACTTGTGTTATTAAATTTTGCTTTGCGTTTTGCTGACCTTCAAGGTAAGTTTGTGGGTTTTTTTTTTTTTTTTTTTTTCCTATGGAGGTTTTGACTAGAGGTTTTTAGTAATGTGTATATTTGTGGGCTACTCTCAAGAAAAGAGTTTAGGCTCAATCCTCTGAACTCCCAGCAATTTGATGGCGTTATAGCTTAGTTTCTTCTCTTTCAAGTTGTTTTTCTTTTCCAGATTGGGTTCGTTGATTTACTATTTTTCTTTTCTTTAATAAAATTTATGTGGCATGGAAAATGGATGGGGATGCTAGAAGGTACCGACCTAATCAGTATGTCTTAGTGCATTATTGATTTCAATGATCACCATTTATTAAATTAAAAAAAAGTCAAAACAACATTATTGTTAAATGTTTCCAAAAAAAAAAAAAGTATCAAAATAAAACGAATACATACCCTAGCCACCGCACACAATCAGGTTTCTTTTCTCGCCCCAAATTGGGTCCACCATTTTTCTTCAAAATTATTAGTTGTTGATATCTCTTCATGTTTTACCCTTGAATAATAAGTTTCTATATTTATATATATGTTGTCAGGTAAAATAATTAATGTTAGGACTGCTGCGCAACATTATCCAGCCAATGCCCTGAGAAGAATGATGTTTAGCACAAGGTACTTTGGCAAAGGAAGCGAGGATGGAGGGCCCGGTTTTGAAGAAGAAGAGCATGTTGCTTCGTTCTTTACTATGCTTAAATACGTTTATGCCTTTTCGGTATCAGACTACCTCCCGTGATTGCGAGGACTAGACTTAGATGGCCACCAGAAAAGGGTACGTGATGCAGTAAAAGTTGTGAACAAATACCATGATCCAATTGTCAATGATAGAATTCAACAGTGGAGAGAGGGAAAGAAGACAGAGCTGGAGGACCTCCTCGACGTTCTCATTTTGCTCAAAGATTCCGATGGCAACCCACTTATGTCTATAGATGAGATTCGAGCACAAATCCTGGTGACTTGACATTTATATATTTTCAATCATAGCATAAGTCCAATAAGAATAAAGATTGTCCCTACATATAATATTTTTTTAAAGAAAAAACAAATATCCCTTTTTAATAATTTCAGAGTCTTGGAGTTTGCATCTATACGTGCCTAATTTCATTAAAATTATTAACTTAGTTCCCATAGTTTTCACTCAAGTTACTTCTTTATTGTCTTCTTATTATAATTTTTGTTTAGTCTGTGTTCGGTTGTTTTTCCTTCTTATTGTTAGGTCTTCTATGAAATTTAGATTGCAAGAATTCATTTTTATTAAAAGAAAATGGTTTTTTTTTTTTTTTTGGCTCAGTAACAGTGATATGCTTCCATTTGTTGTGTTATTTTTCAATTTGTTTGGATAAATGACAACTCTTTGATTTATAGTGGATTACATAAACAAATAGGTTTTGTCATAAAGAATTCATTGGTTTTTTATATGAAAAATATGAATATTCATAAATCTTTATCGTTAATTTTTTGTGTTATGTTTATTACTTAGTGTGAACCATCATCTTTATGGTAAATGCTTTATATTTATTATAATTACTTTGATGTTTATGACTAATTTTGGTTTATTAAAGGTAATTTATGTTTATCAACAAAAAATACTCATAATTAAATTCAAAAAACAAAAAAAAAAAAAGGAAAATAAAAGAATTTGTATACAAATAAAATGATATTAATTATAGTAAGAGGACAAAATATGTACTGTAGATATTATTTTTAAAAAAATAAATATATACATAATATTATTGAAAAATTGAAATATTTCAAAACAGGACTCTAAAAATGGATCTTTTGTGTGCTTATTTAAATGTTAAATGCCCTTCAATTTCACATCATTGGTAGCCCTCAACAACTTTGGCACATTTTCATAGGATTCAGTTTTTATTTTTATTTTTCTTTATCTGTTGCTTTCGATTATTTAATGGTTATGTTCTCCTTTTTGGAGGTGCATAATGACGTTCTTTTAATTCGTGACCTTATAGGTTATTCACCTACCTTAGAGTTATTCTCGTGTGCTGTGAATTAATTCCACATACCTCCTTTGTTAGAATTTCTATTAAAAAAAGGTAGGGAAAATAGATGAATTAGTCACTAAATTCCTTCATAATGATTTCTGTTTTTTTACAGTACAGTGTACATAATTAAAAGTATAATTGTGCATGCAGGAATTGTTTCTAGAAACCGTAGACAATCCATACAACGCAGCAGAGTGGGCTTTATCAGAAATGCTCAACCAACCAAATCAGCTTGAGAAAGCAGTGGAAGAACTTGATAGAGTAGTTGGAAAGGACAGGCTGCTTCAAGAATCCGACGTCCCTCATCTCCCCTACGTGATCTCCTGCGCGAGGGAGGCTCTCCGACTCCACCCGATGGCACCATTCAACGTACCCCACGTGTCCTCCTCTGACTGCATCGTCTCCGGATACTTCATCCCTAAGGGCAGTAGCGTCTTACTTGGCCGCCTAGGGCTTGGGCGGAACCCTGCCGTGTGGGACGACCCTGTGCAATTTAACCCGGAGCGCCACTTGTCAGAGTGCCACGTGGACCTGGGGGAGACCGAGCTGAGGTTCATTAGCTTCACTAGGGGAAGGAGAGGGTGTGTAGGAGGTGCGCTTGGAACAAACCTAACAGTTATGCTATTGGGAAGGCTTCTACAAGGGTTTACTTGGAATGTTCCAGAAGGTCTGGACAACATTGATTTGAGTTGTGAGGCTGATTCATTGCTTAAGGCGACACCATTGTTTGCTCATGCTAAACCTCGCTTGAACCCTTCAGTCTATTCGTCCTTATTGCTCTAATTAAGGAGAGCATAAGATAATCTATATGTGTGAAAATTTTTCTACTACAATAGATCAGGCATTACAAATGCTATTATAGATATTAGATAACATTCACCAAAGGCTATTATACCCATGTTTTAACAGGCTGGTCCTTTGATAGCATTTTTACGATGCTATAAGACAAAAAACTTATAGCATTTTTCTGGTGCTACAGGACAAAAAACTTATAGTGTTTTCTTTTGCTATGTTATTATACCAGTAGCGTTTGTCCGTTGTTTTCATATAGCAATCTATGTAGAAATGATTCCACATCTATAACGCGTTTCATTTATATAGCATTTCAGACTTGGCTTTTAATCAAATGAGGCTCCATCTACTTTTTTCATTAAAATTGGGCATTTGCAATATAGATTATCATTAATACATCATTGCGTTAGCTGTTAATATAAAAAAATTCACAGTAATTTGTTGTGTTGCATAAGAACCCATTTAGTTACATTAATTGTTTGCTAACAGACAACATAGAAATTCCAAAATATTGACAATTGCTCAAGATATCGAGGAAAGAAAGTATAAGCAATGACAACGAAGCTAATTAAGACCAATTAACATCAGCAATCTAACTCTTACACCACATGGTCTTCGTATTCTGCCAAAAGAGTTTACACCCATGCCCACCATATGGCTTAGGCTTAGCCAAAGAAGAAAGCTAACTTAATCTTCATCATCTTCACCTCAAGATACATGAACTTCAAACTCTATTATTGACACAATAAACCGAAATTGAGCCTCCAAAACTGTAGGGGATTTCAGCATAATTAAGCTGCAATTGATTAAAAATCAAATATGAATTGTGTCATATAGAATGAGAATAAAAAGAAAAAAAAATTTCTACTGAGAATACAAAGCAACCAAGAATAGATTAGGCACTCAACATATTACTGAAAGCTGCAACTCATGCTGATAAAAAGAAGAATAAGAATAGTCAATATTGGTTCCTGTTTATACACCACATATAGAACAAGCCATACATCGATGCCCTACCTATGCTCTTTGTTCTGTTTCCCATCAAATAAAAGTTAGGCCATCAACACTTGAAGTATGCAAGAAATTCCAATCATACGAATAAGCTTCCTAGTTCCTAGTTGCATAATGAATACGCATATAAAATTAACTTCAAATTCTAATATATATTATGGGACCGAAATCACATTGACTCATGGTAACAACACTAAATAGAAACAAAGCCTACAGAGGGAAAATAAAAAATAAAAAAAAACAAAAAGTATGAAGCAACTATTTGGTTAGAAGCTTTCTTGCATATCTCGATCATTCGTCCTTAACTTATGCTATTGGCTCCATAGACTCCAAGAAGATGCTAGCTGTTGCTAATTGTGCCTCTAGGATAACAGCTGCTTCTATTTTGCATCCACTTAGATACTACGGCAAGTAACAACGTGTTCTAATGCATTTCAAAGAGAATAAAATCGAACATCAACTTTGAAAAAACAAAATAGATGAAACAATTTTCATGACTTAAGCATTAGCATAACCTTAAAAAAGTCAAAAACTAAATAAGCATAACCGATTCGAGCTAAAACTTGGAAGCATAAAATCCAAACAAATGACTTTAAAAAGAAAAAAAAGGAGAAATATTTGACAAAAGTAAATAAGGAAAAAAGAAAATCTTACACATGCTGCATGAAAAATATAAAGATAGTTTCACCTGATATATGCTTCTTATACTTAACCATTGGTTACAAACGAGTTTCAATTGGTAATTAAAGAAGGTAAGCCACAGTACTATCGTCGCTGTTTAGTGTTTTCTTTTTTTTGCATTTTCATCTTGAATTTCTTACTTCCAAAGTTATTCAACTTTTTTCAGCATAGAAATAATAGTACAAGAATGCTTTGTATTTGTACCTTGAACTCATGAGGTTTTCAGACCCATGGAAAAAACACAGTATAAATATTAGTTAAAAGCAAAGCAGAGAACAATTGAATCAGCTGAACCCACAGCAGATACAATAGTATTACTAATCAAGAAATAGTTAATTTAGCATGTTAGATGGAGTTTTCTTTGAAAATAGTTGATTAGGGCAATAATATGCAAGTAAACACAAATTGAATCAAAACGAACACAAAGTGAAATTAAAAATAAACATAAAATAATCAAGTAAAAGAAACCTTGAAGGAAGAATCTTCTACATCGATTATACTTGCCCGACAAGTTTTCCTCTATTTTCCCACTTTCTGCACCACTATATCCATTTTCGTTTTTAAACTCCAATTAGCATTTCTAGAGGTCACCTTCACTTTAAAAAACTTGAAAAAAGTTTCTTTTTGTTTTTTTGGTTCCAAAGTAGCAGATAGATAAATTGGTTTCTAGAGCAAAAAGAGGAAATAGATGAAATAATGTGCAAGAAATTATACTGTGATAATTGCTCTACAACATAGAACTTAACTTATAACCCACATGCATCTCTGCCACTCGAAATAAGAATACCCAAATCTACTAAAATCTAGGCCTCTTGAAATATCAATTTCCATAACTTCAAGAATCGAACAACAAATAAAGAGCTTATTTTGGATAATCAAAATTTCAGTTTGTTTTGATATGCAGAGAAACCCTAGAAAATATATATAAGATGAATGTAAAAATTAGGGGGGAAAAATGATATGCCTCCGTTGCAAAACAATGATAAGACAGAAAAAAAATGAATTAAACAGATTTTCCTCTGTTTAGATTCGGCAAAAAAGCCATAGCAAAGGGTAAGAGCAATTAGGAGATGAAGCAGAGAAACCAATTGAAAGAAGAGAACTTCTAATTGGAAAAAAGAACCGTGAACACACCGCCCCAAGTAAGCATGCATTTGGACCATGGGTTTGAAAAGTAAATTTTAGATTGAAGTTGGTTAACTTTTTAAAACTTAATTATAATTTTTATTAACTTTTCAGAAAAAGATAAAAATGAACCTTAAAAAAAAGGTTTACATCTTCTATCCAAACAAACAATGAAGCAAAGCCAAAGGAAAAATCTATTCCAATTTCAGGTCTGACTGTCTGAGAGAGAAAAAAATCTAATTGAAGAAATACAAGAGAAGTTACAGCAGCAAGTTGAGAAAGAAAGAAGAGAAAATGATACTTTTTATGAGGATTTTCTTTTCCTTTTGGTTCAAAAAATATATTGGATTGAGATCTCATGTCCAATTTTAGTGTTCCAAATAATGTCTAATTAATTATATATTGACACATCATTAACAGAAGTTAATATTAAAAAAAACAGTTATAAAGTAGTTTAAACTTTTTAAGATGACATGACATAATATTATTGGTTAGATACTATCTAGGACACTAAAAATTAGACATAGGATGTGAATCCAAAATATATCATGTATTTTAATTTCGTGCCAAAAATTTAGGGGGATATACGTGCCGGTAAAATGTCTCTCATACCAACGTAATCTAAAAACAAACAAAAAGTAAAAAACAAAAACAAAAAAACCCACTTGAAACTAGTCGAAAATAAAAGTAGAAATTAAAACTTCCTGCTCAATTGTTTATGTTTTTTTTTTTTTTTTTTGAAAAAACATCCTGCTACTGTTGTGGTACTACTTTTTTTCTGCTCAATAGTAAGGAAGGCTTTATTTTCTTTGCTTAGTAGCTCTTAATTTAGAAATAAATAAAAAAAACATGGATGAGCATAAGCTTGCAAGTTTTTGGCATTAATATCTTTAGTATCCGGCCGTTTACTATTATTCTACATAATCTTAATTCTATGGATTTTTCTACAGTATTTTTTTGTTTGAATTTTAAGAAGAAAATTTTAAATATGCAAGTTAGCATGATTTTCTCTTGTAGCTTCCATAAAAACGAAAAGAAGAAGAAGAATTATTATTATGATTCGTCCAAAGAAGAATTTGTAGGAAGAAGAAAACTAATTTGTCCAGAGAAAAATTTATAATTTGTCCCAAGAAGAAGGAGTATATAATTTGTCCAAAGAAGAATTTTGGTCAACCGAGGCCAAATCTTTCCCTGCAGGACGGCTGTTTTTCGTTGCTATGAATCTATAGCTACGGCGTTTTCCCCATGCAAAGCCAATGAATGTATTTCGTGGGATATACTTTTGCCCACGAAATATAAGTTTTACCGATGAATAATTTCGTTGGGAAAGACCTGTTTTCTAGTAGTGATATTAACAGACGAGAAAATAAGGAACTAAGATACGAAAGAATGAGAGTAGATTAAGTGTACTAAGATGTATATCTGTTACATAAGTTTTTCTTGTTTTGACCTTGCGATTAAATCTTAACGTGCTGGTTATACCTTATCAATACAGAGAAGTATCCTTGTTTCTATTCTCTAAACTAAATAATTCAATATATAAACATGGAGAAATTTAATAGTGAATCCATTTCATTATGCATGACTTATCCAAAAAAAAAATTCTCATCATGCATTATTACTTAAAATATATCTCATCTTGTAGCCTCAAGAAAAGCAATAATAGCCAGAAGAGGGAAAAAAAATGAAGAAGAAGAAGAAGAAGAAGAAGAAGAAAAGACTGGGATTTGTTGTTTATTATTCATAAAGACATCAGCTCACAATTGTATAATAATTAAGAGAAAACTCATCAGGTTTGTTAATTAGGAAGGTTAAGGGTAACTATATATTGTCTTTCTTTGCTTCTTTCAAACTTAGTGTGGTCAGTTTTGTTGCCTTTAATTTATGTCGGGTCCTTATTTAGCTATAGGACGGTTTATCCCAAAATCATCAGTATTAGTAGCGCCTAATACATCATAAAATCTAAGCATGAGTTAAAAGTCGAAAATTATCAAAAGATAGAGCTAGATGTCCAACAGGCCATCCTAATCTGGCCTGGCCCACTTATTTTGAATCTATTAACTTTTTGTGTCTTGTTCGTATCAGTCCATTTAATAATCATACTGGATCGTGTCATGTCTATTTCTAATTTTTGGCTTCAAGTTCGGCTCACGATCTATTTACAAGTGAATTCTTGAAGGAAGATCCTTATGTTGTTGTGAAACATGCCAAAGGGGTTGATTGGACAACCTAGGTGGGTTGGCAAATGTGTGAAACCCGAATAGCTTCAGCCTCCACATCCGCTTCCTGCAGGAGCAAGCTTCAATATTGGGATTGACAAGGTGGCATTAGCTTCTTCCTTTTTCTGCAAGATTTGGCTTATTTTTTCTTCTTTTTCAGAGGTTGGATCGCGATTGACTAAAAGGAAAGTCGCCCAGAGATATTGGTTCAAATCCAATTCGGAGGCACATGAGCCATGAAGCAAGTCTAAGGCACTTTTTTTTTTTTTTTAATCTTGTTTCTGTAAAAAATCTTGCTATCGGCACATCACCTACTATCGCATAGATATGAAATCCACAAAATTAACAAAAAGGGTAATTTTATTATAATTATGAAATGTTTAATGGAACCAAATGTTATGTATTAAAGTTCAGATAAGGGAACAGTTGCTACAAGGCCCAAAGTTGGGACTAAAATTATAGAACCTTTGTTAAATAAGACAATCCAATCAGAGCAAGAGGATCAACATAACAATCAATACAATTCAAAGTTGAAACTGATGTAGAAAATCAGTATCATCACTCATAGAAAGCTCTAAATTGTGTAATATATTATTGAGTACTCTTATTTTAAAATATCGTATTTAGACGGAAAGGAAAAAAAACGAGAACAACTAGTATCAAAGCACGTCCTAATTATCAATTCATTAAGTAGTATTGTAAACACCTCGTAACCAGTCATAAATTTGTATATCAATTTGTGATCTATTATGATTATAACATGAAATTCTCATATAATTTTATATGCTAATCTTTTGCTGAGTACAAAAAATTATAACTTTCTATCGCTAAGGTATTTCTTTTTGTTTCAGTGTTTTTAAATGTTGAATTAATATATAATATCAAAATCAGATAAAACGGAAAAAGTCTACAAATGCGATAAAAATTGATAAAAATATAATGAGTTGTTATAAACATGTCTCATATCAGTTATTTGTGTTTTTGGCTGATCCCTTTTTGCAGTGAAAAGAGGGTTATAAGGATAGAGTATGACGTACGCAAGTAATCTTAGAGGGAAGAGAGCTCGTCGCGTGATTTATGGATCTCTCTTGAAGTGGATTACTCATATGCCCCAATCATCGCGACAATGATGGCTTGAACCCAGGACCTTCAGTCAATAGAGCAAGCGCTTTTTTTCCACTCTGCCTACTTATTCAGTGGTGTAATGCTTTGGTATTTATGTAGTCAGCCATTTCCGTGTACTGAAAATCATTGTCGTTATGAAATATATCTGTTCAACATTATTGCAAGTGTGGAACTAAGGGTTTTTTTTTTTTTTTTTTTTTTTCATCTTTCTCTTTTTGGCTGAATTATCGTGATCAATTGAGATGTGTGGTATATACACATATTCTTCATTCTCCTTTTGTTTTGTTTTCTTTTTTTTTTTTTGTTTTTTTGTTTTTTTCCTTTTCCTCTTAGGGAGATATATTAAACTTATTTTTTATTAAAAAAAGGCTAATGATCGTCACATGCGTACGTCATTAAAGGCATGCAATTAATCTTTATTTAAGGACCGAAACTCATATATCTACCTTTCCAGATAATCATCACCAAATAGCGAGGGAGGACATAAGATTATATATGTTTCCCTTAATCTCTTAGATTTTTTTTTTTTTTTAGAGTGAAATTTATCCGATGAGAGATCAAGTTTATTGTATGACAAGATAAAGAGAAACCTTCTGAAAAAATATTTGGTGTCTAACAAAAACTTGAAGAAAACTAGCAAACGAAAGTAGCCAAAACTCTCATTGGCTCATTAAAAAAACACTTGTGGTATTTCACATGGCTTTCTTCATCATAATCGAACAATTTTTTGTAAGAAAAAATATTATCCCGTCCGGTCTTTTTATCCCGTCCAACAATTTCACATGGCTTTTTATCCTCACGAACGTACGATAAAGCTGATCATGCTATATTTCGACATCTCCAATATGGCCGATTCTCGAAAACACTTGTTAAAATTGTGCTACTAGTTCACCTGGAAAAGACTGATTCGAACGTGAAAGAATGCTGATTCACATGCCAATTACAAAATATAAAATATTTCAAATAACTAAGCCATTGACGGGATGAAACTACTTTAAAACCAAAACTGGGGACTTCCGTGAAGTGGGGAAACTATTTAAAAAAGAACATAATGCATGGGACTGTACAGCCCAACTCCTCTTGTCAAGCAATATTAGATTTTGAGATATATATATATATTTATCTTATATGGAATAGTCTTTAATACGTTTCGCGGATACAAACATATTTGTTTAATCGTGACCGTTTGATGAGAGACAGACGGGAAACGAGTAGAGTTAAGGGCAGAATAAACTGATTTCTAACATCAGTACTGGAGTTATAGGGCTTTAGAGAAAGTAAATAAAAAAGGAGTAGGAGTAGTTAAGGGCAGACTAAACTGATTTATTGCAAACATTTCGTTTCTTACCGTTCTATCTCTCCATCCAATGATGGCTTGCTTGGTAATTTGTGTTTTCTTACTGACTGCAATTAGATCAACGTACGGCATGTTATGTGTTCATATTCTCATTCTCCTTCTATACTGAATAAACAGTCAATATTTGCATAGACATATGATCACATTCCAAATCTTATATACATGTAGTCTCACATTTTTTTTTAATTCCCTAAATTCCTTGAGAGTGCTTGAACGAGACCTATTCCCTTATCCTTCATTTGCTTTTGTCTCTCATTTAAACGACTTTGTGGTTTTCCCTCAACCTAATTTTGGTGGTTTGTTTCTAAAATTCTAATATCGTCCATTTCATTTTACTTGTTCTCTCAACTTCACAAGTTTATTAATTTCTTCCTCGTACATCTATATATTCTCCAAACCTGCAGCAACCACTTCATACCCAATCTGGAAAGAGCAAATACGACACGCCAAAACCAATCAAATAACAACTCGTCTTTCCTGTGAGCAAAAAAATTAAAAAATAATAATTATAAAAGAAAAATCGTCTTTCATGGGCGTGACATTTGCCTCAACATTCAAAACATTTATTGCCCATTTCTAATATTACAACTCCCCCGATATATATGTGAAATTATTACAACGAAATTACGATACTATCCATTTCTCTATATATCGTCTTTGACTTTCCACATCTACCATGACAGGAACTTTGTTCTGATCCTCCACCATGTCATAACACCTGTCCCCACTCTCGCCTCCCCCTTTGTCGTCTTTATTTTTGCTCCGAGAAACCTATGGCAAACGCAAGAAACGAACCAAATACGACAGTGGATAAGACACATGGCCTATATGATTGATCTCCTGTCTAGTATCGAATATTATTAGATAATGTGAATTTCAATTACTGTAAATATGAATCTTAGTTACTACAAATGTGAATTTATACAGGAAAAAATGTAAAATAATGGGATCCAATTCACATTTATTGTAATTATATTTTCTTCTGCATGAATTTACATTTTTAATTACTGAAGTTAACATTGTCAGATAACATATGTTATCGGATACGAAACTTTATATATATATATATATGAAGTGGAGTTATACGAGTGAAGCGTTTTAAAGAGAGGGGAATTGATTTTATGAAATGCACGGTTGGGAGACCAACTAACTTCCGACTAATGACTTAGGGCTGTGGGTCGGCGTTTTAATTACCTTTTTTTTTTTTTTATTTTTTATTTTTTTTTTTTTATTTTTTTAAAGACTTAGAAATGAAAGAAATGAATAGATATTGAATCCAACCAGCCATACAAGATCTTATCATATCTACATGACCCTAACGACCAAGCATTCATGCTAATAAAAAATTGAACAAGAAAAACAAAACAAATAAATGAGTGAAAGTAGGATTTTCTAGTGAGGACACTACGAATAACGTTCTATATAAACACAAATTATAAGCATAAAACCGTTAAAAAAATCTCCTTCAAACAAGAAATATTCTAATTTATTTTAAATACAAATAAATTCGAATTTCGAATAAAGACAATTTCTTATAAAATAATAACTTTTCCTGATACGTACCGATCGAGTGAGAGATTTTATGATTATACGTTCTTTCAGAAAATTTGTTATCTAACAAACATATCAAGAAACCAGCAAAAGAATATACTTCAATTAATGTTGGCTCATACATATAAAGTACAAACTTGTGATTTTATTCATATATTGGTAGACCATATATGGCCAGCTGAAGATTTTATTATATCATAAGAGTTCAAGAAAGTACATAGTAGTTCGTGCCTATTAATTGTTTGTAGTTGAAGATAGTAGTTCGTGCTTATTAATTGTTTGTAGATGAAGAACCCTCCATAACTTATTAATTTCATATATATATGTATATATATCCAAATATTATATATGTTTTCCTCTTTTTTAATAATTAAAAAAATTAAGCAAGAAAGAGAAAGATATAGTTTATCTATATAGCAATAACTATGATAGAGACAATATTTTCTAAAGTTATGTAATGGGTATCTATGAGGCTTTTATTGGTATGTAAATAAATATGATATATATATGTACACATGAGGCGTTTATGACATAAGATGATAAGATTCCTAATATTTACTAAAGTTGCTAAAATTTTCTCTCTTTACAATATTATAGAACCTTTACACTAGCCCGTAGTGTTCTATGAAATAAAATTCCTACGTTTTACTCGAAAATTTGAGATGAATAATTTGCTACAAAAATTATATTCCCTTCTGACCATCTTTATTGTCTTCAGGATTAGAAAGTTGATCCCAACTATCTTCTTCAAAAAGCGAGTAACGCCTCCTCTTCCTCCAGGTCCATCTCCACTATGGGCGATTCTTGGATGCTCCGCCGAGATAATGCTGCGGAAACAACCTGTGTATCGGTGGATTCACCGTGTCATGAAAGAGCTCAACACCGATATATGTTGTTTCCGCTTCAGAAATTGTCATGTAATCGTGGTGAATTCGCCAAAAATCGCTAGGGAGATTTTGACAGAAAACGATGCAGTGTTTGCGTCGAGACCTGAAACAATGGCAACTCAATTGATCAGTGGCGGATACCTCACAACAGCCCTAAATGTTGGGGGAGAGCAATGGAAGAAAATGAGAAGAATCTTGGTTTCCGAAATAGTAAGCCAGTCTAAAATGCGATGGCTACTCAACACGAGAAAACAAGAAGCTGACAATCTCATTCGATTCCTTTATAATCTTTGCTCAAAAAATGTCAAAGGTAAGAACCTATATCCCCATACTATGCATATTTTGAAGATGATTATATGAGAAACCCTACAGTTTCGTAAATAATAATAAGAATCATTGGCCTAAATACTGCCTTAACTCTTTCAAATATGGTGGTTTGATCCTCTTTTTTTTTTTCGTTGAGATAATCTTAAACTCCTATTTTGTTGACTATTTCAATCCTTTCCATCAAACTCCATTAAATTTTTAATAAAATCTTGCTCAAATGATCATTTTTATAGTAAAAAGACTAAAATAACCATCTCTCTCCCCCCAACCCCCCACGAGCTCTCCCACAACTCCGGCAACAGACACCCCCCCTCCCTCACAGTACCCAGCTCTTCCCAAACTCCAGCGACGACCCCCACCCCGAAAACCTGCATGACACTCTCGATCTGGGTTTTGACCCAGGCACCCCAGCTCTCCCCCAACTCCAAGGAAAGACCCCCCCCCCCCACCCCCCGCGTACCTTGTGGTACCTAGCTCTCTGCCAACCCCACCGACGAGCCCCACCCCGCGTCAAATCCGTGCAACCCAAGGCCCCCAACTCTGAAGACAAGCCCCCCTCCCCCCCAAAAAAAAGGCCAAACATAGCCCCAAATCGCCAATCGCTCCTCCCCTTCGGTCATGGACCTGGGTTTTGAGAAATTAGCGCGGGGGGGGGGGGGGGGGAGATGTGGGTTTTTTTAAAAATGCATTACACATGACTTATTCTGTTAAAAACTTAATGGAATTGGGCAAAAAGAACTATAATGGCCTACATTTTAAGAATTTAGGGTTTTCTAGACCCAAAATAAAAAATAAAACATGGACTAAACCATTACTTTGTAAAAAGTTCATAGACCATTTGGGCTAATTACTCTATAAAAGTTCAACAAATATCCGTCTTTTTTTTTTTTTTTTTTTGGCAATCATTCCAATTTATGCACGTAAAATTCGATTTTGATTTGGATTTCCTGTACATTCAGAAACACACCGTTAGTAGCTAGGTATCTTTCTTCTATTGCCTCTCAAATTTTCTGTACAAAAGAATTTCAAGAAAAATTTTTATGTTATGTCCTGAAGAATTAAAAAAAAAAAAAAAGTAACTTCAAGCTATTTTTAACATTTTACGCTGAATCTCTATCTTCTATATATTATCAATTATATATAAAGAAAAATACAAACAACGAATATGTGTGGGGGGAAAGCAATAAATTTGATGCATGTATATACAATATGGACAGCGAATTGTACTCATTAAATATTTCATCTGAGCTCTCTTTATTATTTTTAGTTTCAATTTAAAACTTTATCTTTATTTAGGACCCACTTAAATTGTTAGTTTTCGAAACTTGTGCACCGTCAGGTGAAGTGGTGAATGTTAGAACAGCAGCACTACATTATCCAGCCAATACCATAAGAAGGATGATGTTCAGTATAAGGTACTTTGGCAAAGGAAGTGAAGATGGAGGGCCTGGTTTCGAAGAAGAAGAGCACGTTTCGTCGCTCTTTGCTATGCTTCTACACATTTACGCCTTTTGTGTGTCAGACTACTTTCCGTGGCTGTGGACACTAGGCTTGGACGGCCATTCGAAAATGGTATGTGAGGCCATGAAAGTTGTCAACAAGTATCATGATCCAATAGTGAATGACAGAATTCAACATTGGAGAGAGGGGAGAAATAAGGAAGAGCCTCAGGACCTCCTTGATGTTCTCATTTTGCTCAAAGATTCTGACGGAAACCCTCTTTTATCTAAAGATGAGATTCGAGCACAAGTCTTGGTTAGCGGTCCTTGATTCAGTATTTTCTTTCAATCAAATAAAACCAAAATGTTATAAAATATGGTTGAATTTATAGACGCTTGGACAATATTCATTACTTCAAGGTACCTAAAAAAGTCTTAGGGCCGTTTTGGAATACCAATTAGTGTTGGAGTTTTGGGGGTTTTTTTTTTTTAACAAAAAAAACTAGAAATGTATGTTTGGTTGAAATGTGAATTTGAAAAATTAGGGGAAAAAAAATTCCGTCTCCACTGCTTGTTCCAAATGACCTCTTAATCTTGATTGTGTTGATTATCAGGAAATATTCCTCGCAACGGTAGACAATCCTTTTAACACAGCAGAGTGGGCGTTATCCGAAATGCTCAACCAACCAAAGCTCATTGAGAAAGCAGTGGAAGAACTAGATAGAGTAGTAGGAAAGGATAGATTGCTTCAAGAATCGGACATCCCTCACCTCCGCTACGTGGTGGACTGCACGCGAGAGGCTCTTCGACTCCACCCTGTGGCACCTTTTAACCTCCCCCACGTGTCCACCGCTGATTGCGTCATTGCCAACTACCTCATCCCCAAAGGCAGCAGCGTCTTGCTCAGCCGCCTAGGGCTCGGTCGAAACCCCGCCGTGTGGGACGACCCTTTGCAGTTTGACCCAGAGCGCCACTTGTCGGAGCACCACGTGGACCTAGCGGAGAGGGAGCTGAGGTTCATTAGCTTCTCTAGAGGAAGGCGAGGATGCGTAGCACCTGATCTTGGTTCAAACATTACGGTGATGTTATTGGGAAGGCTTCTACAAGGGTTTACATGGAATATACCTAAAGGTGTTGAGAAGATCGATCTGACTGAGGCTAATAATTCACTACTTAAGGTCACACCTCTGTTTGCCCATGCTAAACCTCGTTTGAATCCTTCAGTGTATATGTCCTTACTCTAATTCTAGCTATAGCTATGAGGAAAAAAAGAAAACTCATTCCAATGGAATTTATGTTAACAGTTATATTTTTATCCCAATGATCATGTGAGCATGCAGATAGTGAATCATACAATAAATGACAAATGTATTAACTAATAGGATTTCCTTTTTCCATGTATCACTTAGTCTAATTGGTCTAATATTGCTTTCTAAGCTGTGCATCATTAGATCATATCAAACATGTTAACTGAAAACATTACTGTATCTCAACCTCATCTAAAGTCGCATAAGGCACCATATATGTATATATATTAAAAAAATATAATGATCCACAAACACTCACACAGCGAAGAAGAAATACACAATGAAGGAGGAAATCAGTTTTTTTTTTTTTTTTTTTTTGTGCGTCTCTAAGCACATATAGCATGAAATATATGCTACGGTGGTGTTCATATATGTATATGTAAATATATTTTTTAGAGTGTATGTCTCATCTCAAACACCGTATAGATCCTAATCTAAGCGCCACAAGATTCATGATGCAAGCTCACTACTTCTAATGTCATACAAGTTCTTTTCTTATCAAATTAAGCTTCCAATCTATTATCAATTCATTCTCACACAAATAATATGTTAGCCCAATCACAATCATCGAACTAACAAAAATCAATTAATCGTCGTCGTCGCAAAACAAAATAAAAACAGCTCCTAAAACGCAACCCTATCATCACAAATTACAATATCCCATAACTTATCATTGTAATCCTCTTTTAAACAAACAATAAAAACAAGTAATCAATAATCTAAAAAGTCGAGGAACTTGCAGATTCAGTGACGGCATTTCGAGGGTCAAAGTTGAAGAAAGGAGATAATAAATTAGTCTTGTAAAAATAGCACAATTTAATTGATTATAATGAATAATTATTATTTAATTGGATCTTTCTCCAATAATTATTCTAAGAACGCTGTAGTTGTTTTACCTATTTCTATGAAAAATTCTCAACAAACAAACACTGTTTTTGATAGAATTTTGACAGAATTTAAAGAATCTTTGGCGAGAAAATTTTGAAACGAATATTAATGTTTCTACAACCCAAAAAACTTGGCTGGATAGCAGAGCAAGTATTTGATGAAGATCGATATCCTGACGCGGACAACATGATTTATGTCATGTAATTGCAAAGAAATAAAAGAAAATTGTTGCTTTTAGGCTCTTGAGACAAATTAGAAGAAATTGATATTTTAGGGAAAAAATTGAACAATTAGCTTCATAAGAAAACAGCCACCTTATTATCAACTGAGAACTCGTAGTGGGAAGGGTTTCAAATTTGAAAAATCTTAATATTTTCTCTTGGGTTAATTTTTGTTCTGTCGTTTTCTTATTTTAGCATAGCTTTCTTTTAGCTGTATTTCTTTTAATGGCCTTTTTTATTTTAGAATTTTAACACCTTTATTTAATTAGCTTATTAAAAAGAAGGTTACAAAATTTAAACTAGCTAGACAATAGCAACTTCTTAAAATTATCACGCTTTCTTCAAACTAGCCTATATTAATTATTTTTATTAACCAAAATAATATAACTATCCTAATTACTATTAACGTTATTAAAGTAAATAAATAACATTTTTTTATCACAATATATTATTATATTTCTATTTTTATATTTTTTATAATTTACTTATTTTAATTCTTTTTTTTTTTTACTCTTTTAAATTTTTTTAAACAAAAAATTACACAATTTAATTTTATTACCTTAATATCATAATGGTTATTTTACTTTTGATTAATAGTATGATAATAAATAAATAAAATTAATCAATTTTTTAATTTTTGAAAACACAATAAATAAAAGGGGAATACAAGTAAATTTATAGCAACTGATTCCGATTTCTGTTCTAAGTAAACGCATGAATGAGATTGACAGTGATTCTGACTCTGATTCTTAGAACCCAAGTAAGTAGCATATTCTGACTCCAAATCTAGCCCACTCCGAATCCCACCCACTACGATTCATGATTACTCCGATTACAGATAACTACTTTCCAGGAATAGAGAATCGGAATAGGAAATGAGAATCAACATCATGTTTACTTACCTATTTTTATCTTAGAATGGGAGTGAAATTGTGTGGGGTCCACACTAATTTGAGATTAAATAAGGGAATTGGCAATCTCAAGTCCCCCCACTGGATTAGCACTCTCACTCCTGATATTAAAGTTAAGTTACTATTTTGTCCCTAATTTTACTTTCTTATTTGAGGATTGAAAAGGAAAAGTAAAAGATTGAAATAACCCTAATTTTTTCACGCTTATTCACTTTTCCTTCTACTGTGTTCTTAGAACTCCATCCTTAAGCAGCAAAGATTATTACATTTTTGTATCCAAGTTATTGCTTTATAGATCTTCTATGTAATCTTCCGTGTATTCAAATTGTTGATTATTACATTTTCTTTACATTTTTGCTCTGTTCATATCCGCGTATTCTATTTTTTTTTTTTTTAACTTGAATCTGTAGTGCAGCCCTTGGGTTGGTTGTATGAATTCATATCCGTCTGTTCTTTTTTTTTTTTTTTTTTTAACTTGAATCTATAGTGCAGCCCTTGTGTTGGTAGTATGAATTCATATCCGTGTATTCTATTTTTTTTTTTTTTTAACTTGAATCTGTAGTGCAGCACTTGGGTTGGTTGTAAGAGTTTTTTTTTTTTTTTTTTTTTTTTGGGTATTCATTACTTTCCAATCCCTGATCCAATTTTTGTGATTGTCGTTTTCTATAAATTGTAAGCTAAATCAAATTTTGTATGATGATAATGTGGAGAAATCATGTCTCGACTCTTAGCAAGAAAGAAGAGAGTAGTTGTAGTGATTAAAGAGATAGTTATGGTGTTGTAAATGATCATGGCCATGTGTGCTGCGATGTGTACCTATGTTTCCACCTATTATGAACGAAGAATACGAAGTCCAAAGTTGTTTATGAGGATTTATCAACAATTAGGTCAGCTATATGATTTGGTTTATGAGAATGATGCCAAGTGTGTGGCACAATTAAGAATGGATAGAGAAATGTTTAGAAGATTATGCAAGCTTCTATGTGAAAGAGGGGGTTTAGTAAGCACAAAAAATGTATCTGCTAAAGAGATGATTGCAATGTTTTTACATATATTAGCACATCATGTTAAGAACTAGGTGATTAGTTTCAATTTCAAAAGATCCAAACGAACAATTAGTAAATGTTTCCATGAATTTTTAAAAGCAATAACTCGGTGTCAAAAAGAATTTTGGAAAAGCCCTGAACCAGTTTTGGAGAACTCAATTGACCCCTAAATAGAAGTGGTCTAAGATATGTAGTCTTTTTTTTTTTTTTTTTTTTGTTTTATTTGATGTTGTAAGTTCATTTTAAACTATATTTTTTGTTCATTTGAAACTTATGCTTCTTTTTGTTTTCTAATGATTGAAGAATTGCTTAGGAGCATTGGATAGGACTTGTATAAAGGTTCGTGTGCCCAAAAGCAGACAAATCAAGATATAGAACAAGAAAAAATGAGATTGCTACTAATGTCTTGGGAGTTTCCTCACAAGATATGCAATTTATATATGTGCTCCCAGGATGGGAAAGTTCAACACATGACATGCGTGTGCTAAGGGATGCAATGACTAGAAGAAACAGTTTAAAGGATCCCCACGGTAATTATTTTTCACATAAACTATATTTTTATATTGCCATTACACTATTTATTGATTATTTTCTTATTTTTGTACTTGGTTATTGGTTATTATTACTTGGTCGATGGTGGATACATTAACGGAGCTGGTTTTCTTGCACCATATAGAGGATAACGTTACCATCTAAGTGAGTTTAGAGATGAAACCAACCAATTTCTCCGGAAGAGTTTTTCAACATGAAACACTTAAGTGCTAGGAATGTTATTGAGCGGTGTTTTGGGTTGTTGAAAATGTGATGGGCTATACTAAGAAGTCCTTACTTTTATGATATAAAAATACAGCAACGCATCATTTCTGTGTGTTGTATGTTACACAACTTCATTCGAAGAGAAATAGCTTATGACCCAGTGGATATTATGGATGATAATGACCCACCACAAGTGTTGCTTAATGAAACAGAGTATATAGACTCTATTGAGTCATCAATTGAGTGCACTTTGTGGAGACAAAATTTAGCTCAAGAAATGTGGAATACTTGGTGAGCAAGTAGAGGATAGGGTTTAGGATTAGATTCTATTTTACATTTTATTTGAATATGTTGTCTTTATGTACAATTTTTATGAAGATATTTCTGTTTAATGTTATAATACGTTGTTCTCATGGTGTTGTCTACTATTTGATATGTGAATTGTTGATTTCTAAAATATGATACGTGACTTGTTGATTTCTATTTTAGAATGAGTACCATTCCAACTTCAAGTCTAAGAGGACGAGGTCAAAACAAGCATTATTGGACAATGCAGCAAGATGATGCATTGGTAGTGGCATTGTTGGAATTGAGTCAAAATGCAATGTGGAGGGCTGATTGTGGTTTCAAGGATGGGTATTTACTTCAATTGGAGGCTATGATGGAGACCAAATTACCAGGTTGTGGAATCAAATTATCTCCTCATATTGAATCTCGTGTGAAATGGTTCAAGCAAAAATATTGTGCAATGACAGATATGTTAGCTCTTAGTGGGTTTGGATGGGATAATGATAAAATGGTATTACAGTGTGAAAAAAATATGTACAACGTATACGTTAAGGTATATGTATTGAACTTTTTCTCATAGTATTTGTTAGTTAGTTATTTTTTATTTTGTTTACTAACAAATCTTATTAAAACCTTCAACAGAAGTGAAAGGATGCTGCTGGTTTATATGGAAAACCTTTTCCTCATTACTATACACTGGGTGAAATTTATGAACATGATCGAGCCACTGGCATCAATGCTGGAAATGCAGATGATGATAAGGAAGAGGTACGCCAACAAAACACCATGAATGTGAATTTGGGTGATTATTCAAACACGGCCTTTGAAGAGAATTCCATGGAAAATGAAATGTCATGCACTCAACAACCAAGTGTGCGACCTAACCAACCCGTAGAAAGCTCTCCAAATGTTTCCACATGCAAGGAAAAAACCAGAAGCAAAAATAAAGACAAGGTATTTGAAAACATGTGCTCCAATATTGGGTCGATGGCTCAATCTGTGGCAACAATGGTAAGCAAATTAGATGATCTTATTGATGTGCTCTCTACTGCTGATAAGGATGTAGCTGGACTACAAGTCACGTTGTATGAAGAAATTATGAAAATTGAAGGCTTACATGATGATCAATTATATGATGCCACTAACATTTTGGTTGCAAACCATGATATGTTGCATGTCTTCTACAACATTCCCGATCAACTGAAGAAGGGATATATCCTTAAAGTTCTTAGCCGTGGTGCTTAGGTATTAAATTTACGGTATTAATTAAACTATAATGGTATTTTGAATTACATATGTGGCACTTTCTTATGTTTATGATTTGGATTATGCTTATGACTTGGAACTCTTTTGTTATGTTTCTAACTTGGTACTTATTTGGTATGTTTATGATTTAAGACTTATTTTGTTTAAAAGATGATTATGTCATATCCTATGTTTGTTTTTAAATTTTTTAATGTTGTTTTTTAAATTTTTTGATGCTCTAGAAAAATTTAAAAAAGTGAGCCATAGTAAATCAACTATAAACAAAATTTTAATTTTAGAAATTTATTTCAACATTATGTTTTTTTAAGCAATTTATATTTTAAAAAAAGTTAAATATTTACTAGAACAAACTAGTTATCCCAAATTTTGACTTTTTTATTTAAAAAATAATCTTCATAATATTATTACCATTTTATCCTTAGTTTATTTGCTAAAAATTGTATTAAAAATAATAATAACCTATATTAATTATTTTTATTAACCAAATATAATATATTTTTATTAACCTAATATCATATAAATATCCTAATTACTATTAACATTATTAGAGTAAATAAAAAACTTTTTTCATCACAATATATTATTATATTTCTATTTTAATATTTTTTGTAATTTACTTATTTTAATTCATTTTTTTTTTACTCTTTCAAATTTTTTTAGACAAAAAATTACACAATTTAATTTTATTGCCTTAATATCATAATGGTTATTTTACTTTTGATTAATAGTATGATAATAAATAAATAAAAATTAATTAATTTTTTAATTTTTGAAAACACAATAAATAAAAGGGGTACACAAGTAAATTTAGAGCAACTGACTCCAATTCCTGTTCTAAGTAAACGCACGAATGGGATTGATAGTGATTCCAGTTCCGATTCCTGCAACCCAAGTAAATAGCATATTCTAACTCTGAATCTTAACTCTGAATCCAGTCTACACCGAATCCTATCCATTTCAATTCATGATCACTCAGATTATAGATAAGTAAACATGTCATTAAATTAAATATAATTAAATTTACTTATTACACACCACTTCTGTTCCAAAATACCCCTAACTACTTCTATAAATAAAAAGTATTCTACCACTTCAATTTTCTTTTCACCCACCCTTTTTGTTTTGCTTATTTCCGAGCTTCTCCATTTTTGAATATCTACATAGAAAAAAGAATCAAACTAGTAGAAAACAATGTATCATGTTGTAGCCTATAATCCATATTTTTAGATTCCTTAAAACAAAGCAAACAAAAAAAAAAAAAAAAAAAGAAAAACCTAAGTTCAGGAATTTTTATATTAATACATGAGAAGTAATTTCACTTGTATAATCTCTTAAATATATTGACGAAGTATCATTATGTTGAGTGGAGACATCTTCCTCTGAATACATTCGATATATTCAAATTAAAAAAAATGCACCCTGATGAATTTATTTGGAGGTTAAGTTAACAATTTTACAAGAAAAAGGTTTCTTTCTTTTTTTTTTTTTTTTTTTAATGACGAACAACATGAGTAATTCATGTGTATAAATAGATATGTAAACTAACGGGGGAAAAAAAAAAACAACGTACAACCTAAAAAAAAAAAAAAAAAAAACACACACACACACACACACAAGGATCAACAATATACAACCCAGCGACAAAATAAATAAAATATACAATGAGAAAAAAATCAACAGCACATAAAAATATATATATATATATATATCTATATATATATTACTTTCACGAATACCTCCTAACGTATGTTCTCTATTTCACTGTCTTCTAAAGTATCAAAACCATTCATTGTAGTATATAGTTAAAGGGATATTCATGAAATTAATCCTAATTACTACAAGAAAATCAATTTTCAGTTACCAAAAATTCGGTAACTGAAAGTCTTTTTTGGTAATAATAAGTTTTTATTACCAAAGAAATTTGGTAGCGGAAAGTCAGTCACAAAAAGTATTTGTTTCCAAATTTTTGGTAGCAAAAACTTTTTGTTACCAAAATTGATTTAGGTAACAAAATGTATTTGGTAGTGAAAAATGTAATATTCAGTTACAAAAAAAATTTGGTAACAAAAGGTATTTGGTAACAAAAAGTCTATAATTTCAGGTACCAAAATTTTGGTAACAAAATGTATTTTGGTAACCAAAAATAGGAGATTCAGTTACCAATTTTGGGTAACAAAAGGTATTTGGTAGCAAAAAAATATGTGATTTAGTTATCAAATTTTCTGGTAGCAAAATTTATTTGGTAGCAAATTGTACAAGATTCTGTTACCAAATATTTGATAACAAAATGCATGAGATTTAGTCACCAAATATTTTGGTAGCAGAAGGAATTTGGTAGTCAAAAACATGTAGTGTAGAAACCAAAATTTCAATAGCATAATGTATTTTTGGTAGCAAAATATACAAGATTTAGGTACCAAAAGTTGGGTAACAAAAGGTATTTGGTAACAAATTTTATGTTTTAGCCACCAACTATTTGGTAGCAAAAGGGCAAAAAATTTTCTAAATTTTTGCACCGAATTTTGTGGCCACCAAAATTTAAACAAATTTATGTACCTGTATTTTTTCTCAAAATATATGTATGAAATTCAAATTTAATAGACAAAATACCAAATATTAATTTAAATAAAATACCAAATCTCTCTAAATATCTTGATACATTAGGCCATTTCAACCATGTAAGCTGAGGGCTCGGCCCGCAAAATCATTAGGGCGTAATATGTAAGGATGGCTATATAGTTCCCATAATCGATGAAGCTTAAACCAGATTTACAAAACATGGGGAAAACAACTATGTAGATAAACAAAAAATGCATAAATTCTTTTTAAATTAACTACTCCTCAAAAGAGGGAAATTTGGTAACATAACTAGAAAACCATTGTCACAGGCGGTAATTAAATAGAAAGGAATCATTGCACTTGATCAGACAGTTAGAGGTGCTAAATAACAACAATAAAAGATTAGTGTCGCAAGCATATATAAAGAAACAAATACCTGATTGGATTCGGCTGCTTTCATTAGAACCATTACATCCCCATAGGAATGTGATGTTTGTACAACATTTAATGCAGTTGCAAGAACATGGGTGGTTGCATATGTCCATATGAATTATTGTTATTACAAATGACAAAAGTCACGAAATACATGTACGTTGCAACCTATCAACTAAGCCATGCGGACCATACTTCTTCAGTGCAAGACCACTTTCTTAAAAGAGAATGATAAGGAGAGAACAATTGAACATTTCGGTACAGAACATTAAGCTCCCAGTCAAGCTAAAGAAACTTTATATGACATCACTACAAACATTCTTAGACTTTCAAATTTATTTTGTCCAGATGTTCCTATTGAAAAATTTTTGTAGTTAGATGTTAATGGGAGGAAAACTCTCTTACTGTAATCAAGAAAGAGAAATTTCATATCATTTACTCAATACCAAAAGTCTAGGAAATTTGAAGCTAATAATCAACTTCCACGTCAAAGATTAAGTGTAAATCCATGACAAGCAGATACTTACCCTTTCTACAAAACGGGCAGCGCTTTCCTTTTCATGATCAAGAGGTGTAACAACTGGAAGGTACTCAACCTGGAGAAAACAGAATAATGAAGAACTAACTGTCCTATACATGTGATTGCGGAAGATAATGCGGCGCTAAATACGAAACAGAATTTACCTCCATGAAATTGTGGAATTGTGTGAACATCCTAAACATCAGCTTTGTTAAAGATATAAACCCCATGCACAGTGTAACAAGGTTAAATATGTGATCTGGTAAGATACCCATTGAAGAAAGAACAAAAGCTGAACTTTCAGATTAAAATAGTATCTTACCAGGACTGGTCAAAGTGTACATGGGGATAGCGAATAATAACCGGTTGGATAGGGTAACCAGGGATGAAAGCACCAAGTTGGAACGAAATCAGGACTCTTCCATTTGTAGTGGTTCCCTCGGAAATATAAGAACTCGAGGAAATCTATCACAAGAAGCCTTTCTCTGTTTTAAATATCCTAGAAAGTACATTTCTGTATCAAATAGCTTATAAATTGATAAACATAATTTACTTCTGCACTATGGTAGAAAGGTTGGGAATTTCATTTCTTTACATAAAAACAGATTAGTTTCTGTTCCATGCACTACATGCGAAAATTATGTAACATGTATTACAAACCATATCATTGAATTATGTAAATAGTCAGAGGATTCGTGATGTACTTTCACTGTTTTTTTTTTTTTGTTGGGTTCTAGCCTAATGAGTTGCCTGACTTGTTTACATGTAAATAGCCTAATGATTCAAAATAAGCATGACTTGTTTACATGTATGACTTGTTTAATATGGTGCCGGCTCAGCTATGGGACGGTGAAGGCCGCAACAGAGGTTGGTGCTGGCGCGGTGAAGGGACGACGCCGACTAGTTTCGGTGGGGGGAACGAAGGTGCGAAGTCCAGCTAGAGAGAGACAGAGTTTGAGAGTTAGAGAGAGAGTTAAAGATAGAGAGAGAGTTAGAGACAGAGAGATAGAGAGTTAGGGTATTTTGAAATTATTTGAATCTTCATTAGGGGATTTCATATAAATACCTGTGGATTTTCAGTTTGGCTTTTTACCTCCTCAGATTCCTTTGATTTCCGTTGCGGGTCACTGCATTTTTGACACCGGCGACTAGAAACGGCTGGCAACCGCGAAGCCGGCAACGGCGTGGAGAGGGGACGGTGGAGATGCTGCCGGCGCAGCTATGGGATGGCGAAGGCCTATTAACGGCGCGACGGAGGTCTGGTGCCAGCGCGGTGAAGGGAGGACGCCGACTGGTTTTGGTGGGGCAAAGGAAGCTGACGTCTAGCTATAGAGAGACAGAGGTCAAGAGTTAGAGATAGAGACAGAGACTTACGGGGTGTTTGTTTCCATTTTATTTTAATTGTACTTTTTTCATATTTTTTTTTTTTTTTTTTTTTTTTTTTTTTTTTTTTGAAATTACTATGAAACTTAAAATTTAACTAAACTCATTCACAAACACTTAGAGACAGAGAGATATATAGAGAGTATTAGTGTATTTGAAATATAGGATGCCTTTTTTAATTTGCTAAAAGCAGGGATATATGGTGAATAAGTTATGGGTTTCTATTATGTATAATTAAAATATAGATAGTTACCAAATATATTTTGGTGGAAAAAAAACATTTATTTTACTATCAAATAATAATTTAGTAGTCAAAAGCACGTATTTTATGACCTTATTTTGGTATGGTAACCGTAAGAAATTTTTTTTTAAATGATAAAAATTTTCATTTGATTGCTAAAATTTAATTCAAACCATTTTTTAGCAATATTATAATATAAAATACAACTTTGAAAATGATATATCTTATTCTATATAATAAAGCAATAAGATACTATTATCAATATATACCAGCAAAAAATAATATATTTCGCTACCAAATTTACAGTTTGGTAGTTAAAAACTATATTTTGCTATCAACATTTGGTAGCACAAAATATCACTTTCTCACCAAATTTAATTTGGTAGGAAAAACCATCCCCGGTAAATATTTTAAATTCCCGCCAACGTTTTCACTACCAAAATAGGTTCGGTAGCAAACTTAATATATTTTGCTACCAAAATTTTGTGACAGAAACTCATTATCTGTTATCAAATTTTGGTAGCAAAATGCACTATTTTACTACCAACAAAAATTTGGTAACACATGAGTTGAGCGGGAATATTTTTCGCTTCCCACCAGCATGTTTGCAACCAAAACAAGTTTGGATTTAAAATAACATATTTTGCTATCAAAATTTGATAGCAGAAATTTATATTCTGTTACCAAATTTTGGTAGCAAAATACAATATTTTGTTACCAAAAAATTTTTGGTAGCAGATGACATTAGGGGGGAAATTTTTGCCTTACTAAAATTGTTTTCACTGTCAAAATGTGTTTGGTAGCAAACTGTATGATTGCGCTACCAAAATTGTGGTAGCAGAAATATATATTCCACTACCAAAATTTCATTTGGTAGCAAATGACAGTACTGGGAAAAAATTTGGCCTACCGCCAATTTTTTTTGCTACCAAATAATTTTGGTAGCAAACTATTACAATTTGCTACCAAATCTTGATAGCAAATTTTAGCATTTTGTTACCAAATAATGTTTTGGTAGCAAAATGTTATCGGCGGGAACTAAAATTCGATTCCCGCCATGTCATCTGTTACCAAAAATATTTAATAGCGGATTATGTCGTTTTTGCTACCAAGGTTGGTAACAAAATGTCTACACCTTTCAACCACCAAAATTTGGTAACAGAAAGTCTATTTTCTGCTATCAAATTTTTTTTGGTAACAAAAACTTTGGTCTCTTAAAGTCACATTTCTTGTAGTATAAAAGGAAATTAATTAAACAATGAAAAAGAAAATCAAGGATATCGTTTAACATACCTCATAATTCTTTGGACTACTCATTAAAGAGTAAAAATTAGGGTTTTGGTGTAGGCTTCAAAGTAGCGTAGTACTTATGAGTAATCTATTTGGGGATTTGATATGTAGGTGCGTGTGGAAATATCTATATATATATATGTATGTAATTGAGTTTCTTTCGTATGTTAGAATTTAATTTATGCATCTAAGTGCATATAGTTGTACTTTAATGTCACTCTGTGTAAGGATTTGTTTTTTTTTTTTTTTTTAATTAAAGAATTTGTATAATAAAAGATGTGTAGAGTCAAAATGGGTGTGAAAATAGAATTACCCTATGTAGATATGAACGGCAAAGGGAGCATTTTTTTTTTCCTGTCCTTTATTTGTCTAATTGGTATCATCCATAATAGTGCTTGGTCAAACTCAAGAGGATAAGATTTAATTTACAATAAGAAAATCTAATAAAGAAGAATATCTCATGAAATATTACTAACATATATATATGTCCATAATATGACTGATGACTAATTAATAATTAAACATCTTCTTTAATCCTATGTTGTGAGAAGAGATGGTTCTATTGACTTAGTCTTCTTAACTCTTCAACTTCCCTTCTTAATACACACCTCTTTTAATTTTAAAATTATTAAAGTTATTTAATACAGACCCCTATTATTCTAAAATTACCCTAATTATTTTGGGAAAATAAATCTTATTTCACCCTTTTAAAAATATTTTCATTCATTATTTTATTTTAGTTACTCTGATATAATCCTCTCTCTTCCACTCTCTCACACTTTTTTTTTTTTTTTGGTTGCTTTAGCTATGAAGTCTTTTTACCCCCTCTCTTTCTTACGCAAGGCAAACTGGAAACAAGAGTTGAAAACTAAGAGTTTTGTTAATATTTCAAACTAGAAAAGGACTTTTCGTTGTTTTTTTGGGATTAACTGAGTTTTTTTTTCCCTATAAATTTTAATTATACAATCACTTTTTTAATATGAAATTTTAATTGAAGGGGAATGTCCATAATTAAAAATAGTGTATATATAAAACCTTATTTTATTATATATACTAATTAGTGAAAACATCTTTAAAATAATAAGACATATATAGATTAAACTTTACATGGAAAAAATTATAAAACTACTGATGCTTATATATATGTATTGTTATATTAAATGTATGTATTATGTTGTATGATATCACATAATTTTTTGAAAGAATAATGTTATTTAAATTTTTACATTGATATATTATAACACAATGTACGTAGACGACAAATTATGGTTAAAAAAAACAAAAAAGAGTAAATACAGTTGAATTTAATTAAAGAAAAGAAAAAACAAGGTTTTTTTTTTTTTTTTTTTTCAAATTTGGGGATGGGGTGGTTTCAAATTCTATACCTTGATGTGGAGTCAAGTGTAGTATTATTGTTAGGCTATATGAGGATTTAGTTCTATTTGTGAGAAATTAGGGTTTTGATTTTAGATTTCCAAAATATCAAGACCTTTTTTTTTTCCCCCTAACTGTAGCTATGTAATTAAGTTTATTTAAGTATTGTCTACTTTTTTTTTCATTTTACTTGAGGGTATTTTTGTAATAATAAATTTTAAATTAAAAGGGCACCAAAAATAAAATGAGGTGTGTGAATAGAACCACCTTTTATAGATACATCCACACTTTTATTTGATAATTCACATATCAACTAACTAATAATATTTCATAACCAAGCTAATTAATTGAAGGGGGAGAAACTACTTAAAAATGATGTAAAAATAGGGGACTCAAATCTGCTATCCAATTTTCAGTGTCTCAAATAGTCTCTATGATACGAACCACGCCAACAACGTGACGAAACCCGATACTAAATCTGGAAACAACAACCCCAAATCTTTCAAGTTTGATGGAAATCACGACCCGTTGTTTAGCAAAGCAAGAATCTTGGTATGGTGAAGATGCCACAAACGGTTATGGAAAATCCGTTTGATAAATCGATTTGAATGCCACAAGAAATCCATGATAAATTTGAATAAGTTTCTTCAAGAACTCAAGAAAAATAACTTATAATATGAATAAACATCAAAAACTGATTTCATAATCTGAAAGTCTACCTTACATAGCCGAAATTACATTTGTAAAATTCCTAATCTGCCCTTAGGATAAACATGCCTAAAAACCTAGGAATCATGTTTATCTAAACAAAACAAAAATAATTAAATTCGGATTTAAATTCAAATTTTAAACTAAAATTTAAACCTAAAATAGGATTATAAAGAAGTCAAATCTTGATTTGAATCTTGAACTTTTTAAAACGTGGAAACATAATCTTGATTTGATTCTTTATTGGGAAAAACGTCCACGTCAGCCTTGGCTCTCTTCCGGATCAACTTTGATGAGTAAAATCAGTCTGTGTTCACCATCAGTAGTGAACATACTCTTTTCTTGTTGTAGAACTATCCGGACTAAGCTATTCAGCTCTTCTTTAAATCTTTTACCTCGAGCTCTTGTCACCGGATCAACTGAAACTTGAATTGGTTCGTAAGAATTCCATTGAGCCTTGATGTCCTCATCACCTACATCAAAAGGACTCAAGTCATTAACATTAAAAGTAGCACTAACATTGTACTTACTAGGTAAGTCAAGTCTGTAGGCATTGTCATTAATCCGTTTAGCACTTGAAAAGACCATCTCCTCAAGGCAGCAACTTAGAACGTCTCAGTGTTGGAAATCTTTCTTTTTTCATGTGTAACCACACCCAATCACCGAGCTCAAAAACCAGCTTGCGACGTCCCTTGTTAGCTTACTTGATGTATTATTCGGTTCTACTCTCTATGTTGAGTTGTGCTCTATCATAGAGTTGCTTCACAAATTCTACCTTCTTCTTACTATCTAAGTTCACATGCTCGGACACAGGTAAAAGTGATAAATCTAACGGAGTTAAAGGATTAAAACCATAAATAATTTCAAATAGTGAGAACTTAGTAGCAAAATGAATGGTACGATTATAAGCAAACTCAACATGTGGTAAACATTCTTTTTAAGTCTTAATGTTCTTATTAATGACAGCCCTCAACAAAGTGGATAAAGTTTTGTTAACTACTTCTGTTTGACCATCAGTTTGAGGATGACAAGTAGTAAAAAAAAAAAAAGTTTCGTTCCTAGTTTTCCCCATAATGTCTTCCAAAAGTAACTCAAGAACTTAGCATCCCGATCTGACACGATTGTCCTAAGCATATCATGTAACCTCACAAACTCCCTGAAGAACAAATCTGCCACATTAGAACCGTCGTCAGTCTTATGACAAGGGATAAAATGAGCCATCTTAGAAAACCGATCTACAACCATAAAGATTGAATCCCTTCCATGCCTACTCCTAGGTAAACCCAAAACCAAATCCATTGAAATATCAATCCAAGGTGAACTAGGAATAGGTAGGAGCGTGTAAAGACCATGCGGTTGAATCCTCGATTTAGCTTGCCTACAAGTGACACATCTACCACCAACTCTCTCTACATTTCATTTAATGTGTGGCCAATAGAAGTGCTCCTGCAACATAGCTAGGGTTTTAGTGACTCCAAAGTGTCCCATTAACCCTCCACCATGGGATTCCCGAACTAACAAGTCTCTCATCGAACAATTAGGCAAACACAACTTATTCTCTCTAAACAAAAGCCCTCATGCCTATAGAACTTACTCTCTGCAGATTTTTCACAAGCACTATAAACTTCCCCAAAGTCGTGGTCATCATGATAAAGTTCCTTAATATGCTCAAACCCAATGAACTTAGCATTAAGAGTAGAGATTAAGGCATACATACATGAAAGTGCATCCACAACCACATTTTCCTTACCTTGTTTATACCAAATTACAAGGGAAAAGTTTCAGTGAACTCAACCCATCGAGCATGTCTCTTGTTCAGCTTGTGTTGACCTTTCAAATGTTTCAAGAATTCATGATCCGTACGAATCACAAACTCCTTTGGCCACAAATAGTGCTGCCATGTCTCTAAAGCTCGAACCAATACGTACAACTCTTTATCATAAGTGGGGTAGTTAAGTGCAGCCCGCTTCACTTCTCGCTAAAGTACGTAAGTGGTCTCTCATCCTGCATAAGAATAGCGCCTATACCTATATTAGAAGCATCACATTCGATTTCGAAAGTTTTAGAAAAATTAGGTAAAGCAAGTAAAGGAGCGTGAGTAAGCTTATGTTTAATAAGCTGAAGTCATGGTAACGTGTTACTTATTAAATTTTATTTTTAGTTAAAGAATACATTTAGTCAAAATAATGCTCAATGCTATCAATTAAAAAATAGTTACCGGTCTAAAAAATAATATTCTGAGAACGCAATTGTTTGTTTTTTAAGAGATTATTTTGTGTAAGAAAAATGTGAAATTGTGTTTAGTTAGGTTTTGGAAAGTATGTGTTTAGGTGTATAAAATAATCAATAATATCTTATTAGTATATTAAATAGTTAACAACTAATAATTAATTATCCAATGATAATTACTACATTAGTAATAAAAATGTAGTAATCTTATAATCATGAGTTATATAGTAGTAACTAATTAGTATTTTAATTTAATAATGAATTAAGGACGTACGTGATCATAAAACTAGGCAGGACTCTATAATCTCAGAAGTTTATGAGTTTTCATATTCTTGTAGTTTTTTTTTTTTTTTTTTCAACTAACAATTCACACTTGAAGGGCTTATCTTTCGTCTAAAAAATATAACATAACGATATTAATGTTATTCAAAGCAAGAAATATTTCTTGCAACGGTAGACAATCCATACAACGCAGTAGAGTGGGCGCTTTCAGGGATGATAAACCAACCAAAGCTTGTTGAGAAAGCAGTGGAAGAACTCGATAGAGTTGTCGAAAAGGACAGGCTCCTTCAAGAATCGGACATCCCTCGCCTCCGCTACGTGGTGGCCTGCACACGGGAGGCTCTCCGTCTCCACCCGATGGCGCCATTTAACCCTCCCCACGTGTCCAACTCTGACCGCATCGTCTCCGGCTACTTCATCCCTAAGGGCAGTAACGTCTTGCTTAGCCGCCTCGGGCTTGGGCGCCGTGTGGGACGACCCCATGCGGTTTGACCAGGAGCGCCACTTGTCTGACAGCCATGTGGACCTGGCGGAGACCGAGCTGAGGTTCATTAGCTTCAGTAGGGGAAGGAGAGGGTGTGTAGGAGCTGGGCTTGGTACAAACCTAACAGTGATGTTGTTGGGGAGGCTTCTACAAGGGTTTGCTTGGAACGTTCCAGAAGGTTTGGATAAGATCGATTTGAGTTGTGAGTCTGATTCACTGCTCAAGGCTACACCACTGTTTGCCCATGCTAAACCTCGCTTGAATCCTTCAGTCTATATGCCCTCATTACTCTAATTAAGGAGAGTATAATATAATCTATTATGTATTTTAATATTGCCTCCTTTTTCCACTACTTTTTTTTCTGCTCAACAATAATAAGGCAGGCTAGCTTGAATTATTTCTTTTCTTAGTAGCTCTTCAGAAATAAATCAATCAATCAAACATGCACGAGCATGAGTTGTAATGGTTTGCCAATAATGTTGGTCTCTTTAATATCCCTTTTCTATTATATTTTTAATGCTTAATTCTATGGTTGTTTCTTTTCTTTAAGCGTTATTTTCTTGTTTGAGCCTGAGGGGAAAAAAATTATATATGGTAATTAATTTTTTTATTATTTTTATTTTTTTACATAATTATCTCTCAAAACATCCGCAAAAAAAGAAAAAAAAAAAAAAGAAGAAGAAAAAAGAAAAGACTAGAAAGGAAAAGAAAAGAGGAAGAAACAATTAAACTACACGGTATATATATTGGTGGCTCTTCGCAGCCCCTTCTAAACACACACCACTCTTAAATTAAATATAATTAAATTTGCTTATTACAGACCACTTCTGTTCCAAAATACCCCTAACTATCCTGTTAAAAAAAAAAAAAAAAAAAAAAAGAAATCCCTTCTATAAATAAAAAGTATTCTACCTCGTAATTCTTTGGACTACTCATTAAAGAGTAAAAATTAGGGTTTATAGGTTTGAAAGTAGCGTAATACTTATAAGTAATCTACTTGCTTAGCCGCCTCTGGCTTGGGCGAAACCCCGCTGTGTGGGACGACCCCATGCGGTTTGACCTGGAGCGCCACTTGTCTGACCGCCACGTGGACCTGGCGGAGACCGAGCTGAGGTTCATTAGCTTCAGTAGGGGAAGGAGAGGGTGTGTAGGAGCTGGGTTTGGTACAAACCTAACAGTGATGCTATTAGGGAGGCTTCTACAGGCCTTACTTGGAATGTTCCAGAAGGTTTGGACAAGATCGATTTGAGTTGTGAGGCTGATACATTGCTGAAGGGTACACCATTGTTTGCCCATGCTAAACCACGCTTGAATCCTTTAGTCTATAATCTGTATGTGTTTTAATGTTGCCTCTTTCTACTACTTTTTTTTCTGCTCAATAATATTAAGGCAGGCTAGCTTGAATTGTTTCTTTTCTTAGTAACTCTTAAGAAATAAATAAATCAATCAAACATACGAGCATGAGTTGTAATGGTTTGCTAATAATGTTGTTCTCTTTAATATCCCTTTTCTGTTATATTTTTAATGCTTAATTCTATGGTTGTTTCTTTTCTTTAAGCGTTATTTTCTTGTTTGAGCCTGAGGGGAAAAATTATATATGGTAATTAGTTTTTTTTTTTTTTTTAATCTATCATAACTTCCGTAAAAGAAGAAAAAAAGAAAAAAGATAAGACAAGAAAGGAAAAGAAAAAAAGAAGAAACACATAAACTTCACGATATATAGATATGTGGCTCGTCACGCCCCCTTCTAAACACACACCACTCTTGAATAAATATAATTAAATTTACTCATTACAGATCACTTCTGTTCCAAAATACCCCTAACTATCCTATCCAAAAAAAAAAAAAAAAATCCCTTCTATAAATAAAAAGTATTCTACCACTTCAATTTTCTTTTCACCCACCTTTTTTTGTTTTGCTTATTTCCGAGCTTCTCTATTTTTGAATATCTGCATAGAAAAAAGAACCAAACTAGTATTAAACAATGTATCATGTTGTAACATATAATTCGTATTTTCCAGATTCCTTGAAACAAAACAAACAAATTAAAAATATTTATAAAACAAAACCTAAGTTCAGGTATTTTTATGTTAATACATGAGAAGTAATAAATTCATTTGTAAAATCTCTTAGATGAATTGAAGACGTGTCTTATGTTGAGTGGAGCCATCTTCCTTTCAATACATTCGATATCAAATTAAAATGCATTTATTTGGAGGTTAAATTAAAAATTTTACAAGAAAAAGGTTTTCTTTTTTTTTTTTTTAATAAAGACAAACAACATAAGTAATTCATATGTATATAAATACATATGTAAACTAACGGAAAAAAAAAAAAAAAAAAAAAAAAAAAAAAACACACACACACACACACACACACACACACAACACACAAGGATCAACAATATATAACCCAGCGAAAAAATAAATAAAATATACAATGAGAAAAAAAATCAACAGCAACATAAAAAAATGATTACTTTTACTAATACCTCTAAAGATGTCCCTTGATATGGAGTCAAATGTGATATTACCATTAGGTTGTACATGGGTTTAGTTCTATTTATGACAAATTTGGGTTTTGATTTTAGATTTCGAAAATATCAAGAATATTTTTTTAACTGTAGTTTTGTAATTAAGTTTATTTAAGTATTGTATGCTTTTTTTCATTTTACTTGAGGGTATTTTTGTAATAATAAATTTTAAATTAAAAGGGCACCAAAAATAAAATGATGTATGTGAATGGAACCACCTTTTATAAATACATCCACACTTTTATTTGATAATTCACATGTCAACTAACTAATAATATTTCATAACTAAGCTAATTAATTGAAGGGGAAGAAACTACTTAAAAATGATGTAAAAATAGGGGACTCAAATCTCCTATCCAATTTTTAATGTCTCAAATAGTGTATAATCAATAATATTATTCCACTTCATTTAAAAAAATTTAAAATGATTTATAACTCATTTTTAATTTTAATATTTAACATCATTCAATAATATGTTATAATATAATTTGGTTAGATATCATTTGAAACACTAACATTGGAGAGGAAAATTCAATCCTCAAAATAGAAGACTTTCACGAGGAGGAGAAACTATTGAAGACAGGAAATCAAGGGAGTATACAAGTTATTTATACCACCATCCTATACTGGCCAACTCCTAGGTTTTATTAAACATTTGGTCGTGGGTTGGGCATATTTGAAGTAGGAAACTTCAAACTAATAACTTTCCCCCAACACCCCACTAAAAAAAAATGTATATTGTAACACCAAACAAAGAAAAAAAATGCATAGAAGCATATTTAAAGGAAAAAAAAAAGAAATTGAAAAGTAAATTTGAATAACAAATTTAAATTTTTATAAAAGAGAATATTATAAAAAAAATATTTTTAATAATGTTAAAAAAACAGTTTCTAAATCGACCATGCTAACTCTAAACGGTCATTAAATTAAAATTTGTTTTTTATTTTCTCTCTCTTTTTTTTCTTTTTCTTGAATTTAAAGTAAAAAATTTGAAATCATACATTGAATGATAATGTCAGATATTGATTACCCTACGACAATCAGTAATCGAGTTCTAATTAAGCGAGAGTTGATGTTACATATATGTATCGAATTTAGTATCAACCACAGAAAATAAAATTAAAAAAACAAAAAACAAAGGTCTCAATCATCGTCCAACAAAAAAGCAAGGAATATAGAGAGAGTAAAGAAAAACAAACAAATTTTAGGCGGCAGGATATGTGGTACAGCTCCGAACCCCACACACACACGTGGTAAAAAATGCTTACTGTTTTTGTCCAAAACGCACGTTTAGTTGAAACATGCGTTTTGCCATTTTTTTTTTTTTTTTTTGGTTGGCTTTTTTTGTTAACACAAGGGGCGAAAAGAGGGAGAGAAAGAGACACAGAGAGGGATGCGTAGGACTTGGGAACGAAAAAGGGCGGTTGTGTGGGGTCCACAATTGAGAGGGAGACCAATTTTTGGTTTTTTTCGACGGAGGGATAGAGAGAGCCTTTATAACATTTATTTTTGGGTTGTGTGGAATTTATAAGATTTATTTATTAAACAATAAGAAAAAATAATTATACATCTAAAATTTTATAACACATCATTTAATTTATTTTTTAAATTTAAAAATAATTTTTATACTTTACATGTTTTTTTAAGATTTATTCTTAATATAAATATTTATTATATTGTTTTTTTAAAAAAGATTTATTTCATATTTTATAAAATTTTCAATTTTCTTACAATTTCTTTTACATATTTCAATATAAATAAATTATATAAAAAATAAAAAAATAAAAAAAAAAACACTGGAAGCGCCTCCCCCACTGGCAGCCACCTCCACCGAGCCACCGTGATGGCTCTCGGAGCGAACCAGGCGAGGCCATAGTGGCGACGACACCGGCATTCTCCCCATGTCGCAAATGGTGGAAGAACCTCTCAATCTCGGTCTCAATCTTGATCGCGATCTCAATCTCAGTGGAGGCGCTTGAAGCTATTCGGCGACAGCGAGAACGCCAACAACCTTACGATGTGATGAGCGCCCAACCCCCTCCGACACCTACGCAGCGCAACCTACCCACTGTCGAAATCGCGATGATTTGCGACCTCCGATTTGCAAGCCAGTAGAGCTGGAAACCCAGTCTCTCCGCCGGATCTGAACTCTCGCAACCCCAGTAACCCACCGGGCGACAATAATACCCTGGTCGACGGCATAGGTGAGCTCCTGCACCTCATGATCTCGGAGATCCGTCGCCGATCATCGCTAGCACTGGCTGGGGAGCCACCCATCATCCTTGTGATCTGGAAGTGAAACCGGCATGGTCGGAGATGAAGTTGGTTGGGTGGCCAATGAGGTCAGAGACAACGTGGTTGGGTGGCCAATGAGATCCACGGCTACCTCCTTCCTTGCCTCCTTTCTTTCTCGACGATGGCGGCCATCTCACGGGGGGGAGAAACTCTTTTTGGTTAATAATTATTTGTAATCAGATATAGTTGGACGCATGATAGTTTGGTGTGCCACATGACATCTACATCATCTACATCGTTTAAATGCAATCCATTGATAAAAAAATTTTACCCCATCGATGGGGTAAAAAGCTTACATCATTGTAGAATTGGCCTTTGAAAAAAATTAAACTATCTCATTTCAAATTTATTTTGTATAGTATCTTTTGGGAAAAAGAAATTTAATTTTTTTGAAATCTTCTCAAATTGTACAATTTTCAACATCATAAGTGGACTAGACACACAAACAATACAAAAGCATAGGAAGACCATCTCCGTTATAAGAAAATAAGCATAAAAATATACCAATAAAATATAAGGCGGAAATAACATCGCTTATATTTTAAACAAATAACTATAACTAAAAATAGAAAAACCCCGAATAACATGGATAATACTTCCAGTGACAAGCCAATAAACACGACCAAAGAGACCTAAATGCATCCCCCCAACCATAAAACCATCCCACCAAGACCATCATCTTAGAGTCCAAAGCATCTTTTTTAGGGCCGGTGGTTCGGTGACCAATCAAGAGTTCAGGCCCCTAAGGGAGAAATACGAACGGTACAAACTCTAGCACAGAAAGAGAGAGAAAGATAGAAAAAAGCCAAATCACTGTTAATCTTAATATACATATTTAGTATCAAAATAATTTTTTTAAAAAAAATTAAATAAGATATATATATATATATATATCTGTACATATATAAAATGCTGAAAAACAGCTACTGTATACCATTTTCGTTCAAAATGTTTCATTTTGGATGAAACCCCTTTTTTTTTATTCCTTCAGTTTTCTTTTTTTTTTTTTTTTTCTTTTGGCCCAAATTTTTTTTTCATTTTAGTCCCTTTTTTTTTTTTTTTTTTGGTACTGGTCTATTTTTAACACTTTAATTTTTGTTAATCTTTTTGATCCTTTTTTTTTCATGCCTCCCTCTTTAAAAAATTTTTAGGTACTTTATTGATTCCTTTCTTCTTTTATTTTGTTTATTTTGTATATACATATTTTTTTTTCTATTTATTTTCTCAAATATATCTAATTATATGCATCACAAATGCTTTTAAACTAGTGGTATGGATATGCAGAGTTGCGAATTGACTGATTCGGAAATCCTCAATCCGCAATTCATTCTATAATTTTTGGATTGGCAAAATCCTAATTTGTTAACCAATCCGTTAATCTCATAATGCAGTTTAATTAGATTGGTTGATTTAGAGTGAGAGAGTTGAACGGATGATCACAGATCCGGTGACACATCTTAGTTATTGAACTTCTAATAACTTTCTATTCAGTAAACGTTGGTTATAAATTTTTTAGACCCCAACATCAAGTCTGCACTCTCGTCAAAAGAAAGAAAGACAAGGAAAGAAGGATAGCTGCTTGTTTCTTTTACATGCATGACAGACACACAATATACGACTAATGGCTCCAGCTAATTAAAGAAAAATTAAAACACTCATATTTTTGAACCGGATAACTCTTACTCAGTCTTCTCCAGCCTCCTACCTACCGAGTTAGTTTCATACAAGCATGATAGATATCAAAAGGAAATAAACATTTTCTTGTACTTCTTAATTTATTCAATGTTTTGTGACTAGTAGAGTTAACGAAATAATATGAATTATAGTCAAGATTGAGTTGTCAGGATCTTTAATTCTGTGTGGTATGTTTCTAGACACTTTCATAAGTATAAGTTTTCTTATTTTAATTGTGAACGCATATTGTCATTCAAGTCTGAGCTTTTAATTGTGAAAGAAAAACAAGATCATTTTTCGGTTTTGGTTTTATAGCTCTTAAACTGTTGTTGGACGATTATGTTTGAAGTGTTTCGAGAACTGAAGACAAACAACCTAGCTTTAAGTACGTTAGTCAGACCAAAGAAAACCTCAAGACTTATAGTAGAAAAGGCAGGCTGCGGTAGAAGTATCTTATCCAAAAAAGCAAATAAAAATAAAAAAAATAAAGATTGCGGTAGAAGTAGATATCGTGAACTCTGGCAAAGTTACGATACAAGTTCGTGATACAAATAACTGTAATCGCAATTCAAAGTTCAGCATAAAATCCTGTTCTTGATATGTTTAATATCCGTGATTTTTTTTGTTTTTGTTTTTTGTTTTTTGTTTAGGATTGTTTTATGAGAAATATGAGAGTAAATAACTATGTCACCATGTCAATTTTTATATCTATAGTTATATATTTTGCTTAATTTTAACATTTACATTTTTTTTTAACTACGGATGACAAGGGATATAAGGACACATATGATACGTTTAAAACGTAGATTGCAATTTATAAACTAATGAGATGTAAGAATAAACGTTTACCCATGTAGAAGAAGTTCAAAATTTTGTTGGCCTCATGTGGATCACAATGTCGTGTCTTGAGGGTGCTTTTCCATGTAAAAAACATGTTGCGTGAAGAATTTGAAAAAAAAATGTTGCCTGAAGACACTTAGTACTCTAAGGTTTTTCTCTTAACTTACGTGTGGCAGAGAACTTCTTTCATTTTTTGATAAATAATGTCGGTGGTGGAGATCATATTGGACCAATAATATGTGTGGTGGGAATAACATGCACAAATATATGTGGTGGGAATAATACTGGTCAGATATATAATAGAGTAAATTGTTCATTTAGTTTATGAATTTTTAATTTTATGCAATTTTGATTCATGAACTTTTTTTATGCTAATTAAACTATTAAAAACATTACTATTGAAGGAAAATCCCTAACTGTTGTTTGTTGTCCCATGGTTACGAGTCACGTAAGCCTCACATGTAAAATAACGGTAATGCCCTCGAGGTGGAGAGAGAACTTAAAGACACATTTGGGGCTTAAAGTTTTCGTTTCAGAGCTTTGTTCTAAATAGAGAGCAAGAGAAAGAATGAGTTTGCTAGCTAGTGATTTATCATTTGAAATATGAAATTTATTGACGATCTTGCAAGAGTTTGGTTCTACGAGGGATTATTGATCTTGGGAATCATGATTATTCGCCAGAAAGGCAGTGTACATCCATTATAAGTATTCAGATGTTGTTAACTTCCGCGGCGACACCACACACACCCCCCCCCCCCCCCTCTCAAATTCTAGAGAATGAAATGATATGCGTATTTACTGGTTTTTGGGTTTTTTTTTTTTTTTTTTAAATGTTGGGGAAGAGTTTGAATATATTTGCAAGTTTTATACATTAGTTTCTATTTGTAACGTTTTTAATAATTTACGATCATTCAAGTTATGAAAAAAAGTTCAAGGATTAAAATTGCACAAACGTAAATATTCAGAGACTAAATGAGCAATTTACCATGTATAATAAATTAGTATAGTCATTGTCTATATAAAGTCTTTGTAAATAAACTAGTGAAATAGTTTTCTTGCAAGAAGAATTCTAACCTTATTTTTTCCTTAGTTATACACTCATTTCCTAATTTTCTTCACAAAAAATTTCTCCCTCCAAACACACAATATCTTATATTTCTTATACTAGCTATCTAGATCTTTGTCTTCACTTAGTCCACTAGAGTTCTATTGAAGAAGATTTTCTTTTGATCATGCTTGACACTAGAAAAGTTAAGATCGATGGAAGAGTCCTTCAACAGAACAATACTATCAAGGAACATAATTCATGACCGATCACATGTTTCCTTATTTTATTTGTCCATTTTGCTAGCAATCTTACCCATGTTGGTCCTCTTCCTCATCCAATTTTAGTGGATCAAAGATATCTTTTTTAAAAACAAGAGAGTAGTACCTCCTCTACCCCTGGACCACCTCTAACATGGCCTATTCTCGGGTGTGTCCCGGACATGTTGAGAAATAGACCGGTGTACAAGTGCATTCACAATCTCATGAAAGAGCTCAACATCCACTACAACAAAAAGGTCTTCAATTTGACATTTAAAAAATGTCATCAATCAGATTCGATGAAATTTCTACAAAAGTCGTTGAATGGGGTGTTGTGGGAAGTCTAAAATTTTTTAACGACATTTTCAAAAATGTCGTTAAGTATGTTGTTAGATCTCTTTTCATGACACTTGGGTAGTGTCTTTAAATATTTTCCTTTTATTGTAAACGTATCTTCCACAACAGCCAAAAAATGTCGTAAATAAATCTTCTCACCACAGTTAATTATTGTTCTGAATTGAATTATATTTTGTTTTTTTTTTTTTAGATTTTAAAATCCAGAAGAAAATATGGATTAAATACAATTAATATAACATTTAATATTAGAATTCAAAAGAATTAATCTTATTTAAAATTCAAAATTAAAATATTAAAATTCAAAAGAAGAAACATTTCAATATTATTTCCGATCACATTGTCAAATATTCATTTAAATTATTTTTAAGATTCTTTCCAATTTTTTAGATTGATTGATTGATTGATTGTAATATATGAGATTTAGATTTATTTATATTAATTTTTCATATTAGGAAGTAAGATTTATTGATTATAGAATATTTGATGTATTTTGGTAACTTGTCTGTTTTTTTGCACTTGTAAATTTGTATTTTTATGAGAACCAATTCAGAGTGCTCCTTATTAGTGAATATTCTCTCTATTCCTAGTCCATGAATGAAACCACGTTAATCTTTTGTCTTCCCCTTCTATCTTTTATTTAATTCTCGTATTTATTTATTTTTATTTTTAAGATGGTATCAGAGTCATTACAACTAAATCCTTTGAAGACTCTAGTGATTGATCTATACTCACTATGTAGGAGGTGTCATCATCACATCCATTGTCGAATCCACTGTTGAACAACCATGGATGTTGTCGTCATCTAAAATGGATGGCCACCTTCAAATCCCATGCTTTTGTGAATGCATTTGGTTGAAGTTCAAAACTATATACATATATATATATTTAAATCTCAGTGCACATGAAATTCCATATATGTAAATAAGAAAAAAGGGGGTGGGGGGAATTAAAAAAAAAAAAAGAACAAAGAAAACATGAGAGAGAGAGAGAAAAAATCATGTTGAAAAAAAAAATGACAAAAAAAAAATATGAGTTTATTGTTCTCAAAGTTGTTTGACAGGTTGGTGTATTTGTAATTCGATGATATATTGTTTCTGGAATTAAAAAATTTACACCAACTTGAGAGAGTGTGTTGAAATCCGATGATTTCTGGATTTAGAGGATTAGTTTCCTTTCCTAGTTTATGGTAATAACCTAGCATGTGAATCTAGAAATCATTATACTATGAAACTTATGTAAAGTTGAGTCTAGAATGTGAGAATTCCAAAGTTGTTCTTGAAGTATCTAAGGCAAGTTGATATGCACCAACTTGAGGGGGAGTTTTAAGATATGAGATATTGTCAAATATTCATTTAAATTATTCTTACAATTCTTTCCAATTTTTTGATTGATGAATTGATTGTAATATATGAGATTTAGATTTATTTGTATTAATTTATCATATTAGGAAATAGGATTTCTTGATTATAGAAGATTTGATATCTTTCAGTAATTTACCCGATTTTTATATTTGTAAATTTATATTTATATAGGAGTCCATCCAAAGTGCTATTTACTAGTTAATATTCTCTCTATTCCTAATCCGTGGATAAAGCCACGTTAATCTTTTGTCTCCTAGCCTCCTTCTATCTTTTATTTTATTCTCTTATTTTTTATTTTTTATTTTAAGAAAGCTGACAATTTCGTTCGATTCCTTTATAATCATTGCTTAAACAATGTAAAAGGTAAAAACTATATCCCCATACTAAACATATTTTGAACATGATTATACAAGAAACCCTGCAGTTTTGCAATTATAATAAATGTCTACAAAATTTCAATATTTTTCCGTCATCGGAAAATGGTATGTGAGGCCATGAAAGTTGTCAACAAGTATCATGATCCAATTGTGAATGACAGAATTCGACAGTGGAGAGAGGGGAGAAATAAGGAAGAGCCTCAGGACCTCCTTGATGTTCTCGTTTCGCTCAAAGATTCCGACGGAAACCCTCTTTTGTCTGAAGATGAGATTCGAGCACAAGTCTTGGTTAGTTGTCCTTGATTCAGTATTTTTTTCAATCAAAGAAAACCAAAATGCTATACAATATGGTTGAATTTATAGACGCTTGGACAATATTCATTACCTCAAGGTACCTAAAAAAGTCTTAGGGCCGTTTTGGAATACCATTTAGTGTTGGAGTTCTGGGGTTTTTTATTTTTATTTTTATTTTTATTTTTTATTTTTTTATTTTTTTATTTTTTGGAAATGTATGTTTGGTTGAAATGTGAATTGGAAAAATTAGGGAAAAAAAAATTCCGTCTCCACTGCTTGTTCCAAATGACCTCTTAATCTTGACTGTGTTGATTATCAGGAAATATTCCTCGCAACGGTAGACAATCCTTTTAACACAGCAGAGTGGGCGTTATCCGAAATGCTCAACCAACCAAAGCTCATTGGGAAAGCAGTGGAAGAACTAGATAGAGTAGTAGGAAAGGATAGATTGCTTCAAGAATCGGACATCCCTCACCTCCGCTACGTGGTGGCCTGCACGCGAGAGGCTCTTCGACTCCACCGTGGCACCTTTAACCTCCCCACGTGTCCACCGCTGATTGCGTCATTGCACTACCTCATCCCAAGGGCAGCAGCGTCTTGCTCTGCCGCCTAGGCTCGGTTGAAACCCTGCCGTGTGGACACCCTCTGCAGTTTGACCGGAGCGCCACTTGTCTGAACGCCACGTGGACCTAGAGGAGAGGGCGCTGAGGTTCATTATTAGCTTCTCTAGAGGAAGGCGAGGATACGTAGCAGCTGAACTTGGTTCAAACATTACGGTGATGTTATTGGGAAGGCTTCCACAAGGGTTTACACGGAATATACCTAAAGGTGCTGAGAAGATCGATCTGACTGAGGCTAAAAATTCACTACTTAAGGTTACACCTTTGTTTGCCCAAGCTGAACCTCGTTTGAATCCTTCAGTGTATATGTCCTTACTCCAATTCTAAGTATAGTGTAATTTCTTGTAGCTATAGCTATGGAAAAAAAAAAATTCATTCTAATGGAATTTATGTCAACAGTAATATTTTTATCCCAATGATCATGTGAGCATGCAGATAGTGAATCATACAATAAATCACAAATGTGTTAAGAAATAGGATTTCCTTTTTCCTTGTACCACTTAGTCTAATTGGTCTAATATTGCTTTCTAAGCCGTGTACCATTTAGGTCATATCAAACATGATAACTGAAAACATTACTGTATCTCAACCTCATCTATGATAGACTCAAAAAGTCGCACAAGGCACCACAATGAAGAAATACACAATGAAGGAGAAATTCAATTTTTTTTTTTTTTTTACATACTTTTGTGCGTCTCTAAGCACATATAGCATTAAATATATGCTATGGTGGAGTTCTCATATATATATATATATATACACATTTTAAAGTGTATGTCTCATATCTCAAACATCGTATAGATCTTAATCTAATCGCCATAAGATTCATGATGCAAGCTCGATTGCTACTTCTCATGTCATACAAGTTCTTTTCTTATCAAATTAAGCTTCCAATCTATTATTAATTCATTCTCACACAAATAATATGTTAACCCAATCACAATCATCGAACTAACAAAAATCAATTAATAGTCGTCGTCACAAAACAAAAATAAAAACAGCTCCTAAAACATAACCCTATCACCACAAATTACAATATCACATAACTTATCATTGTAATCCTCTTTTAAACAAACATAAAAACAAGTAATCTAACCCAAATTCAATAATCCAAAAAGTCGAGGAACTTGCAGATTCGGTGAGGGCATTTCGAGGGTCAAAGTTGAAGAAAGGGATGATAAATTAATATTGTAAAAATAGTATGACAATTTAATTGATTAAAATGAATAATTATTATTGAATTGGATCTTTCTCCATAAGAATTCTAAGAACGCTGTAGTTGTTTTACCTATTTCTATGAAAAAGTCTCAACAAACAAACATTGTTTTGATAAATTTTGCCATAATTTAAAGAGTCTTTGGCGAGAAAATTTTGAAACGAATATTAATGTTTCTACAACCAAGAAAACTTGTCTGGATAGCAGAGCAAGTCTTTGATGAAGATCGATATCCTGACGCGGACAACATGATTTATGTAATGTAATTGCAAAGAAAGATGAGAAAATTGTTGCTTTTAGGCTCTTGAGACAAATTAGAAGAATTTGATATCTAAGGCAAAAAATTGAACAATTAGCTTCACAAGAAAACAGCCACCTTATTATCAATTGAGAACTCGTAGTGGGAAGGGTTTCAAATTTAAAAAATCTTAATATTTTCTCTTGAGTTAATTTTTGTTCTGTCCTTTTCTTATTTTAGCATAGCTTTCTTTTAGCTGTATTTCTTTTAATGGCCTTTTTTATTTTAGAACTTTAAGACCTTTATTTAATTAGCTTATTAAAGAGAAGGTTACAAAATTTAAACTAGCTAGACAATAGCGACTTCTTAAAATTATCACGCTTTCATCAAACTAACCTATACTGTCATAAAGTGAAAACATAAACTAATAATCTTTGACTCATCTTTTTAAGGTTATTAATATTTAACTTACAAAAGAAATCTAGAGTGCTTTTTGTTTTTGTTTTGCTAAATATAAGTTATATGGATTTGCCAATTTCCGCATGGTAAATCAAAAACTCGTTCCCCACCACCAACCCCACACCCCCCCCCCCCCCAAAAAAAAAAAAACAGAGAAAAACCAAACAAAGAAAACTATCATATTGATATGTCACCAAAAAAATGTTAATGGTTTATTTGGATCAAGGGTTTGCAAAACGATGCTAGCTCTAAACAGCCATTAAACTAAAAAATAAAAAATTTAATTGCACTACTTTTTTTTTTAATAAGTTAAAGTATCAAATATGATCTCTATATCTAATTAAAGTCAAATATTGATTTCTCAAGAATCACTAATTGCACTCTATTATACGACAGTTAAATGTTATATACACGCCCGCAGATATAGAATTTATTATGATCAACCATTAAAAATAAAATTTTTCAATAGAGAACAAACAAAACAAAGGTCCCAATAAATTTTTCAGAGTCATCTTGGGTTGGGCTGCGACCCGCCTCCACTGATGAGTTTTCTGGCTGTGTAATTGTCACCAATTCTGAATGAAAATAATATATAGCACACATCTATGGGGAAAAAAAATTTCCGAAAAAGCACCTCTTGAATTTTTCCTAAATGCAACATTTACTTCTGATTCAAAAATGTATCCCTTGGATTTTTAAACTATCCCAAATTATTTCCTAAGTGAAAAATTAAAAAATTAAGAAATTAAAAAAAAGTTAAAAAGTAACCCTTTAATCTTTTTTTTTTTTTTGGGAAGGAAAATCGCATCAAGTTTTTGAAATATAAAATATTTCCTTATTAGCAATTAATGTTTTAAAATAGTATTTTATATACTTAATGATAGAAAAATTAAACAAAGTAAAATGTAAAACTTAAAAAATCCAAAATTTAAAATAAATCTCTATCTATCTCATCATCATCCACGTAGCTTTGAATTTAGTTTATCCCTGATTTTTTGTTTTGGATGGTTTTACCAGATTAAATAACATTTACATCTTTTTTAACCATGGATGACAAGGGATGTAAGCAGGGATGAAGGCACGAAACTAAAAATACAAAAGAGATCAAGTTTTTAACGTGTGAAATACAGGTTATTGTGACATCAAAAAATATAAACAAACATGACGTTATAATTATAAGACACAAAGGAGATTTAAGTACTTATCCTTATATTTTATAGTCAACATAATTCTCCTTAGATTAAATGTAATATTTTTCTATTCCAACTTTTTTTTTCTTCCTTTTTGTTGTTCCTCTGATCACATTTGGATCATCCTTAACGGTCTTGGCTAACAAACGAAGAGAAAAAGAAAAAACAATTGAAAATTATTCTTATATTTTAAATTTCTAAAATAATTAATAATGCAACATGGATATTAAATGAATAATAATATATACTCATTAGCGTTGCAACAATTTTGTCATTAATTTTAAGCAAAGCAAGTGACTGATAATCCACAAGTCTCCCCAACAAAGCGTATGTTGAGTCACAATTAGAGGGTGTAAAACTGGCTGACGCAATCCTTCCATTTTGAATCCATTAATACTTTGCCAATTTATTTAATAATCATACTAGGTTACGTTGTGCTCATTGAATGTAATACATTTAAAATGTGAATTGCAATTTATGTAAGAGTAAAATTGAATAATAATACATTTTAAAATTTTGTTGGCCACACATCGTGTCTTGAGCTTCCTTTTCCATGTAAAAAACATGTTGCGTGAAGACATAGTTCTTTTAGAATTTCTCTCAACGTACGTGTGTGGCAGAGAATTTCTTTCTTTTTTTATAAATAAAATATGTGGTGGAGATAATATCTGAAAAATAATAAATACAGTAATTGTCTTGTGCACGCGACTGTGCACTCTTGTACGTACCCTGCATGAAGGCCATGCAAAGCTCTATATAAAGGGTTTGTAACGCGTTAATGAAGAAAATCAAACGATAGCCAAGAGAAAGTAAAATTAGGGAAATACTTTTCTTGGAAGAAGAATTCTCACCTTAATATTTCGTTAGTTGTACACTCATTTCCTGATTTTCTTCACTAAACGCACGTCTCCTATTTCTTATACTAGCTACAGCTAGCTAGATCTTTGTTTTCACTTAGTCCACTAGAGTTCTATTAAAGAGAGATTTCCTATATCTCACTTGACACTTGAAAAGTTGAGATCGATGGAAGAGTCCTTTAATAGAACATTATCAACAAACATTATTTACGATCAGTCACATGTTTCGCTATTGTATTCCTCCATTTTGCTAGCAAAATTACCTCTGTTGCTCATCTTTCTCATACAATTTAAGTTGATCAAAAATATCCTTTTCAAAAACAAGAGATTAGTATCTCCTCTTCCGCCAGGACCACCTCCAACATGGCCCATTCTCGGGTGTCTCCCAGACATGTTGAGAAATGGACCGGCGGACCAGTGGATTCACCGTCTCATGAAAGAGCTCAACACCGATATTGCTTGTTTCCAGATTGGAAATTCCCACGTCATCACGGTAAATTCACCAGAAATCGCGAGGGAATTCCTGAAGAGACATGACGCAGTGTTTGCTTCAAGACCGGAGACAATGGCGACATGCATTATCAGTAGTGGAAACCTGACAACTGCCCTTAATCCAAGGGGAGAGCAGTGGAAGAAAATGAGAAGAGTCTTGGTTTCTGAAGTGTTAAGCCATTCGAAAATGAACTGGCTACTTGACATGAGAAACCAAGAAGCTGACAATTTAGTTCGCTTCCTTTATAATCAGTGCTCTAAGACTTCTAAAGGTGAAAAATACAACATGTTTATAGTTTTATGACATGCCTATATATATAGATTATCGATCTTACTGTTGTTCTTTATTAAATTATTTTCATAGGTTCTCACTTAACTTTTTCTACATTTCTCAATTATGGCCCTCCTCAATTCAGTCGCTTCCCTTTTTTTTTCTTTTTGTTTTTTCATCAAAATTCAATATTTTTACTTTTTTTTTTTTTTTCTATTCTTGTCTCCATCACTTAATTTTAAAAACTATTTATTTTCTTTGTAGAGATAAGTTTACTGACATCTGCATTCTTTCTTTACTTTATTTTATTGCTTTTTAATAGCACATACTACTTGCGCGCTATTCCAATCAATATTAAGTTAAACCATTACAAAACCCCAGCACCACCGTTATTTTCATTATTTCATTGCCTGGGCTTTCATTCTTCATTTCCTTTTATAATAATTTCCTTCTCATTCTTTTCATTAAAAATTTTTCTTGCTCCACAATTTTTTAATAACGTAAATGGAGAGTGGACAACCAATCTCATTATTTTCGTTTTGTTCCTCAATGTTTATCCTCTTTAATAGTAACCAAAAATTAGTGTTTTCAGGCGTCATAATTTTTTAATGACATTGGTCACAATAGATGCTATAGAGATCAGTAAAATGTGTACAATATTGATCGCATTGAACAAATTATTTTTCCTTGTTCTTGGGAGGTTAGTATGATTTGATGTTTATAATATTTTTATATAATACATATTTTGTTTACAAATATATGTGTATACATATATGTGTGTGTGCGCGTGTCAATCTATGAAGTTGATTTGTATAAATTGAATCCGTCATTTTTCTTTCCAGATTATTTGTGATATTTATATTTGTAGTTTACCATGAAAAAAGCTAGATCTTTAATTGTCTCCTACAAAAATAATCAATTCATATATTTGTGGTTAGGGGAAGTGGTTAATGTTAGGACAATTGCGAAACATTATCCAGCCAATGCTATGAGAAGAATGATGTTTAGCACAAGGTACTTTGGCAAAGGAAGCGAGGATGGAGGACCTGGTTTTGAAGACGAAGAGCATGTTTCATCCCTCTTTACTATGCTCAAATACATTTATGCCTTTTCGGTATCAGACTACCTCCCGTGGCTGCGAGGACTAGACTTAGATGGTCATCAGAAAAGGGTACGTGACGCGGTAAAAGTTGTGAACAAGTACCATGACCCAATTGTGAATGATAGAATTCTGCAATGGAGAGAGGGAAGAAGACACAGCCTGAGGACCTCCTTGATGTTCTCATTTCGCTCAAAGGTTCTGATGACAAACCACTTTTGTCTGAAGACGAGATTCGAGCACAAGTCATGGTAATGTGTTACTTATTAAGTTTTATTTTTCAGTTAAAGAATACTTTTAGTTAAAATAATGCTCTACGCTATCAATTAAAAAAATAGTTATCGGTCTAAAAAAACATTCTGAGAACGCAATTGGTTGTTTTTTAAGAGATTATTTTGTGTAAGAAAAAAGTGAAATTGTGTTTAGTTAGCTTTTGGAAAGTATGTGTTTAGGTACATAAAATAATTAATAATATCTTATTAGTATATTAAATAGTTAACAACTAATAATTAATTATCCAATGATAATTACTACATTAGTAATAAAAATGTAGTAATCTAATAACCACGAGTTATATAGTAATAACTAATAAGTATTTTGACCATAAAACTTGGCAGGACTCTATAATCTCAGACGTTCATGAGTTTTCTTATCCTTGTAAAAAAATTTTTTCAACTAACAATTCACACTTGAAGGGCTTATCTCTTGTTTAAAATATATAACATAATGTTATCCAAAGCAGGAAATATTTCTTGCAACGGTAGACAATCCATACAACGCAGCAGAGTGGGCGCTTTCAGAAATGATAAACCAACCAAAGCTTGTTGAGAAAGCAGTGGAAGAACTCGATAGAGTTGTCGGAAAGGACAGGCTGCTTCAAGAATCCGACATCCCTCGCCTCCGCTACGTGGTGGCCTGCGCACGGGAGGCTCTCCGTCTCCACCCGATGGCGCCATTTAACCTTCCCCACGTGTCCAACTCTGACTGCATCGTCTCCGGCTACTTCATCCCTAAGGGCAGTAACGTCTTGCTTAGCCGCCTCGGGCTTGGGCGAAACCCCGCCGTGTGGGACGACCCCATGCGGTTTGACCCGGAGCGCCACTTGTCTGACAGCCACGTGGACCTGGCGGAGACCGAGCTGAGGTTCATTAGCTTCAGTAGGGGAAGGAGAGGGTGTGTAGGAGCTGGGCTTGGTACAAACCTAACAGTGATGCTGTTGGGGAGGCTTCTACAAGGGTTTACTTGGAACGTTCCAGAAGGTTTGGACAAGATCGATTTGAGTTGTGAGGCTGATTCACTGCTCAAGGCTACACCACTGTTTGCCCATGCTAAACCACGCTTGAATCCTTCAGTCTATATGCCCTAATTACTCTAATTAAGGAGAGTATAATATAATCTATTATGTGTTTTAATATTGCCTCCTTTTTCCACTACTTTTTTTACTGCTCAATAATAATAAGGCAGGCTCGCTTGAATTATTTCTTTTCTTAGTAGCTCTTCAGAAATAAATCAATCAATCAAACATGCACGAGCATGAGTTGTAATGGTTTGCCAATAATGTTGGTCTCTTTAATATCCCTTTTCTATTATATTTTTAATGCTTAATTCTATGGTTGTTTCTTTTCTTTAAGCGTTATTTTCTTGTTTGAGCCTGAGGGGAAAAAAATTATATATGGTAATTAATTTTTTTTATTTTTTTACATAATTATCTCTCAAAACTTCCGCAAAAAAAAAAAAAAAAAAAAAAAAGAAGAAGAAAAAAGAAAAGACTAGAAAGGAAAAGAAAAAAGGAAGAAACAATTAAACTACACGATATATGTATATTGGTGGCTCTTCACAGCCCCTTCTAAGCACACACCACTCTTAAATTTGCTTATTACAGACCACTTCTGTTCCAAAATACCCCTAACTATCCTGTCAAAAAAAAAATCCCTTCTATAAATAAAAAGTATTCTACCGCTTCAATTTTCTTTTCACCCACCTTTTTTTGTTTTGCTTATTTCAGAGCTTCTCTATTTTTGAATATCTGCATAGAAAAAAAGAATCAAACTAGTATTAAACATGTATCATGTTGTAACATATAATTCGTATTTTCAGATTTTAAAACAAAACAAACAAATAAAAAATATTAAAAAAAAACCTAAGTTCAGGTATTTTTATATTAATACATGAGAAGTAATAAATCATTTGTATAATCTCTTAGACAAATTGAAGAAGTGTCATTATGTTGAGTGGAGCCATCTTCCTTCCAATACATTCGATATCAAATTAAAATGAATTTATTTGGAGGTTAAATTAAAAATTTTACAGGTTTTTTTTTTTTTTTAATGTCAAACAACATAATATGTAAACTAACGAAAAAAAACAAACACACAACACACAAGGATCAACAATATATAACCCAGCGAAAAAATAAATAAAATATACAATGAGAAAAAAATCAACAGCAACATAAAAAAAGGATTACTTTCACTAATACCCCCTGAAGTACGTACCCTATTTCACTTTGTCCTCTAAAGTATCAAATCCGTTCATTGTGGTATACAGTTAAGGGGGTATTCGTGAAATTTGTCCTAAAAAGAAATTAATTAAAACAAAAAAAAAAAAAAAGTCAACGATATCATTTAACATACCTCGTAATTCTTTGGACTACTCATTAAAGAGTAAAAATTAGGGTTTTGATATAGGTTTGAAAGTAGCGTAATACTTATAAGTAATCTATTTGGGGATTTGATATATAGGTGCGTGTGGGGAAAAAATAAAAAGAATATAATTGAGTTAATTTCTTATGATAGAATTTAATTTATGTATTTAAGTGCATATAGTTGTACTTTTATGTCACTGTGTTTGAGGATTTTTTTTTTATTTTTTGTAATTAAAGAATTTTATTAATAAAAGATGTGTAGAGTCAAGACGGGTTTGATAATAGAATTACCCTATCCAGATATAAACGGCAAAGGGAGGATTTTTTTTTTTTCCTTTCCTTTATTTGTCTAATTGGTATCATCCATAATTGTGCTTGGTCAAACTCAAGCGGATAAGATTTAATTTAGATTAAGAAAATCTAATGAAGAAAAATATCTCATGAAATATTGCGTACATGTCCATAATATGACTGATGACTAATTAATAGGTTCTATCGACACAGTCTTCTTAACTCTTCAACTCCCCTTCTTATTACACACCTTTTTTAATTTTAAAATTGTTACAGTTATTTAATGCACACCCCTATTATTCAAAAATTACCCCTAATTTTTTGGAAAATAAATCATATTTCACACTCTTAAAAATATTTTCACACTTATTATTTTATTTTAGTAACTCTGATATAATCATCTCTCTTCCTCTCTCTCTCTCTTTTTTTTTAAATTTTTTTTCGTTCTTTTTTTTTTTTTTTGGTGCAATTTTTTTTCTCCTTCTTGTTGTCGGTTAAGCGATGAAGTTTTTTACCCCCTCTCTTTCTTACGTAAGGAAAACTGGAAACAAGAGTTGAAAAATAAAAGTTTTGTTAATATTTCAAACTAGAAAAGGACTTTTCGTTGTTTATTTGGGATTAACTGAGTTTTTTTTTTTTTTTTTACTGTAAAGTTTAATTATACAATCACTTTTTTTTAATATGAAATTTTAATTAAAGGGAAATGTCAATAAGTAAAAATAGTGTGTATGTAAAACCTTATTTTATTATATATACTAATTAATGAAAACATCCTCAAAAAATAAGACATAGATTAAACTTTACATGGAAAAAATTAAAAAACTACTGATGCCTATATATATATATATATGAATTGTTATATTAAATGTATGTATTATGTTGTATAATATCACATAAGTTTTTGAGAGATTAATGTTATTTAAATTTTTTATATTGATAAATTATAAAACCATGTACGTAGACAACAAATTACGGATAACAAAGCAGGAGTAAATACAAATGAATTTAATTAAAGACAAGAAAAAAAAAGTTTTTATTTATTTATTAGGGATGGGTGGTTTTGAACTTTGTACCTTGATGTAGAGTCAAGTATGGTATTACTGTTAGGCTATATAAGGGTTTAGTTCTATTTATGAGAATTAGGGTTTTGATTTTAGATTTCCAAAATATCAAGACTACTTTTTTTCTAACTGTAGTTATGTAATTAATTTTATTTAGGGGAGTTTGGTGAACTATCTCATTTAAAATTAAACTGTACTTTTTCATCTCAGTTTTTGTCTTTTCTGAAAAGTCAACAAAAATTACTATTGAAACTTAAAAATGTTAAGCTAAACTCATTCACCAAACACCTTTGTCTACTTTTTTCCATTTTACTTGAGGGTATTTTTGTAATAATAAATTTTAAATTAAAAGGGCCCCAAAAATAAAATGACGTGTGAATGGAACCACCTTTTATAAATACATCCACACTTTTATTTGATAATTCACATGTCAACTAACTAATAATATTTCATAACTAAGCTAATTAATTGAAGGGGGAGAAACTAGCTACTTAAAAATGATGTAAAAATAGGGAACTCAAATCTTCTATTCAACTTTTAATGTCTCAAATAGTGTATAATCAATAATATTATTTCACATCATTTTAAAAAGTTCAAAATATTTTATAACTCATTTTTAATTTTAATATTTAACATCATTCAATAATATGTTATAATATAGTTGGTCAAATATCATTTGAAACACTAACATTGGAGAGGAAAATTCAATCCTCAAAATAGAAGACTTTCATGAAGAGGAGAAACTATTGAAGACAGCAAATCAAGGGACTTTATAAGTTATTTATACCACCATCCTATACTGGCCAACTCCTATTGTCAGGCGTTAGGTTTTATTAAACATCTGGTCGTGGGTCGAGCATATTTGAAGTTGGAAACTTCAAACTAATAACTTCCCCCCAACATCCCACTAAAAAAAATGTAAATTGTAACACCAAACAAAGAAAAAAAATGTATAGAAGTATATTTAAAGAAAAAAAAAAGAAATTGAAAAGTAAATTTGAATAACAAATTTAAATTTTTATAAGAGAGAACATTATAAAAAAATATTTTTAATAATGTTAAAAAACAATTTCTAGATCGACTATGTTACTCTAAACTATCATTAAATTAAAAAAAAAATAATTCATTTTCTCTCTCTTTTTCTTGAATTTAAAGTAAAAAATTTGAAACCATACATTGGATGATAATGTCAGATATTGATTTTCCTACAATCAATAATTGCGTTCTATTTAAACGAGAGTTGACGTTACATATATAGTATATCCAAGATATATGTATCGAATACTATCCACCATAAACAAAACAAAACAAAACAAAACGAAAAACGAAAAGAAAGGTCTCAATCATCGTCCATCAAAAAAGCAAGGAGTACGGAGAGAGTAAAGAAAAACAAACAAATTTTAGTCAGCAGGACATGTGGTAAAGCTCTGAACCACACACACACAGTTTTCGTCCAAAACGCACGTTTTAGTTGAAGTATGCGTTTGCCCCTTTTTTATTTTTATTTTTATTTTTTTTGTGGCTGTGGTTGGTTAACACAGGACAGGAGAATGAGGGGGGAGGGAGAGAGGGAGAGAGAGAGTTATTATTATTATTATAAAATTTTTTTTTTTTGTGGCTTTCGTTGGTTGACACAAGACAGGAGAGCGACGGAGGGAGAAAGGGAGGGGGAGAGAGAGAAACACACACACAGACTGGTCTGGCAATTCGTATTAAACATGATAATCGTGTTAGCCCATTTCCGGTCCATTTATTTTCGTGTTAAACATGTTGATCCAATTTTGACCCAATTATTAAACGTACGGTCCAAACCCATTTATTACGTGTCGTTCTCGGGTCGTATCACCGTGTTATGTCCGAAATTGCCGGCCTTGTTATAAAATAGCTGTAGAATAGTTTGAAAATTCTAACATAAACGTGTTAAACGTGTTAGCCCATTTTCAGCCCATTTATTTTCATGTTAAACGTGTCAACCCAATTTCGACTCAATTATTAAACGTGCAGTTCAAACCCATTTATTACGTGTCGTTCTTATGTCGTGTCACCGTATCGTGTCCGAAATTGGCGGCCCTACACACAGACACATAGTGGGATGCGTGGGACTTGGGAACGAAAAAGGTCGGTTGTGTGTGGTCCACAAGTGAGAGAGACCAATTTTTGGTTTTTTCGGATGGAGGGAGAGAGAGAGCCATTGTAACATTTAGACTTCGTTTGGTCTCCCATTTGAAATTTAAAATTTTCATATCAGTTTTTATCTTTTTTTAGAAAAGTTTTTTATCTTTTCTGAAAAGTCAACACAAATTTACTATTAAACTTAAAATTTCCAACTCAAACTCATTCATCAAACGGATCCTTAACCTCCATTTGGTATTACGATTGGAGTTGGGATTTTTAAGTTGGATTTAGTTGACTTTTTAAAAACTAGTTATAATTTTTATTGATTTTTTAGAAAAAAAAAAAACAAAAACTAATATGAAAAATTTAAATTTGAGTTAAATGACTAAACAGAGCATTATTTTTGGGTTGTGTAGAGTTTATAAGATTTATTTATTAAACAATAAGCAAAAATAATTATACATCTAAAATTTTGTAACATGTAATTTAATTTATTTTTTAAATTTCTATGAACAGGCTCCGTAAGATCCAGTTGAAAGAATAAGTGATATGACATAATTTTGATTTTTTGATTATGTTTTATATCTTTTGCTTTGACTTGATTTATTATACTATTGGAGTTAAAAAAAAGATCTAAAGAAGATCATAAACTAAATTCTATTAGTAACAAGTAAATCCTTTGTAAAAAAAGTCTCGATATTCTTAGGGATAAAGTTCAATTGCAAGGTCTGAGACGACCCAGAAAACACTTGATCATAATCAACTTTGTAAGCTTATTTGGGTATTGAGCATTTATCTGTAAGAACAGGATTCTTTGCAATCTTTGAGTGTTAAAATTCTAAAATGAAAAGGAAACCAGTAAATCTTCTATTTACATAGAATCATTCATATATAATTTTTATATTTGACATCTTTTTTAAGATTTATTCTTAATATAAATATTTATTTTATATTGTTTTTTAAAAACATTTATTTCATATTTTTTATATTTTTCTACTTTCTTACAATTTCTTTTACATATTTCAATATAAATAAATTATATTTAAAAAAAAAAAACACTGGAAGCACTTCTTCCACCGAGCCATCGTGATGGCTCTCGGAGCGAACCAGGCGAGACCATAGTGGTGACGGCACCGGCATTCTCCCCATTTCGAAAATGGTGGAAGAACCCTCTCAATTTCGGTCTGAATCTTAATCGCAATCTCAATCTCAGTGGAGGCACTTGAAGCTATTTGGCGACAGCAAGAACGCCAACAACCTTACGATGTGATGAGCGCCCAACCCCCTCCGACCCCTGCCCAGCGTGACCTACCCACTGTCAAAATCGCAATGATTTGCAACCTCTAATTTTCAAGCTAGTAGAGCTGGAAATCCAGTCTCTTCGCCGGATCTGAACTCTCGCAAGTGACAATACTAGCACTCGCTGGGGAGCCACCCTTCATCGTTGTGATCTGGAAGTGAAATCGGCATGGTCGAAGATGAAGTTAATTGGGTGGCCAATGAGGTCAGAGACAACATGGTTGGGTGGCCGACGAGGTTGGTTGGGTGGCCAATGAGACCCACGTCTACCTCCTTCCTGGCCTCCTTTCTTTCTCGACAATGGTGGCCATCTCACGTGGGGGGACCTTTTTTTGGTTTTTGCAATCAGATATAGTTGGACGCATGATAGTTTCGTGTGCCATATGACGTCTACATCGTTTAATGCAATCTAATGATAAAAAAAATTTTACCCCATCCATAGGGTAAAAAACACCTTACATCATTGTAAAATTGGCCTTTGAAAAAAGAAAACTATTCATTGTAGAATTGGCCTTTCAAAAAAGAAAATTATCTTATTTTTAAATTTATTTTATACAGTATCTTTTAAAAAAATAATCTTTTTAAAATTTTCTCATAATGCATAATTTTCAATATCATTTCTTCTTATTGCAAACAATTTTTTGTTTTTAAGAATAATTTTTTTTATATATTCAAATACCCTTTTATTTTCAAAATAAAAAAAAACTTTCTTAGGTCTCGTTTGACATTCTCTCTCAAACTGTACTTTTTCATATCAGTTTTTATCTTTTTCTGAAAAAGTTTTTGTCTTTTTTGAAAAATCAACAAAAATTTTCAACTCAAACTCATTAACCAAACGGACCCTAGATAAAACAAGAAAATTTTCTTTTTCAAAAAATATGCATGAAAATTCATTATAGAGTTTTTAGAAAATTACCAAAATGTATTCAAGAATTTTACAGTAAAATATGAAAAACTATCCTAATGACAGGATTTTGTATTGAACAAATATATATATATATATATATATATATATAACCAAAAAATTATATCATAAAACATCTTGTAATAGAGTAAAGTTACTTTAAAAAAAAAAAAAAGTTACATAAAAATTAGATGTAAAAATGAATATTCTACCTTCAGACGGTCATTTTTACCCCCACAACGGGGAAGTTTTTCCTGACGGTACTAGATCTCGTTTGGGTAAATTTCATTAATAGCACTTCTAGAGAAAATAATATTAAATTCAGCACCACTTTTTATTTCATTCAGTTTTAGCACTGTCTGTGGGGCCCAGTAGCATTTAATGTATGTAAATTTCCAAGTTTACCCTCATCTCCTTCATATGTCCCTAAAAAATTTTTAAACCAATATCTACAGTGCTTTAAAGGGAGAAACTGAAATCTAGAGAGAGAAAAAGTTGCAGTCGGCCGGAACCGCTCGGAAACCGTCCGAAACCACCGCGAAAGCCCTCTATAAACCACTTGAAAGTCTGTGAACGTCGGAAAATCTTCAAAAACTACCCATGTCGAAAGTTACGAAATTGATTGAGAAAAACATTACTCCCGAATGTTTGCTTAAAATACAAAAAGTTAGTATTTTTATCTGATTTTGCAACATAAAATTAGTGTTTTGGTTTATATAAATATTTGGATGGTCATAACGGTTATGACCGGGTGGTCATAACCGTTATGACTGCTACTATTTATAGAACTAATAATAGTAGAACGGTCATGACCAATCTTCTACTGAGTTCTATTAATAGCAGCGAACAAATAATAGTAGAACGGTCATGACCTCTACTATTAGTTCTATAAATAGTAGCGGTCATAACGTTTATGACCGGATGATCATAACCGTTATGACCGCTACTATTAGTTCTCTAATAGTAGCGGTCATAACGGTTATGACTGGGTGGTCATAATAGTTATGACCGCTACTATTAGTTCTATAAATAGTAGCGGTCATAAAGGTTATGACCACCCGGTCATAAACGTTATGACCGTTACTATTTGTAGAACTAATAATAGTAAAACGGTCATGACCTCTACTATTAGTTCTATAAATAGTAGAGGTCATAACGTTTATGACCGGACGGTCATAACCGTTATGACCGCTACTATTAGTTCTCTAATAGTAGAGGTCATAACGATTATGACCGGGTGGTCATAACGGTTATGTCTGGTTCTCTCATCTCTTCTTCCTCCCGCCTCTTCATTTTCTTTTTTTGCCAGCAGGTTGTTTTAACATGGAGCCATGGTTTGCTCTCTTTACTCTTACTTTGGGGTTCTGTTTCTTGTAGGTTTAGATTGTTTCTTTAATCTCACTTCTGATTATATTCGCTTCCTTGATAATGATTTCATAGGTGTAGAAAATCTTTTGATTTTTCAAACCCTCAAATCAAGGAAATGATGCTGAGAATGGGAGAGAGGCAGTAAACAAAAAGGATAAAGGCAAACAAAGAGATTAGAGCCCACCCAAAAAAAAAAAAAAAGAGGGTGCTCTGTTTTTTTTTTTTGACTCTGAAAAAGTGCTCTATTTCTATTTGTTTGTCTCTGCTGTTTTTATTTTTTATTTTTTTAAACGCTGATCTTAGATTTTTTATTTTTTTTTTGGATTTACACTTAACGTGGTATTTTTTGTTTCTTAGAATTTTGTGACATTTTTTACGTTAGGTGTTAGTTGAATTTTTGTGAAAAGTGTTATTGATGGTTTAATTAGACACAGAGCCTCATTTTCAGGACCACACCCATCCATGAAGACTGAAGAGACGGAAAGACACTAGATGCTATGGTGTGAGATCATAGTGATAAAGATTAAGTGTGTGTCGTTGGTTAGTTTGAGTTGAAATATTTTAGTTATAATAGTAAATATTTTAGTTATAATAGTTATAATGTTAGATATTGATTTCCCTACAACCAATAATCGTGTTCTATTTAAACGAGAGTTGATGTTACATTATTATAACTACTAAAGGGATGTCATTGACATTCCTTGACTGAAAAGTTTTTTTTTTTCCTTCGGCTGTTGTTTTTTTTTTCTTTTTTCTTTTTCCTTTCTTTGTCGGCTGTTGCCGCTGTTTGTTTGTTTTTTTTTTCTTTCTCTGCTATTGCTGTTTGTTTTTGTTTTTTTTCTTTTTTCTCTTTCTCTGCTGCTGCTGTTTGTTTTTTTTTTTTTTTTGGCTATTGCTGTTTCTTTTTTTTACACTTTTGTTGTCGCTATTTTTTTTTTGCTTTTTTCTTTTCTCTTTTGTGGCGGCTGCTGGTTTTTTGTTTTTTGTTTTTTGTTTTTTGTTTTTTTGCTGTTATTGCCTCTGTTTTTTTTTTCCTTTTTTGCTGCTGCTTTTTTTTTTTTTTACTTTTGCTGTTGTTGTCGCTGTTTTTTTTTTTTAACTTTTGCTGCTACTGCTGTTTTTTTTTTTTTCCTGTTGTTGTTGTTGTTTTTTACTAAAGGAATGTAAGTTGGTGAATAGTTTTTTTTTAAAAATACTTTTGCTACTTTGTTGCGTTTTTTTTTTTTTTTACTTTTGTTGTTTTGCTTTATTGTTCAGTGAATAGTATTTTTTTGAAACTTTTTATTGCTTTGCTACAGTTGTTTTTTTTTTTTTTTTAACTTTTGCTGTTTTGTTACAGTAAAATGATGCAATATTTCACTATTTAATAAATAGTTATTTTTTTTAAATTTTTGTTGCTTTTGCTGTACAGTTTTTTTCTACAGTAATACACAGTAGTACTGATTTTGCCCATATCCTATGTGCTGATTTTGGCTTATCTACAGTGAAAGGATAGTTTTGTCCTCACATATTTTACTGTTTTATCTACATTGTAGAGACTTTTTTGCCCCTCTGAATTAGTTGGTTTTCTTTTATCTACAGTGAGTTGACATTTTTACTCCTATTATACAGAAATTGCCGGCTGTCCATACAGTATAATTACCGTTTTACGCCTCTTTTTTGGTTCATTTTCTTTTTCCTACAGTGTGTTGTCGGTTTTATCGCTATCTAGAATTTGTTTTTTTTTTCTTAAGATTATTTTTATCTTTTTTTTATGCTAAATTTTAGACATTAGATTCTTATATATTGTTATATTGTATTTTTGCTCCCTTTGTCTTTTTTTTATATTTATTTTTAAACGATTTTTTACTTTAAATTTTTTATCTTTATTTCGATATTTTTTGTGTATTTTTTGTTTATTTTGTTCTATTTTTTAAAGACCCCATTTTTTTAAAGGATTTTGCATGCAATTTTTTTTCCGTTTTTGTTTGTTTTGTTTTATATTTTAGCAATCATTTTTTTAAAAAGTTTTTACATGTATATAACCTGATAAAAAAATTTTATTTGTTTTTAAAAATAGTAAAAAAAGGATAAAATAAGATATATATTTTATTTTGTTATAATATTTTTGTTAGGGTTAATTTTTTCCGATTAATTTGAGTTTAAAGATTTTTTTCCTTTTTTTTGTTTTAATTTTTTTTTCTTTAAATGAGTATAACTACAGAATTTGTTTTTGTTTTTGTTTTTGTTTTTATTATTGTTAGTACTATTATCATTTTAATTTTGCATATTCACTGTTGGGAGAAAATTTGAGAATAATTATACTTATTATAATTATAACATTTATCTTAATTAACTGTTTTTATCAGATAACACTCAATTTATTTATTTATTTTTTTTTTCTTCCCCGTGCAATTCATTGTACGGGTATTAAACTCGTATATACTATGTCCAAGATATATGAATCGAATTTATATCAATCATAGAAAATAAAATTAAAAAAAAAAAACAAAAAACAAAACAAAACAAAAAATCAAAGGTCTCAATCGGCGCCCAACAAAAAAGCAAGGAATACAGAGAGAGTAAAGAAAAACAAACAAATTTTCGGCGGCAGGACACGTGGTAAAGCTCTGAACACCACACACACACACACGCACGTAGTAAAAAATGCATAATATTTTCGTTCAAAATCCTTTTTTTTTTTTTTTTTGTGGCTTTGGTTGGTTGACACAAGACAGGAGAATAAGGGGGAGAGGGAGAGAGAGAGAGAGAGTTTTGTTTTTTCTTTTTGTGGCTCTCTTTTATTTTTACAGCTCATTTCTGTAGCTGTTGTCAGCCATGGTTCATAAGTTTTTTTTTTTAATTATTATTTTCACGTCGTGTACTTATATATGTGAGTTAATGAGTGAACTGATCTTTTTCACTTTCACTTCCATCATTTGTTACTTTTTGACACGTATATTTGGCTAAGCGCATAATTAAATCTAAGTTCGTTCCATTCTTTTTTTTAATCTAACTAAATCAAATGGGTCATTTCCTCTTAGATGATGTCTTTTGAATTATTGATTATCCCTATTGAGTTGTTTCTTAGTTGATATATTTTAAACTATATTCAATTAATTAAGTACAAATCCTAAATTTTCATTATTTCAAAGTCCATACGTACTATCTTTTTCTATCATTACATTACTATCCCACTATATTTCATTGGAATATATAATTTAAATTCTATATTTGAATACAGACATTTAAGTTAAATGCACATTCTAATACAATAAGTGATCTAAACTAATAGTTATTCTTCCATATTAAAGTAAAACAACCAAATAAAACTCTATGCTAAGAATGCAATAAATATTCCTTTATTATAGGTATGGATCGATATAGATACATGATAGATATAAACACAATGATTTATAACACATATAGTACATTTAGAAAAACTATTGAGTGTGGTTGTCTATAAATAAAGGATTATTATGGATCATTGATTAAAAGTTCAAGTATTAGATGTCTTTTCTAGAGATCTTAAAGGTGACGCCTTCCTTGGGGAGGGGGAGCCCCTGTATACAACATATATAGCACGTTTTATCGCAATTTATAAACTTTTCTAGCGGCCACATGGATCACAGTGTCTTTTCCTCTTACATGTGAACAAAAAAACATTTGGTGGAGGTTTCTTTTCTTTTGTTTTTTATTTTTTCAACAGATAATATATTTGGCGGAGATTATTTTTTATATTAATCTTGTCCATGTGAAAAAATAAGAGGCGAATACTTTATCTTTTTCACGTTTTCCAGCTAACATATGGGAGAGTTTCTTTTTTCGTTTTCATTTTTTTCCCCTAAATATATAATATATGTGGCGGAGATAATTTGTGAAATTTAATGTGAAAAATAAGTGGCAAAAAGATTGCATTTTTCCGCCCTACTGATCGCCTCAAGCACATACCTGTACACTGCATGATGACCATGCAAAAGCCCTATATAAAGGCTTGTAACTCATTGTTCGAGAGAAGCAAAGTATAACCAAGGGAAAATGCTTAGTGAAATACTTTTCATGGAAAAGAATTCTCCTTAATTTTTCCTTCGTTTACACATTCGTTTCGTGATTTCTTGATCATTCAAACATTCTTCTTTCTAAATAATATTATATATATATATATATATATATATTTGTGTGCGTGTTTGTAGACACACACACTGTACTATTTCTCATACTCGGATCTTTGTCAAGTCACACGTTTCTATTGAAGAAGATTTCTAGATCTTTGTCTTGACAGTTGAAAGTCGAGATTGATCGATGGAAGGCTCCTTCAATAGAACACTCACACGGACTGTAGTTAATTATGACCAACTGAATGTTTCCTTGTTATATTCATCCATTTTTCTTGCAAAATTATCCGTTCTTGTCATCTTTCTCTTCCATTTCAAGTTGATATTTACGAATATCCTTATAAAAAACAAGGGAGTAGTTCCTCGTCTTCCCCCGGGACCATCTCCAACATGGCCGATTCTCGGGAGTATACCGGAGATGTTGAGGAACAGCCCAATATTGCTTGTTTCCGTCTTGGAAATACTCATGTGATCGCGGTGGATTCACCGGAAATTGCCAGGGAATTCTTAAAGAAACATGACGCAATATTTGCGTCAAGACCTGAGACAATAACGACAAGCATTATTAGTAGAGGAAACCTGACAACAGTGTTTGGTCTAGGGGGAGAGCAGTGGAAGAAAATGAGAAGAATCTTGGCGTCTGAAATCCTAAGTCAGTCAAGAATGCGCTGGTTACTTGACATGAGAAAGCAGGAAGCTGACAATCTCGTTCGCTACCTTTATAATCAATGCTCAACAAGTGCAAAGGGTAAAAAAGCATAAATTTATTAATTACCTTGCATTCATATTTTTCACATATATTTTAATATGCACATTTTATTTTTCTTATATGTGTTGCATTTTTACTTACAAATTAAGGTTAATTATGATTCGGCAGATAGTACATGTGTTATTCAAATTTGCTTTACATTTTGCTGACCCTAAACATAAATGTGTACTCTTTTTCTTCTCTAATAAATTTTTCCCAAGTAAATTTTGACTAAAAGGTTTTTAACAAGGTATATCTGCAGGCTACTCTCAAGGAATGTTTTAGTGTATCTACTGACTTTTATGATCACTATTTGTCACCAAAAAAAAAAAAAAAAGAAAAACAGAACTCTCAAAACAACTAATTATCTGTTAAATGTATACAAAAGTAAGGTTGAAAAATTAAACAAATTCAAACCCTAGCCGCTGCACAAAATTAAGTTTCTTTGCTTGCCCCAAATTGAGTCCACCATTTTTTTTTTTCAAAATTAATCAATTAATAGTCGTTATCTCTTTATGCTTTACCCTTGTACATTGATAAGTTTCCATATTTCTATATGTTTTCAGGTGAAGTAATTAATGTTAGGACAATTGTAAAACATTATCCCGCCAATGCTATGAGAAGAATGATGTTTAGCACAAGGTACTTTGGCAAAGGAAGCGAGGATGGAGGACCTGGTTTTGAAGAAGAAGAGCATGTTTCGTCATTCTTTACTATGCTCAAATACATTTACGCCTTTTCGGTATCAGACTACCTCCCATGGCTGCAAGGACTAGACTTAGATGGTCATCAGAAAAGGGTACGTGATGCGGTAAAAGTTGTGAACAAGTACCATGACCCAATTGTGAATGATAGAATTCTGCAATGGAGAGAAGGAAAAAAAGACACAGCCTGAGGACCTCCTTGATGTTCTCATTTCACTTAAAGATTATGATGACAAACCACTTTTGTCTGAAGATGAGATTCAAGCACAAGCCATGGTGACTTATTAAATTTTATTTTTAGTTAAAGAATACATTTAGTCAAAACTATGCTCTATGCTATCAATTAAAAAGATAGTTACCAGTCTAAAAAATAATATTCTGAGAATGTAATTGATTGTTTTTTAAGAGATTATTTTGTGTAAGAAAAAAGTGAAATTGTGTTTAGTTAGGTTTTGGAATGTGTTTAGGTACATAAAATAATTAATAATATCTTATTAGTATATTAAATAGTAATAAAAATAATAATAATTGATTATGAAATTATAATTACTACATTAGTAATAAAAATGTATAGTAATATTATATTCATGAGTTATATAGTAGTAACTATTAGTATTTTAATCTAATAATGAATTAAGGACGTACGTGATCATAAAACTAGGCAGGACTCTATTATCTCAGACGTTCATGAGTTTTCATATTCTTGTAATTTTTTTTTTCAACTGACAATTCACACTTGAAGGGCTTATCTTTCGTTTTAAAAAATATAACAGAATGATATTAATGTTATTCAAAGCAGGAAATATTTATTGCAACGGTAGACAATCCATACAACGCAGCAGAGTGGGCGCTTTCAGAAATGATAAACCAACCAAAGCTTATTGAGAAAGCAGTGGAAGAACTCGATAGAGTTGTCGGAAAGGACAGGCTGCTTCAAGAATCCGACATCCCTCGCCTCCGCTACGTGGTGGCCTGCGCACGGGAGGCTCTCCGTCTCCACCCGATGGCCCCATTTAACCCTCCCCACGTGTCCAACTCTGACTGCATCGTCTCCGGCTACTTCATCCCTAAGGGCAGTAACGTCTTGCTTAGCCGCCTATGGCTTGGGCGAAACCCCGCCGTGTGGGACGACCCTATGCGGTTTGACCCGGAGCGCCACTTGTCTGATCGCCACGTGGACCTGGCGGAGACTGAGCTGAGGTTCATTAGCTTCAGTAGGGGAAGGAGAGGGTGTGTAGGAGCTGGGCTTGGTACAAACTTAACAGTGATGCTGTTGGGGAGGCTTCTACAAGGGTTTTCTTGGAATGTTCCAGAAGGTTTGGACAAGATCGATTTGAGTTGTGAGGCTGATTCACTGCTCAAGGCTACACCACTGTTTGCCCATGCTAAACCACGCTTGAATCCTTCAGTCTATATGCCCTCATTACTCTAATTAAGGAGAGTATAATATAATCGTATATGTGTTTTAATGTTGCCTCCTTTTTTCTACTGCTTTTTTCTGCTCAATAATAATAAGGCAGGCTTGCTTGAATTATTTCTTTCTTAGTAGCTCTTAAGAAATAAATAAATAAATCAGTCAAACATGCACGAGCATGAGTTGTAATGGTTTGCCAATAATGTTGTTCTCTTTAATATCCCTTTTCTGTTATATTTTTAATGCTTAATTCTATGGTTGTTTCTTTTCTTTAAGCGTTATTTTCTTGTTTGAGCCTGAGGGGAAAAAATTATATGTGGTAATTAGTTTTTTCTTTTTTTTTTTTAAATCTATCATAACTTCCGTAAAAGAAGAAAAAAAGAAAAAAGATAAGACAAGAAAGGAAAAGAAAAAAAGAAGAAACAAATAAACTTCACGTTGTAACATAAAATTCGTATTTTCCAGATTCCTTGAAACAAAACAAACAAATTAAAAATATTTATAAAACAAAACCTAAGTTCATGTATTTTTATGTTAATACATGAGAAGTAATAAATTCATTTGTAAAATCTCTTAGATAAATTGAAGACGTGTCATTATGTTGAGTGGAGCCATCTTCCTTTCAATACATTCGATATCAAATTAAAATGAATTTATTTGGTTAAATTAAAAATTTTACAAGAAAAAGGTTTTCTTTTCTTTTTTTTTTTTTTTAAGACAAACAACATAAGCAATTCATATGTATATAAATACATATGTAAACTAACGAAAAAAAAAAACACACACACACACAAGGATCAACAATATATAACCCAGCGAAAAAATAAATAAAATATACAATGAGAAAAAAATCAACAGCAACATAAAAAAAGGATTACTTTTACTAATACCCCTGAAGATGCACCTTGATATGGAGTAAAATGTGATATTACCATTAGGTTGTACAAGGGTTTAGTTCTATTTATGACAAATTTGGGTTTTGATTTTAGATTTCCAAAATATCAAGAATATTTTTTTTAACTGTAGTTATGTAATTAAGTTTATTTAAGTATTGTATACTTTTTTTCATTTTACTTGAGGGTAATTTTGTAATAATAAATTTTAAATTAAAAGGGCACCAAAAATAAAATGACGTATGTGAATGGAACCACCTTTTATAAATACATCCACACTTTTATTTGATAATTCACATGTCGACTAACTAATAATTCATAACTAAGCTAATTAATTGAAGGGGAAGAAACTACTTAAAAATGATGTAAGAATAGGGGACTCAAATCTCCTATCTAATTTTTAATGCCTCAAATAGTGTATAATCAGTAATATTATTTCACATCATTTTAAAAAGTTTGAAATGTTTTATAACTCATTTTTAATTTTAATATTTAACATCATTTAATAATATGTTATAATATAATTGGTTAAATATCATTTGAAACACTAACATTGGAGAGGAAAATTGGGACTATACAAGTTATTTATACCACCATCCTACACTGGCCAACTCCTATTGTCAGGCGTTAGGTTTTATTAAACATTTAATCGTGGGTTGGACATATTTGAAGTAGGAAACTTGAAACTAATAACTTTCCCCCAACACCCCATTAAAAAAAATGTATATTGTAACACCAAACAAAGAAAAAATGTATAGAAGTATATTTAAAGGAAAAAAAAAAGAAATTGAAAAGTAAATTTAAATAACAAATTTAAAATTTTATAAAAGAGAATATTATAAAAAAAATATTTTTAATAATGTTAAAAAACAGTTTCTAGATCGACCATGCTAACTCTAAACGGTCATTAAATTAAAATTTGTTTTTTATTTTCTCTCTCTCTCTTTTTTCTTTTTCTTGAATTTGAAGTAAAAAATTTGAAATCATACATTGAATGATTATGTCAGATATTGATTTCCCTACAACAATCAGTAATCGAGTTTTAATTAAGCGAGAGTTGATGTTACATATATGTATCGAATTTAGTATCAACCACAGAAAATAAAATTAAATAAACAAAAAACAAAAAACAAAAAACAAAGGTCTCAATCATCGTCCAACAAAAAAGCAAGGAATATAGAGAGAGTAAAGAAAAACAAACAAATTTTAGGCGGCAGGACATGTGGTAACGCTCCAAACCACACACACACACGTGGTAAAAAAACGCTTACTGTTTTCGTCCAAAATGCACGTTTTAGTTGAAACATGCGTTTTGCCCTTTTTTTTTTTTTTTTTTGGTGGCTTTTTTTGGTTAACACAAGACAGGAGAATGAGGGAGGGAGGGATAGTTTTTTTTTTTTTTGGTTGGTTGACACAAGACGGAAAATATACCAATAAAATATAAGACGGAAATAACATCGTTTATATTTTAAACAAATAACTATAACTAAAAATAGAAAAACCCCGAATAACATGGATAATACTTCCAATGACAAGCCAATAAACACGACCAAAGAAACCTAAATGCCCCCTCCAACGATGAAACCATCCCACCAAGACCATCATCTTAGAGTCCAAAGCATCTTTTCTAGGGCCGGTGGTTCGGTGATTAATCAAGAGGTGGTACCAAGCTCAGGCCCCTAGGGGAGAAATACGAACGGTACAAACTCTAGCACAAGAAGAGAGAGAAAGATAGAAAAAAGTCAAATCACTGTTAATCTTAATATACATATTTAGTATCAAAATAATTTTTTAAAAAAAATTAAATAAGATATATATATATATATCTGTACATATATAAAATACTGAAAACAGCTACTGTATACCATTTTCGTTCAAAATGTTTCATTTTGGATGAAACCCTTTTTTTTTTATTCCTTCAGTTTTTTTTTTCTTTTGGCCCAATTTTTTTTTCTTTTCATTTTAGCCCCTTTCTTTTTTTTTTTTTTTTTTTTTTGTACTGGTCTATTTTTAACACTTTAATTTTTGTTAATCTTTTTGGTCCTTTTTTTTTTCATGCCTCCCTATTTTTAAAAAATTTGTAGGTACTTTGTTGATTCCTTTCTTCTTTTATTTTGTTTACTTTGTATATACATATTTTTTTCTATTTATTTTCTCAAATATATCTAATTATATGCATCACAAATGCTTTTAAACTAGTGGTATGGATATGCAGAGTTGCGAATTGACTGATTAGGAAATCCTCAATCCGCAATTCATTCTATAATTTTTGGATTGGCAAAATCCTAATTTGTTAACCAATCCGTTAATCTCATAATGCAGTTTAATTAGATTGGTTGATTTAGAGTGAGAGAGTTGAACGGATGATCACAGATCCGGTGACACATCTTAGTTATTGAACTTCTAATAACTTTCTATTCAGTAAACGTTGGTTATAAATTTTTTAGACCCCAACATCAAGTCTGCTCTCTCGTCAAAATAAAGAAAAGGAAAGAAGGATAGTTGCTTGTTTCTTTTACATGCATGACACACACACACACACACACACACACACACACACAATATACGACTAATGGCTCCAGCTAATAAAAGAAAAATTAAAACACTCATATTTTGGAACCTGATAACTCTTACTTAATCTTCTCCAGACTCCTGCCTACCGAGTTAGTTTCATAAATGCATGATAGATATCAAAAGGAAATAAACATTTTCTTGTACTTCCTAATTTATTCAATGTTTTGTGACTAGTAGGGTTAACGAATTAATATAAATTATAGTCAAGATTGAGTTGTCAGGATCTTTAATTCTGTGTGGTATGTTTTTAGACACTTTCATAAGTATAAGTTTTCTTATTTTAATTGTGAACGCATATTGTCATTCAAGTTTGAGATTTTAATTGTGAAAGAAAAACAAGATCATTTTTCGGTTTTGGTTTTATAGCTCTTAAACTGTTGTTGGACGATTATGTTTGAAGTATTTCGAGAACCGAAGACAAACAACCTAGCTTTAAGTACGTTAGTCAGACCAAAGAAAACCTCAAGACGTATAGTAGAAGAGGCAAGCTGCGGTAGAAGTATCTTATCCAAAAATAAAAATAAAATAAAAATAAAGATTGCTGTAGAAGTAGACATCGTGAACTCTGGCAAAGTTACGATACAAGTTCGTGATACAAATAACTGTAATCGCAATTCAAAGTTCAGCATAAAATCCTGTTCTTGATATGTTTAATATCCGTGATTTTTTTTGTTTTTGTTTTTTGTTTTTTGTTTAGGATTGTTTTATGAGAAATATGAGAGTAAATAACTATGTCACCATGTCAATTTTTATATCTATAGTTATATATTTTGCCTAATTTTAACATTTACATTTTTTTTTAACTACGGATGACAAGGGATATTAGGACACATATAATACGTTTAAAACGTAGATTGCAATTTATAAACTAATGAGATGTAAGAATAAACATTTACACATGTAGAAGAAGTTCAAAATTTTGTTGGCCTCATGTGGATCACAATTTCTGTCTTGAGGATCCTTTTCCATGTAAAAAACATGTTGCGTGAAGAATTTGAAAAAAAAAATGTTGCTTGAAGACACTTAGTACTTTAAGGTTTTTCTCTTAACGTACGTGTGGCAGAGAACTTCTTTCATTTTTTGATAAATAAGGTCGGTGGTGGAGATCATATTGGACCAATAATATGTGTGGTGGGAATAACATGCACAAATATATGTGGTGGGAATAATACTGGTCAGATATATAATAGAGTAAATTGTTCATTTAGTTTATGAATTTTTAATTTTGTGCAATTTTGGTTTATGAACTTTTTTTATGCTAATTAAACTATTAAAAACATTACTATTAAAGGAAAATCCCTAACTGTTGTTTGTTGTCCCATGGTTACGAGTCACGTAAGCCTCACATGTAAAATAACGGTAATGCCCTCAAGTTGGAGAGAGAACTTAAAGACACATTTGGGGCTTAAAGTTTTCGTTTCAGAGCTTTGTTCTAAATAGAGAGAAAGAGAAAGAATGAGTTTGCTAGCTAGTGATTTATCATTTGAAATATGAAATTTATTGACGATCTTGCAAGAGTTTGGTTCTACGAGGGATTATTGATCTTGGGAATCATGATTATTCGCCAGAAAGGCAGTGTACATCCATAATAAGTATTCAGATGTTGTTAACTTCCGCGGCGACACACACCAGTAATAAGTATTTACTGATTTTTGGGTTTTTTTTTTTTTAAATGTTGGGGAAGAATTTGAATATATTTGCAAGTTTTATACATTAGTTTCTATTTGTAACGTTTTTAATAATTTACGATCATTTAAGTTATGAAAAAAAGTTCAAGGATTAAAATTGCACAAACGTAAACATTCAGGGACTAAATGAGTAATTTACCATATATAATAAATTAATATAGTCATTGTCTATATAAAGGCTTTGTAAATAAACTAGTGAAATAGGTTTTTTTAAAGAAGAATTCTAACCTTATTTTTTCCTTAGTTATACACTCATTTCCTAATTTTCTTCACAAAAAATTTCTCCCTCCAAACACACAATATCTTATATTTCTTATACTAGCTATCTAGATCTTTGTCTTCACGTAGTCCACTAGAGTTCTATTGAAGAAGATTTTCTTTTGATCATGCTTGACACTAGAAAAGTTAAGATCGATGGAAGAGTCCTTCAACAGAACAATACTATCAAGGAACATAATTCATGACCGATCACATGTTTCCTTATTTTATTTGTCCATTTTGCTAGCAATCTTACCCATGTTGGTCCTCTTCCTCATCCAATTTAAGTGGATCAAAGATATCTTTTTTAAAAACAAGAGAGTAGTACCTCCTCTACCCCCAGACCACCTCCAACATGGCCTATTCTCGGGTGTGTCCCGGACATGTTGAGAAATAGACCGTTGTACAAGTGCATTCATAGTCTCATGAAAGAGCTCAACATCCACTACAACAAAAAGGTCTTCAATTTGACATTTAAAAAATGTCACCAATCAGATTCGATGACATTTCTACAAAAGTCGTTGAATGGGGGTGTTGTGGGAAGTTTAAAATTTTTTAACGACATTTTCAAAAATGTCGTTAAGGATGTTGTTAAATCTCTTTTCATGACACTTGGGTAGTGTCTTTAAATATTTTCCTTTTTTTGTAAACGTATCTTCCACAACGGCCAAAAAATGTCGTAAATAAATCTTCTCACCACATCTAATTATTGTTGTGAATTGAATTATATTTTGGTTTTTTTTTTTTTGGATTTTAATTTCCAGAAGAAAATATGGAGTAAATACAATTAATATAATATTTAATATTAGAATTCAAAAGAATTAATCTTATTTAAAATTCAAAATTAAAATATTAAAATTCAAAAGAAGAAACATTTCAATATTATTTCCGATCACATTGTCAAATATTCATTTAAATTATTTTTAAGATTCTTTCCAATTTTTTAGATTGATTGATTGATTGTAATATATGAGAATTAGATTTATTTATATTAATTTTTCATATTAGGAAGTAAGATTTATTGATTATAGAATATATGATGTAGTAACTTGTCTATTTTTTTGTACTTGTAAATTTGTATTTTTATGGGAACTAATTCAGAGTGTTCCTTACTAGTGAATATTCTCTCTATTCCTAGTCCGTGGATGAAACCACGTTAATCTTTTGTCTTCCCCTTCTATCTTTTACTTAATTCTCGTATTTATTTTTTTTTATTTTTAAGATGGTATCAGAGTCAATACAACTAAATCCCTTGAAGACTCTAGTGATTGATCTATACTCACTATGTAGGAGGTGTCATCATCACATCCATTGTCGAATCCACTGTTGAACCACTATAGATGTTGTCGTCATCTAAAATGGATGGCCACCTTCGAATCCCATGCTTTTGTGAATGCATTTGGTTGAAGTTCAAAACTATATATATATATATATATATAGATATTTAAATCTCAGTGCACATGAAATTCCATATATGTAAATAAGAAAAAAGGGGGTGGGGGGAATTAAAAAAAACAATAACAAAGAAAACATGAGAGAGAGCTGAGAGAAAAAAAAATCATGTTGAAAAAAAAAATGACAAAAAAAATATGAGTTTATTGTTCTCAAAGTTTTTTGACAAGTTGGTGTATTTGTAATTCGATGATTGTTTCTGGATTTAAAAAATTTACACCAACTTGAGGGAGTGTGTTGAAATCTGATGATTATTTCTGGATTTGGAGGATTAGTTTCCTTTCCTAGTTTATGGTAATAACCTAGCATGTGATCTAGAAATCATTATACTATGAAACTCATGTGAAGTTGAGTCTAGAATGTGAGAATTCCAAAGTTGTTCTTGAAGTATATAAGGCAAGTTGATATGCACTAACTTGAGGGGGAGTTTTAAGATATGACATATTGTCAAATATTCATTTAAATTATTCTTACAATTCTTTCCAATTTTTTGATTGATTAATTGATTGTAATATATGAGATTTAGATTTATTTGTATTAATTTATCATATTAGGAAATGGGATTTCTTTGATTATAGAAGATTTGATATCTTTCAGTAATTTACCCAATTTTTATATTTGTAAATTTGTATTTATATAGGAGCTCATTCAAAGTGCTACTTACTAGTTAATATTCTCTCTATTCCGAATCCGTGGATAAAGCCACGTTAATCTTTCGTCTCCTAGCCTCCTTCTATCTTTTATTTTATTCTCTTATTTTTTTATTTTTTATTTTAAGAAAGCTGACAATTTCGTTCGATTCCTTTATAATCATTGCTTAAACAATGTAAAAGGTAAAAACTATAAACATATTTTGAACATGATTATACAAGAAACCCTGCAGTTTTGCAATTATAATAAATATCTACAAAATTTCAATATTTTTTCGTCATCGGAAAATGGTATGTGAGGCCATGAAAGTTGTCAACAAGTATCATGATCCAATAGTGAATGACAGAATTTGACAGTGGAGAGAGGGGAGAAATAAGGAAGAGCCTCAGGACCTCCTTGATGTTCTCATTTCGCTCAAAGATTCCGACGGAAACCCTCTTTTGTCTGAAGATGAGATTCAAGCACAAGTCTTGGTTAGTTGTCCTTGATTCAGTATTTTTTTCAATCAAAGAAAACCAAAATGCTATACAATATGGTTGAATTTATAGACGCTTGGACAATATTCATTACTTCAAGGTACCTAAAAAAGTCTTAGGGCCGTTTTGGAATACCAATTAGTGTTGGAGTTTTGGGGGTTTTTTTTTTTTTTTTTTTTTTAAACTAGAAATGTATGTTTGGTTGAAATGTGAATTTGAAAAGTTAGGGAAAAAAAAAATTCCGTCTCCACTGCTTGTTCCAAATGACCTCTTAAACTTGATTGTGTTGATTATCAGGAAATATTCCTCGCAACGGTAGACAATCCTTTTAACACAGCAGAGTGGGCGTTATCCGAAATGCTCAACCAACCAAAGCTCATTGAGAAAGCAGTGGAAGAACTAGATAGAGTAGTAGGAAAGGATAGATTGCTTCAAGAATCGGACATCCCTCACCTCCGCTACGTGGTGGCCTGCACGCGAGAGGCTCTTCGACTCCAGCCGGTGGCACCTTTTAACCTCCCCCACGTGTCCACCGCTGATTGCGTCATTGCCAACTACCTCATCCCCAAGGGCAGCAGCGTCTTGCTCTGCCGCCTAGGGCTCGGTTGAAACCCTGCCGTGTGGGACAACCCTCTGCAGTTTGACCCGGAGCGCCACTTGTCTGAACGCCACGTGGACCTAGCGGAGAGGGCGCTGAGGTTCATTATTAGCTTCTCTAGAGGAAGGCGAGGATACGTAGCAGCTGATCTTGGTTCAAACATTACGGTGATGTTATTGGGAAGGCTTCCACAAGGGTTTACACGGAATATACCTAAAGGTGCTGAGAAGATCGATCTGACTGAGGCTAAAAATTCACTACTTAAGGTTACACCTTTGTTTGCCCAAGCTGAACCTCGTTTGAATCCTTCAGTGTATATGTCCTTACTCCAATTCTAAGTAGTGTAATTTCTTGTAGCTATAGCTATGGAAAAAAAAAAATTCATTCTAATAGAATTTATGTTAACAGTAATATTTTTATCCCAATGATCATGTGAGCTTGCAGATAGTGAATCATATAATAAATCACAAATGTGTTAACAAATAGGATTTCCATTTTCCTTGTATCACTTAGTCTAATTGGTCTAATATTGCTTTCTAAGCCGTGTACCATTTAGGTCATATCAAACATGATAACTGAAAACATTACTGTATCTCAACCTCATCTATGATAGACTCAAAAAGTCGCACAAGGCACCACAATGAAGAAATACACAATGAAGGAGAAAATCAAAATTTTTTTTTTTTTTTTTTTTACATACTTTTGTGCGTCTCTAAGCACATATAGCATTAAATATATGCTATGGTGGAGTTCTCATATATATATATATATATACATTTTAAAGTGTATGTCTCATATCTCAAACATCGTATAGATCTTAATCTAATCGCCACAAGATTCATGATGCAAGCTCGATCGCTATTCTCATGTCATACAAGTTCTTTTCTTATCAAATTAAGCTTCCAATCTATTATTAATTCATTCTCACACAAATAATATGTTAACCCAATCACAATCATCGAACTAACAAAAATCAATTAATCGTCGTCGTCACAAAACAAAAATTAAAACAGCTCCTAAAACATAACCCTATCATCACAAATTACAATATCACATAACTTATCATTGTAATGCTCTTTTAAACAAACATAAAAACAAGTAATCAATAATCTAAAAAAGTCGAGGAACTTGCAGATTCGGTGAGGGCATTTCGAGGGTCAAAGTTGAAGAAAGGAGATAATATATTAATATTGTAAAAATAGTATGACAATTTAATTGATTAAAATGAATAATTATTATTGAATTGGACCTTTCTCCATAAGAATTCTAAGAACGCTGTAGTTGTTTTACCTATTTCTATGAAAAAGTCTCAACAAACAAACATTGTTTTGATAGAATTTTTCCATAATTTAAAGAGTCTTTGGCGAGAAAATTTTGAAACGAATATTAATGTTTCTACAACCAAGAAAACTTGTCTGGATAGCAGAGCAAGTCTTTGATGAAGATCGATATCCTGACACGGACAACATGATTTATGTCAAGTGATTGCAAAGAAAGATGAGAAAATTGTTGCTTTTAGGCTCTTGAGACAAATTAGAAGAATTTGATATCTAAGGCAAAAAATTGAACAATTAGCTTCACAAGAAAACAGCCACCTTCTTATCAATTGAGAACTCGTAGTGGGAAGGGTTTCAAATTTAAAAAATCTTAATATTTTCTCTTGAGTTAATTTTTGTTCTGTCCTTTTCTTATTTTAGCATAGCTTTCTTTTAGCTGTATTTCTTTAATGGCCTTTTTATTTTAGAATTTTAACACCTTTATTTAATTAGCTTATTAAAAAGAAGGTTACAAAATTTAAACTAGCTAGACAATAGCGACTTCTTAACATTATCACGCTTTCATCAAACTAACCTATACTGTCATAAAGTGAAAACATAAACTAATAATCTTTGACTCATCTTTTTAAGGTTATTAATATTTAACTTACAAAAGAAATCTAGAGTGCTTTTTGTTTTTGTTTTGCTAAATATAAGTTATATGGATTTGCCAATTTCCGCATGGTAAATCAAAAACTCGTTCCCCACCACCAACCCCACACCCCCCCCCCCCCCCAAAAAAAAAAAAACAGAGAAAAACCAAACAAAGAAAATATCATATTGATATGTCACCAAAAAAATGTTAATGGTTTATTTGGATCAAGGGTTTGCAAAACGATGCTAGCTCTAAACAGCCATTAAACTAAAAAATAAAAAATTTAATTGCACTACTTTCTTTTTTTTTTTTTTAATAAGTTAAAGTATCGAATATGATCTCTATATCTAATTAAAGTCAAATATTGATTTCTCAAGAATCACTAATTGCACTCTATTATACGACAGTTAAATGTTATATACTACGCCCGCAGATATAGAATTTATTATGATCAACATCTATTATATATTATCAATACTTCGTAATATATTATTTATATTTAAATTAATTATATTTTTTTTATATTAACATATACATATATAAATTAACAACACGAATGTTGATTTTTGTCCATACTCAATATGTGATTTTTTTTTTTTAAATTTGTTTTATTTATCTATTTCACATGTACGCTTGCTCTTCACTTAGCTTACAACTGTAGTTTCAGAGTCATCTTGGGTTGGGCTGCGAGCCGCCTCCACTGATGAGTTTTCCGGCTGTGTAATTGTCACCAATTCTGAATGAAAATAATATATAGCACACATCTATGGGGAAATAAATTTTCCGAAAAAGCACCTCTTGAATTTTTCCTAAATGCAACATTTACTTCTGATTCAAAAATGTATCCCTTGGATTTTTAAACTATCCCAAATTATTTTCTAAGTGAAAAATTAAAAAAATTAAGAAATTAAAAAAAAGTTAAAAAGTAACAGTTTAATCTTTTTTTTTTTTGGGAAGGAAAATCGCATCAAGTTTTTGAAATATAAAATATTTCCTTATTAGCAATTAATGTTTTAAAATAGTATTTTATATACTTAATGATAGAAAAATTAAACAAAGTAAATGTAAAACTTAAAAAATCCAAAATTTAAAATAAATCGCTATCTATCTCATCATCATCCACGTAGCTTTGAATTTAGTTTATCCCTGCTTTTTTGTTTTGGATGGTTTTACCAGATTAAATAACATTTACATCTTTTTTAACCATGGATGACAAGGAATGTAAGCAGGGATGAAGGCACGAAACTAAAAATACAAAAGAGATCAAGTTTTTAACGTGAAAGTGAAAATACAAAGGTTGATATTGTGACATCCATAAAAATATAAAACAAAACATGACGTTATAATTATAAGACACAAAGGAGATTTAAGTACTTATCCTTATATTTTATAGTCAACATAATTCTCCTTAGATTAAATGTAATATTTTTCTATTCCAACTTTTTTTTTCTTCCTTTTTGTTGTTCCTCTGATCACATCTGGATCATCCTTAACGGTCTTGACTAACAAACGAAGAGAAAAAGAAAAAAAATTGAAAATTATTCTTATATTTTAAATTTCTAAAATAATTAATAATGCAACATGGATATTAAATGAATAATAATATATACTCATTAGCGTTGCAACAATTTTGTAATTAATTTTAAGCAAAGCAAGTGACTGATAATCCACAAGTCTCCCAACAAGTAAAACTGGCTGACGCAATCCTTCCATTTTGAATCCATTAATACTTTGCCAATTTATTTAATAATCATACTAGGTTACGTTGTGCTCATTGAATGTAATACATTTAAAATGTGAATTGCAATTTATGTAAGAGTAAAATTGAATAATAATACATTTTAAAATTTTGTTGGCCACACATCGTGTCTTGAGCTTCCTTTTCCATGTAAAAAACATGTTGCGTGAAGACATAGTTCTTTTAGAATTTCTCTCAACGTACGTGTGTGGCAGAAAACGTCTTTCTTTTTTGATAAATAAAATATGTGGTGGAGATAATATCAGAAAAATAATAAATACAGTAATTGTCTTGTGCACGCGACAGTGCACTCTTGTACGTACCCTGCATGAAGGCCATGCAAAGCTCTATATAAAGGGTTTGTAACGCGTTAATGAAGAAAATCAAACGATAGCCAAGAGAAAGTAAAATTAGGGAAATACTTTTCTTGGAAGAAGAATTCTCACCTTAATATTTCGTTAGTTGTACACTCATTTCCTGATTTTCTTCACTAAACACATCTCCTATTTCTTATACTAGCTAGCTAGCTAGATCTTTGTTTTCACTTAGTCCACTAGAGTTCTATTAAAGAGAGATTTCCTACATCTCACTTGACACTTGAAAAGTTGAGATCGATGGAAGAGTCCTTTAATAGAACATTATCAACGAACATTATTTACGATCAGTCACATGTTTCGCTATTGTATTCCTCCATTTTGCTAGCAAAATTACCTCTGTTGCTCATCTTTCTCATACAATTTAAGTTGATCAAAAATATCCTTTTCAAAAACAAGAGATTAGTATCTCCTCTTCCGCCAGGACCACCTCCAACATGGCCTATTCTCGGTTGTCTCCCAGACATGTTGAGAAATGGACCGGCGGACCAGTGGATTCACCGTCTCATGAAAGAGCTCAACACCGATATTGCTTGTTTCCAGATTGGAAATTCCCACGTCATCACGGTAAATTCACCAGAAATCGCGAGGGAATTCCTGAAGAGACATGACGCAGTGTTTGCTTCAAGACCGGAGACAATGGCGACATGCATTATCAGTAGTGGAAACCTGACAACTGCCCTTAATCCAAGGGGAGAGCAGTGGAAGAAAATGAGAAGAGTCTTGGTTTCTGAAGTGTTAAGCCATTCGAAAATGAACTGGCTACTTGACATGAGAAACCAAGAAGCTGACAATTTAGTTCGCTTCCTTTATAATCAGTGCTCTAAGACTTCTAAAGGTGAAAAATACAACATGTTTATAGTTTTATGACATGCCTATATATATAGATTATCGATCTTACTGTTGTTCTTTATTAAATTATTTTCATAAGTTCTCACTTAACTTTTTCTACATTTCTCAATTATGGCCCTCCTCAATTCAGTCGCTTACCTTTTTTCTTTTTTTCTTTTTGTTTTTCATCAAAATTCAATATTTTTACTTTTTTTTTTTCTATTCTTTTCTCCATCACTTAATTTTAAAAACTATTTATTTCCTTTGTAGAGATAAGTTTACTGACATCTGCATTCTTTCTTTACTTTTATTTTATTGCTTTTTAATAGCGCATACTACTTGCGCGCTATTCCAATCAATATTAAGTTAAACCATTACAAAACCCCAGCACCACCGTTATTTTCATTATTTCATTGCCTGGGCTTTCATTCTTCATTTCCTTTTATAATAATTTCCTTCTCATTCTTTTCATTAAAAATTTTTCTTGTTCCACAATATTTTAATAACATAAATGGAGAGTGGACAACCAATCTCATTATTTTCGTTTTGTTCCTCAATGTTTATCCTCTTTAATAGTAACCAAAAATTAGTGTTTTCAGGCGTCATAATTTTTTAATGACATTGGTCACAATAGATGCTATAGAGATAAGTAAAATGTGTACAATATTGATCGCATTGAACAAATTATTTTTCCTTGTTCTTGGGAGGTTAGTATGATTTGATGTTTATAATATTTTTATTATAATACATATTTTGTTTACAAATATATGTGTATACATATATGTGTGTGTGTGCGCGTGTCAATCTACGAAGTTGATATGTATAAATTGAATCCATCATTTTTCTTTCCAGATTATTTGTGATATTATATTTGTAGTTTACCATGAAAAAAGCTAGATCTTTAATTGTCTCCTACAAAAATAATCAATTCATATATTTGTGGTTAGGGGAAGTCGTTAATGTTAGGACAATTGCGAAACATTATCCAGCCAATGCTATGAGAAGAATGATGTTTAGCACAAGGTACTTTGGCAAAGGAAGCGAGGATGGAGGACCTGGTTTTGAAGGCGAAGAGCATGTTTCATCCCTCTTTACTATGCTCAAATACATTTATGCCTTTTCGGTATCAGACTACCTCCCGTGGCTGCGAGGACTAGACTTAGATGGTCATCAGAAAAGGGTACGTGACGCGGTAAAAGTTGTGAACAAGTACCATGACCCAATTGTGAATGATAGAATTCTACAGTGGAGAGAGGGGAAGAAGACACAGCCTGAGGACCTCCTTGATGTTCTCATTTCGCTCAAAGGTCTGATGACAAACCACTTTTGTCTGAAGACGAGATTCGAGCACAAATCATGGTAACGTGTTACTTATTAAGTTTTATTTTTCAGTTAAAGAATACTTTTAGTCAAAATAATGCTCTACGCTATCAATTAAAAAAATAGTTACTGGTCTAAAAAAAACATTCTAAGAACACAATTGGTTGTTTTTGAAGAGATTATTTTGTGTAAGAAAAAAATGAAATTGTGTTTAGTTAGCTTTTGGAAAGTATGGTTTAGGTACATAAAATAATTAATAATATCTTATTAGTATATTAAATAGTTAAAAACTAATAATTAATTATCGAATGATAATTACTACATTAGTAATAAAAATGTAGTAATCTTATAATCGTGAGTTATATAGTAGTAACTAATTAGTATTTTAATCTAATAATGAATTCAGGACGCACGTGATCATAAAGCTTGGCAGGACTCTATAATCTCAGACGTTCATGAGTTTTCTTATCCTTGTAAAATTTTTTTTTCAACTAACAATTCACACTTGAAGGGCTCATCTCTTGTTTAAAATATATAACATACAACGCAGGAAATATTTCTTGCAACGGTAGACAATCCATACAACGCAGCAGAGTGGGCACTTTCAGAAATGATAAACCAACCAAAGCTTGTTGAGAAAGCAGTGGAAGAACTCGATAGAGTTGTCGGAAAGGACAGGCTGCTTCAAGAATCCGACATCCCTCGCCTCCGCTACGTGGTGGCCTGCGCACGGGAGGCTCTCCGTCTCCACCCGATGGCGCCATTTAACCTTCCCCACGTGTCCAACTCTGACTGCATCGTCTCCGGCTACTTCATCCCTAAGGGCAGTAACGTCTTGCTTAGCCGCCTCGGGCTTGGGCGAAACCCCGCCGTGTGGGACGACCCCATGCGGTTTGACCCGGAGCGCCACTTGTCTGACAGCCATGTGGACCTGGCGGAGACCGAGCTGAGGTTCATCAGCTTCAGTAGGGGAAGGAGAGGGTGTGTAGGAGCTGGGCTTGGTACAAACCTAACAGTGATGCTGTTGGGGAGGCTTCTACAAGGGTTTACTTGGAATGTTCCAGAAGGTTTGAAACAAGATCGATTTGAGTTGTGAGGCTGATTCACTGCTCAAGGCTACACCACTGTTTGCCCATGCTAAACCACGCTTGAATCCTTCAGTCTATATGCCCTAATTACTCTAATTAAGGAGAGTATAATATAATCTATTATGTGTTTTAATATTGCCTCCTTTTTCCACTACTTTTTTTTCTGCTCAATAATAATAAGGCAGGCTCGCTTGAATTATTTCTTTTCTTAGTAGCTCTTCAGAAATAAATAAATCAATCAAACATGCACGAGCATGAGTTGTAATGGTTTGCCAGTAATGTTGGTCTCTTTAATATCCCTTTTCTATTATATTTTTAATGCTTAATTCTATGGTTGTTTCTTTTCTTTAAGCGTTATTTTCTTGTTTGAGCCTGAGGGGAAAAAATTATATATGGTAATTAATTTTTTTATTTTTTATTTTTTTACATAATTATCTCTCAAAACTTCCGTAAAAAAAAGAAGAAAAAAGAAAAGACTAGAAAGGAAAAGAAAAAAAGAAGAAACAATTAAACAACACGATATATGTATATTGGTGGCTCTTCACAGCCCCTTCTAAAGACACACCACTCTTAAATTAAATATAATTAAATTTGCTTATTACAGACCACTTCTGTTCCAAAATACCCCTAACTATCCATCAAAAAAAAAAAAAAATCCCTTCTATAAATAAAAAGTATTCTACCCGCTTCAATTTTCTTTTCACCCACCTTTTTTTGTTTTGCTTATTTCAGAGCTTCTCTATTTTTGAATATCTGCATAGAAAAAAAGAATCAAACTAGTATTAAACAATGTATCATGTTGTAACATATAATTCGTATTTTCAGATTCCTTAAAACAAAACAAACAAATAAAAAATATTTTAAAAAAAAAACCTAAGTTCAGGTATTTTTATATTAATACATGAGAAGTAATAAATTCATTTGTATAATCTCTTGGACAAATTGAAGAAGTGTCATTATGTTGAGTGGAGCCATCTTCCTTTCAATACATTCGATATCAAATTAAAATGAATTTATTTGGAGGTTAAATTAAAAATTTTACAGGTTTTTTTTTTAATGTGAAACAACATAATATGTAAACTAACGAAAAAAAACAAACACACACACACAAGGATCAACAATATATAACCCAGCGAAAAAATAAATAAAATATACAGTGAGAAAATAATCAATAGCAACTTAAAAAAAGGATTACTTTCACTAATATCCCCTGAAGTACGTACCCTATTTCACTTTGTCCTCTAAAGTATCAAATCCATTCATTGTGGTATACAATTAAGGGGGTATTTGTGAAATTTGTCCTAAAAAGAAATTAATTAAAACAACAAAAAAAAAAAAGTCAACGATATCATTTAACATACCTCGTAATTCTTTGGACTACTCATTAAAGAGTAAAAATTAGGGTTTATAGGTTTGAAAGTAGCGTAATACTTATAAGTAATCTATTTGGGGATTTGATATATAGGTGCGTGTGGGGAAAAAATAAAAAGAATATAATTGAGTTAATTTCTTATGATAGAATTTAATTTATGTATTTAAGTGCATATCGTTGTACTTTTATGTCACTGTGTTTGAGGATTTTTTTTATTTTTTGTAATTAAAGAATTTTATTAATAAAAGATGTGTAGAGTCAAGACGGGTTTGATAATAGAATTACCCTATCCAGATATAAACGGCAAAGGGAGGATTTTTTTTTCCTTTCCTTTATTTGTCTAATTGGTATCATCCATAATTGTGCTTGGTCAAACTCAAGCGGATAAGATTTAATTTAGATTAAGTAATATGCCCATAATATGACTGATGACTAATTAATAGGTTCTATCGACACAGTCTTTTTTTTTTATTTATTTAAATCGGCACAGTCTTCTTAACTCTTCAACTCCCCTTCTTATTAAACACCTTTTTTAATTTTAAAATTGTTACAGTTATTTAATGCACACCCCTATTATTCAAAAATTACCCCTATTTATTTTTGGAAAATAAATCTTATTTCACACTTATTATTTTCACACTTATTAATTTTCACACTTATTATTTTATTTTAGTAACTCTGATATAATCATCTCTCTTCCTCTCTCTCTCTCTCTCTCTCTCTCTCTCTCTCTCTCTTTTTTAAATTTTTTTTCGTTCTTTTTTTTTTAGTGCAATTTTTTTCCCCTTCTTGTTGTAGCTTAAGCGATGAAGTTTTTTACCCCCTCTCTTTCTTACGTAAGGAAAACTGGAAACAAGAGTTGAAAAATAAAAGTTTTGTTAATATTTCAAACTAGAAAAGGACTTTTCGTTGTTTATTTGGAATTAACTGAGTTTTTTTTTTTTTTTCACTGTAAAGTTTAATTATACAATCACTTTTTTTAATATGAAATTTTAATTAAAGGGAAATGTCAATAAGTAAAAATAGTGTGTATGTAAAACCTTATTTTGTTATATATACTAATTAATGAAAACATCCTCAAAAAATAAGACATAGATTAAACTTTACATGGAAAAAATTAAAAAACTACTGATGCCTATATATGTATGTATTGTTATATTAAATGTTTGTATTATGCTGTATAATATCACATAAGTTTTTGAGAGATTAATATTATTTAAATTTTTTATATTGATATATTATAAAACCATGTACGTAGACAACAAATTACGGAAAACAAAGCAGGAGTAAATACAAATGAATTTAATTAAAGACAAAAAAATTTATTTATTTATTTATTTAGGGATCGGTGGTTTTAAACTCTGTACATTGATGTGGAGTCAAGTATGGTATTACTGTTAGGCTATATAAGGGTTTAGTTCTATTTATGAGAAATTAGGGTTTTGATTTTAGATTTCCAAAATATCAAGACTACTTTTTTTTTCTAACTGTAGTTATGTGATTAATTTTATTTAAGTATTGTCTACTTTTTTTTTCATTTTACTTGAGGGTATTTTTGTAATAATAAATTTTAAATTAAAAGGGCCCCAAAAAAAAAATGACGTGTGTGAATGGAACCACCTTTTATAAATACATCCACACTTTTATTTGGTAAGTCACATGTCAACTAACTAATAATATTTCATAACTAAGCTAATTAATTGAAGGGGGAGAAACTAGCTACTTAAAAATGATGTAAAAATAGGGGACTCAAATCACCTATCTAACTTTTAATGTCTCAAATAGTGTATAATCAGTAATATTATTTCACATCATTTTAAAAAGTTTGAAATATTTTATAACTCATTTTTAATTTTAATATTTAACATCATTTAATAATATGTTATAATATAATTGGTTAAATATCATTTGAAACACTAACATTGGAGAGGAAAATTAAATTTTTTAGGAGACTTTCATGAAGAGGAGAAACTATTGAAGACAGCAAATCAAGGGACTATACAAGTTATTTATACCACGTACCATCCTATACTGGCCAACTCCTATTGTCAGGCATTAGGTTTTATTAAACATCTAGTCGTGAGTCGGGCATATTTGAAGTTGGAAACTTCAAACTAATAACTTCCCGCCAACATCCCACTAAAAAAAATGTAAATTGTAACACCAAACAAAGAAAAAAAAAAATGTATAGAAGTATATTTAAAGAAAAAAAAAGAAATTGAAAAGTAAATTTGAATAACAAATTTAAATTTTTATAGGAGAGAACATTATAAAAAAATATTTTTAATAACGTTAAAAAACAATTTCTAGATCGACTATGTTAACTCTAAACTGTCATTAAATTAAAAAAAAATTTGATTTTCTCTCTAGATCTCTTTTTCTTGAATTTAAAGTAAAAATTTTGAAACCATACATTGGATGATAATGTCAGATATTGATTTTCCTACAATCAATAATTGCGTTCTATTTAAACGAGAGTTGACGTTAAATATCCAAGATATATGTATCGAATACTATCCACCATAAAAAAAACAAAAAAACAAAAAAACAAAAAAACAAAAACAAAAACAAAAACAAAAAAACAGAACAAAAAACGAAAAACGAAAAGATAGGTCTCAATCATCGTCCATCAAAAAAGCGAGGAGTACGGAGAGAGTAAAGAAAAACAAACAAATTTTAGGCAGCAGGACATGTGGTAAAGCTCTGAACCACACACACACAGTTTTCGTCCAAAATGCACGTTTTAGTTGAAACGAGTTTAATGCATGTGCGTTGCACAGAAAGAAGGAAAAAAATAAATGAAAAAAATTTAATATTATATAATAAAAGTAATAGATTAAGGTAAATAATGTAATTATAATGAATATATTTTTTTAGTATTTATTATTTTAATAATATTAGAGTATAAATATTGCATTTGATTAGACAAATTTTTCTTAAATTTTTTATAGAAAGTGAGAATCTTTTCTAACAACAACGAAGGAACAAAAAATAATGTTAATCAAATTTGTGCAGAAAAGGACTTAAAAAGAAAAAGAAAAAAAAAAGAGGAAGATGTAATTAGCAAGAAAAGCTTGAAAAAAAAAAAGATAAAGAAAAAGATAAAAGAAAAAGAGGAAAGATGTATTTTGATGCCAAAGTCGGTTAAAGACATCCACAAACATTTACTGGTGGGCTAATTTTACATAATTGCAATCCAGTCATTTTTCTATTTTCAGACATGTAAATATTTTATATTTCTAAATTCTCTCCTCCTAGAGAGAGAGAGAGAGAGAGAGAGAGCGAGATGGAGTAAGGAGAGAGAGAGTGGAGTATTTCAGAAGTTTACTGCTTGGCTGATTTTGAGTTGGATTTTTGTCATCAAAAGAAGAGCCCTTTCAGAGGAGACAGAGAAAGGAGATGTAGGATTTGAGGGGCAAAACAATCAAGTCACTGTGCTAGAAGGGCGGCATGAAGGAATTTAAGGGTTAAAATCGTAATTTTACTGTACATAAACAGTAAAATACACTCCTTTAGTATATATAATATATATAATATAATATAAGAAAAAAAAATAAAAAAGCGCCAACCGCCACAAAAGAAAAGAAAAGAAAAGAAAAAAAAAAGAAAGCAGCTGTAAAAAAAAAAATTCGGTCAACATGCGGGTCAAGGTACATTCCTTTAGTATATATATAATATAATATGCGTTTACCCCTTATTTATTTATTTATTTTTTATTTTGTGGCTGTGGTTGGTTAATACAGGACAGGAGAATGAGGGGGTAGGGAGAGAGGGAGAGAGAGAGTTTTTATTATTATTATTATTATTATTATATATATATATATTTTTTTTTTTTGTGGCTTTCGTTGGTTGACACAAGACAGGAGAGCGACGGAGGGAGAGAGGTAGGGGGAGAGAGAGACACACACACAGATAGGCCTGGCAATTCATGTTAAACGTGGTAATTGTGTTAGCCCATTTTTGGCTCATTTATTTTCGTGTTAAACGTGTTGACCTAATTTCGACCCAATTATTAAACATACGGTCTAAACCCATTTATTACGTATCGTTCTCGTGTCATGTCACCGTGTCATGTCCGAAATTGCCAGCCTTATTATAAAAGAGCTTTAGAATAGTTTGAAAATTCTACCATAAACGTTTTAAATGTGTTAGCCCATTTCCGGCCCATTTATTTTCATGTTAAATTTGTCGACCCAATTTCGACTCAATTATTAAACGTGCGGTTCAAACCCATTTATTACGTGTTATTCTCGTGTCGTATCACCGTGTCGTGTCCGAAATTGCCGGCCTTACACACAGACACATAACGGGATGCGTGGGACTTGGGAACGAAAAAGGTCGGTTGTGTGGGGTCCACAAGTGAGAGAGACCAATTTTTGGTTTTTTTGGAGGGAGGGAGAGAGAGAGAGCCATTGTAACATTTAGACTTCGTTTGGTCTCCCATTTGAAATTTAAAATTTTCATATCGGTTTTTATCTTTTTTTTAAAAAGTTTTTTATCTTTTCTGAAAAGTCAACACAAATTTATTATTGAAACTTAAAATTTCCAACCCAAACTCATTCATCAAACGGACCCTTAACCTCCGTTTGGTATTACGATTGGAGTTAAAATTTTTAAGTTGGATTTAGTTGACTTTTTAAAAAATAGTTATAATTTTTATTATTTTTTAGAAAAAAAAAACAAAAACTAATATGAAAAATTTAAATTTGAGTTAAATCACCAAACAGAGCATTATTTTTGGGTTGTGTAGAGTTTATAAGATTTGTTTATTAAACAATAAGCAAAAATAATTATACATCTAAAATTTTGTAACATGCAATATAATTTATTTTTTAAATTTCTATGAACGGGTTTCGTAAGATCCAGTTGAAAGAATAAGTGATATGACATAATTTTGATCTTTTGATTATGATTTATATATTTCATTTACTTACTTAATAGTATGTAAATAGATTAATTTTTTTTTTGCATTGACTTGATTTATTATACTATTGGAGTTTTAAAAAAAGATCTTAAGAAGAACATAAACTAAATTCTATTAGTAACAAGTAAATCCTTTGTAAAAAAAAGTCTCGATATTCTTAGGGATAAAGTCCAATTGCAAGGTCTGAGACGACCCAGAAAACACTTGATCATAATCAACTTTGTAAGCCTACTTGGGTGTTGAGCATTTATCTGTAAGAGCAGGATTCTTTGCCATCTTTGATTGTTAAAATTCTAAAATGAAAAGGAAACTGGTAAATCTTCTATTTACATAGAATCATTCATATATAATTTTTATATTTGACATGTTTTTTAAGATTTATTCTTAATATAAATATTTATTTTATATTGTTTTTTAAAAAGATTTATTTCATATTTTTTATATTTTTCTACTTTCTTACAATTTCTTTTACATATTTCAATATAAATAAATTATATTTAAAAAAAAAAAAAAAAAAAAAAAAAAAAAAAAACACTGGAAGCCCTTCTTCCACCGAGCCACCCTGATGGCTATCGGAGCGAACCAGGCGAGACCATAGTGGTGACGGCACCGGCATTCTCCCCATGTCGCAAATGGTGGAAGAACCCTCTCAATCTTGATCTCAATCTTAATCGCAATCTCAATCTCAGTGGAGGCACTTGAAGCTATTCGGCGACAGCAAGAACGTTTCTTCGCCGGATCTGAACTCTCGCAAGTGACAATAATACCCCATGGTCGACAGCATAGGCGAGCTCCTCCACCTCATGATCTCGGAGATTCGTCGCCAATCATCGCTAGCACTCGCTGGGGAGCCACCCTTCATCGTTGTGATCTGGAAGTGAAACCGGCATGGTCGAAGATGAAGTTGGTTGGGTGGCCAATGAGGTTGGAGATGATGTGGTTGGGTGGCCGATGAGACCCACGGCTACCTCATTCCTCGCCTCCTTTCTTTCTCGACAATGGTGGCCATCTGACGAGGGGGGAAACCTTTTTTTGGTTAAAATTGTTTGCAATCAGTTATAGTTGGACGCATGATAGTTTCGTGTGCCATATGACATCTACATCGTTTAATGCAATCTAATGATAAAAATTTTTTTACCCCATCCAGAGGGTAAAAAAAACCTTATATCATTGTAGAATTGACCTTTGAAAAAAGAAAACTATTCATTGTAAAATTGACCTTTGAAAAAAGAAAATTATCTTATTTTTAAATTTATTTTATATAGTATCTTTTAAAAAAAAGAAAAATAATCTTTTTAAAATTTTCTCATAATGCATAATTTTCAACATCATTTCTTCTTATTGTAACAACTTTTTGTTTTTAAGAATAATTTTTTTTATATATTTAAATACCATCTTATTTTCAACAAAAAAAAAAAAAACCTTTCTTAGGCCTTGTTTGACATTATCTCTCAAACTGTACTTTTTCATCTCAGTTTTTATCTTTTTCTGAAAAAATTTTTATTTTTTTCTGAAAAAGATTTTATCTTTTTTGAAAAATTAACAAAAATTTTCAGTTCAAACTTAAAATTTTCAACTCAAACTCATTTACCAAATGGATCCTAGATAAAACAAGAAAATTTTCTTTTTCAAAAAATATGCATGAAAATTCATTATAGAGTTTTTAGAAAATTACCAAAATGTATTCAATAATTTTACAAGTAAAATATGAAAAACTATCCTAATTACAGGATTTTGTATTGAACAAATATATATATATATAACCAAAAAATTATATCATAAAACATCTTGTAATAGAGTAAAGTTACTTAAAAAAAAAAAGTTACATAAAAAATAGATGTAAAAATGAATATGTTATAATATAATTGGTTAAATATCATTTGAAACACTAACATTGGAGAGGAAAATTCAATGCTCGAAATAGAAGACTTTCATGAAGAGGAGAAACTATTGAAGACAGCAAATCAAGGGACTTTATAAGTTATTTATACCACCATCCTATACTGGCCAACTCCTATTGTCAGGCGTTAGGTTTTATTAAACATCTGGTCGTGGGTCGGGCATATTTGAAGTTGGGAACTTCAAACTAATAACTTCCCCCCAACATCCCACTAAAAAAAATGTAAATTGTAACACCAAGCAAAGAAAAAAAATGTATAGAAGTATATTTAAAGGAAAAAAAAAAAAAAAGAAATTGAAAAGTAAATTTAAATAACAAATTTTAAATTTTTATAAGAGAGAACATTATAAAAAAATATTTTTAATAATGTTAAAAAACAATTTCTAGATCGACTATGTTAACTCTAAACTGTCATTAAATTAAAAAAAATTTTGATTTTCTCTTTCTCTCTTTCTTGAATTTAAAGTAAAAAATTTAAAACCATACATTGGATGATAATGTCAGATATTGATTTTCCTACAATCAATAATTGCGTTTTATTTAAACGAGAGTTGACGTTACATGTATAGTATATCCAAGATATATGTATCGAATACTATCCACCATAAAAAAAAAAAAACAAAAAAACAAAAAAACAAAAAACAAAAAACAAAACAAAACAAAAAACGAAAAATGAAAAGAAAGGTCTGAATCATCGTCCATCAAAAAAGCAAGGAGTACGGAGAGAGTAAAGAAAAACAAACAAATTTTAGGCAGCAGGACATGTGGTAAAGCTCTGAACCACACACACACAGTTTTCGTCCAAAACGCACGTTTTAGTTGAAGTATGCGTTTGCCCCTTTTTTTCTTTTTTTTTTTTTTGGCTGTGGTTGGTTAACACAGTACAGGAGAATGAGGGGGGAGGGAGAGAGGGAGAGAGAGAGTTTTTATTATTATTATAATTTTTTTTTTGTGGCTTTCGTTGGTTGACACAAGACAGGAGAGCGACGGAGGGAGAGAGGGAGGGGGAGAGAGACACACACACAGATAGGCCTGATAATTCGTGTTAAACGTGATAATCGTGTTAGCCTATTTCCGGTTCATTTATTTTCGTGTTAAACGTGTTGACCCAATTTTGACCCAATTATTAAACGTATAGTCAAAACCCATTTATTATGTGTCGTTCTCGTGTTGTGTCACCGTGTCATGTTCGAAATTGCCGGCCTTGTTATAAAAGAGTTTTAGAATAGTTTGAAAATTCTAACATAAATGTGTTAAACGTGTTAGCCCATTTCCAGTCCATTTATTTTCGTGTTAAACGTGTCGATTCAATTTCGACTCAATTATTAAATGTGTAGTTTAAATCCATTTATTACGTATTGTTCTTGTGTCGTGTTCGAAATTACCGGCCCTACACATAGACACATAGTGGGATGCGTGGGACTTGGGAACGAAAAATTAAGGTCGGTTGTGTGGGGTCCACAAGTGAGAGAGACCAATTTTTGGTTTTTTCGGAGGGAGGGAGAGAGAGAACCATTGTAACATTTAGACTTCGTTTGGTCTCCCGTTTGAAATTTAAAATTATCATTGGTGACGGCACCGGCATTCTCCCCATGTCCCAAATGGTGGAAGAACCCTCTCAATCTTGATCTCAATCTTAATCGCAATCTCAATCTCATTGGAGGCACTTGAAGCTATTCGGCGACAGCAAGAACGCCAACAACCTTACGATGTGATGAGCGCCCAAACCCCTCCGACCCCTGACCAGCGTGACCTACCCACTGTCAAAATCGCAATGATTTGCAACCTCTGATTTTCAAGCCAGTAGTGCTGGAAATCCAGTCTCTTCGCCGGATCTGAACTCTCGCAAGTGACAATAATACCCCGTGGTCGACGGCACAGGTGAGCTCCTCCACCTCATGATCTCGGAGATTCGTCGCCGATCATCGCTAGCACTCGCTGGGGAGCCACCCTTCATCGTTGTGATCTGGAAGTGAAACCGGCATGGTCGAAGCTGAAGTTGGTTGGGTGGCCAATGAGGTCAGAGACAACATGGTTGGGTGGCCGACGAGGTTGGAGATGATGTGGTTGGGTGGCTGATGAGACCCACGGCTACCTCATTCCTCGCCTCCTTTCTTTCTCGACAATGGTGGCCATCTGACGAGGGGGGAAACCTTTTTTTGGTTAAAATTGTTTGCAATCAGTTATAGTTGGACGCATGATAGTTTCGTGTGCCATATGACATCTACATCGTTTAATGCAATCTAATGGTAAAAAAACCTTATATCTTTTTCATCGTTTAGGCCTTGTTTGATATTCTCTCTCAAACTGTACTTTTTTATCTCAGTTTTTATTTTTTTCTGAAAAAGTTTTATTTTTTTCTGAAAAAGATTTTATCTTTTTTGAAAAATGAACAAAAATTTTCAGTTCAAACTTAAAATTTTCAACTCAAACTCATTTACCAAATGGATCCTAGATAAAACAAGAAAATTTTCTTTTTCAAAAAATATGCATGAAAATTCATCATAGAGTTTTTAGAAAATTACCAAAATGTATTCAAGAATTTTACATTAAAATATGAAAAACTATCCTAATGACAGGATTTTGTATTGAACAAATATATATATATATGTATATATATAACCAAAAAATTATATCATAAAACATCTTGTAATAGAGTAAAGTTACTTTAAAAAAAAAAAGTTACATTAAAAATAGATGTAAAAATGAATATTCTACCTTCGGACGGCCATTTTTACCCCCATCAACGGGGAAGTTTTTCCTAACCGTACTAGATCTCGATTTAACGCTGTAGACAATATGTGCACACCAAAATTATTATACATTCAACTGTATCTGATCACTCAAAATCTCCGTCGGAGTTGCACGGGTACTTGTCGGAGATTCGTCGGATACGTAGATCCGTCGGACGTGAAGCTCGCCGCGGAGTCCGACGTCCGATCGCGCCTCTCAACAGCTCCGGTGGGCGGCTACTGGTTTTCCGTGGCGGATCTGGGCGACAGATGTCGGGGACGATGTCCCTCGGCGGGATCTCGCCGGCTTCTGTCGTTGCTCCATTACGGTGTTACCCAGTGCGAGCGGGAGCCACCCACATCGCGAGCTCGCCGGCGAGGGGGATGGCGACTTGCAACCAGTGGTGTGACGACGGGCGAGCTCGGCTTCGTTGCTACGTTACCCGGCAGGAGCTCGCCCGCAGGCCAGATGGAATGACCACTTGCGAGCGGGGGTCTAGTGGGTCGCCGGCAGGGGTTACAAGCGTAGCGACAGTGGGTCGCGAGCTTCGCCAGGAACCACGCCACCTGAGCAGTCGATTTCCCATCGCTACACAAGCCGTCGCCAGAAACTGCAGTTTCCAACGGATCTGACGCCACTCGAGCCGTCGATCGCCCACGGCCACGTGAGCTGTCGAGCCCCCTGCTCGCCGGAATTCTTAGCATTTAGTTTTTTTTTTTTTTTTTTTTTTTTTTTTTAATTCTGATTGTGTGTGTGGGGTTTTATTTTGACTAAGTGGTGTTCAAGTCCTTTTAGCCATCGGATTCAAATCCATGATAGAGAATTTTTACACTATCAATAACCATTACAGTCGTAGAAGTTCCCAAATACTAAAATACTGTTAAAGCAAATTCAGTGCTCGCTTGTATACAAAGTTCAAAATACTAGTTTGCACTAAAATTTTTATTCTTTTTTCAAAAAATTTTTTGTCTTTTCTAAAATTTTTTTCTTATCTAAAAAGTCAATAAAAATTACTATTACAATTAAAAAATCTTAACTCAAACTTACGTACCAAACAAACCCTCAAAAATCTTTAGGCCTTGTTTGGTATGCAAGTTTAACTTAAGTTAAACTGTATATTTTTTTTCTGAAAAATTTTTTTATCTTTTCTAAAAAAGTTTTTAACCTTTTTTAAAAAATCAACAAAAATTTAAATAAACTAAACTTATTCACTAAATACCTCCTTAATCTCAGATAAAATGAGAAGTCTTGAATCTTTGAAAACTGAAATTTAATGTCTGACTAATGAAATTTGACAAACGTACGTACGTTGACAAAAAGGCCTAGTTAAAACGCGTAACACACATATATAATCTATTATAATAATATATTAATAATAATAATAATAGACTCTGCTTGGTTCATCAGTTTGAGTTGGAAATTTAAGTTTCAATAGTAATTTTTGTTGACTTTTCAGAAAAGAAAAAAAACTTTTTCAGAAAAAGATAAAAACTGAGATGAAAATTTTAAGTTCGTGTTAACGAACCAAACGAATAAATAATAAGAACTAACATAGAAAGCTAAACGTTCGGTACATTAATTAAAGATAAAAATTTTAAATTAGAATTGATTTATTTTTAAAAAAATTAATTATAAATTTTTGTTAATTTTTTTAAAAAGATAAAAATTAATATGAAAAAATATAATTTAATTAAAGTAAATTAACTTACTAAACGAAGTATTAGAGGGTGTTTGATGAACGAGTTTAATTTAAGATTTTTAAGTTTTAATAGTAATTTTTCAGAAAAAACAAAAAAACTTTTTCAGAAAAAATAAAAATCTTTTTCAGAAAAAGATAAAAATAATGATGAAAAAACTACAGTAGTTTAAAATAAATTTTAAAACAAACACCCCTTACTGTTCATAAACTTTTGTCCAAAACGCCTTTTTTTTTTTTTTTTTTTTTTTTGGTTTGGGGGGTGGGGGTCTCCTGTTTTTTTTCATCACTGTCCCTTCCCTTCCTCTTTTTCGTTTTGTTCAGATAAAGCTGAGTTTCTCTGAAGATTCTCTCTGAATATCTACGGGAGCTATGAATTTTCGGCCTTGGGAATAACACCGGCAACTTCTCCGTCACTTCTCTATTTCTCTCGCTTCTCCATATCCATCATCTCTTTCTCCATTTTTTTTTTTCCTTTCTGTGGTTATTTCTCCGTCTTTGTTCTCTGCGTTTTGGGTTGAAGAAAACAGAAGATTTTTTTCCCCCTTCGTTGCTTCTTCCTGCTCCATCTTCGCATTTTCTGTCCATTTCTTGTCGCCGTTTGGCTGTCTGGTTCTCTCATCTCTTCTTCCTCCTGCCTCTTCATTTTCTTTTTTTGCCAGCAGGTTGTTTTAACATGGAGCCATGGTTTGCTCTCTTTACTCTTACTTCGGGGTTCTGTTTCTTGTAGGTTTAGATTGTTTCTTTAATCTCACTTCTGATTATATTCGCTTCCTTGATAATGATTTCATAGGTGTAGAAAATTTTTTGATTTTTCAAACCCTAAAATCAAGGAAATGATACTGAGAATGGGAGAGGGGCAGGAAACAAAAAGGATCAAGGCAAACAAAGTAATTAGAGCCTGCTCTGTTTTTTATTTTTTATTATTATTTTTTATTTATTTATTTTTTAAACTCTGAAAAAGTGCTCTATTTGTTTGTCTCTGCTGTTTTTATTTTTTATTTTTTTAACCGCTGATCTTAGATATTTTTTTTTTCTTGGATTTACACTTAACGTGGTATTTTTTGTTTCTTAGAATTTTGTGACATTTTTTACGTTAGTTGTTAGTTGAATTTTTGTGAAAAGTGTTATTGATGGTTTATTTAGACACAGAGCCTCATTTTCAGGACCAAACCCATCCATGAAGACTGAAGAGACGGAAAGACACCAGATGCTATGGTGTGAGATCATGGTGACAAAGATTAAGTGTGTTTGGTTGGTTAGTTTGAGTTGAAATATTTTAATTGTAATAGTAAATTTTTTTGAAATTTGAGAAAAGAGAAAAAACTTTTTGAGAAAAAGATAAAAATTTTTTGGGAAAAAAATAAAAAATAGTACGGCTAGAGTTCAAATGAACTAATAAAACAAACAAACCCTAAATATTCTGCAACCAAACCATGTAATGTAACAGATTGGGATTATGGCCAACTCTTTTGTATTGTTGTTGGGTTATTTGTTGAAAAATTAAATCGAGTTTGGATTATCCATTTTCTCTGACGTATTGAAATTTGTTTATTAATTACTTTCTTAGGCAGTTCGTGGATCATAATATAGTTTTCAAAGTATAACGAAATTTAAACCATGATTATTGTTGTAGGTTTATAGTTCAGCACCCAGCACGGTCAGATGATGACTATCAAAGCCTGGTTAGTGCAGGTTTGAATAGGTAAGTTTTCAATATGTCTATTATAATAGCGTTACTTATGCTCTATTAATTATCTTCTTGAAAAGATCCAATTTTAATGTCACGTTGATTTTGTGAGTCGTTTCAAACCACCAATTAAATTAGTTCTTGTTCTACTTATTTTACCAACATAATTTTCTCTCTTATCAACTATGGGAATTGGTTGAAACTAATTTCGTTTCAAGATGTTGTCACTTGGAGCTCCGTTGTTTGATGGTTGCTTAATTTTGCTTATGAACAAATTTTCTAGTAAATTAGATATTACAAGTCGTTCTAGTGTTAATTTGATTGTTTACTTTTTAAGGTGTTTATCTTTCTATTTAAGCGTGACAATTGTAGATGTTTTTATATTTGTATTTGGTTTTTTAGTCGTTGAACATGTTTTGATTTGACACTAGAGCATCGAAATGAGAATTGTTTTGTTTTTTTGTTTATTTGTTTTTTTTTTTTTAAAGTAAATTCTTTTACATTAACCAAATCCGATCGTATAAATTTGACTTAATCTTTCAAAGCCTTTTTGGCTTTTCTGTTGCAATAGTTTTGTAGTTCGTTAAATTTGAATTTTATAAATGAACCATATAATGCTCTTCAGAGTTTCCGTATTAGGAAAGTAAACATACCGTAATTTTGTTGTCTTGATTCAAAAACCATACATGTAGAATATAATTTCTGCAATGTGAATCCATTTAACTAATAAATAAATATATGTGCGGTCCCAATTTTGCTACCTTAATTATGTGTAGCCAAATTTCTGCATCAATTTTATCCAGGGAGAGCTTCTTGTTAAGAAGCAATTGAGAAAGATGTTTCTTATTGAAAAAAATATAATAAATAAAAAATATAATAAAACTTCTGTCAAAAGCAAGCATATATAAGACTTGCTGAGTTAGCAAGTGCCATGCACGTCATTAATTTTTTTTATTTTTTATATTTTTTTTTATAACATCTTGACAAGTATCAAGAAAAAAAATTATTTTTTTCCATATTTGTTTCGTAGCCTTTCATTATCTTCAGCCTTCTCTTAAATTTTTTTCCCCATGTATTTAATTTTTTTCATGCCTTTTTTTAAAATTTTCATTTTATTCTTTTATTTATTTATTTTTTGTATTGGTATACTTTTAACATTTTAGTCCTTTCAAGTTACTTCTTTGTTGTCTTCTTATTATAATTTTTGTTTCGTCTGTGTTCGGTTGTTTTCCCTTCTTATTGTTAGGTCTTCTATGATAATTTAGATTGCAAGAATTCATTTTTATTAAAAGAAAATGGATTTTTTTTTTTGGCTCAGTAACAGTGATATGCTTCCATTTATTGTGTTAGTCTTCAATTTGTTTGGTTAAGACATAAATGACAACTCTTTGATTTATAGTATATTACATAAACAAATAGGTTTTGTCATAAAGAATTCATTGGTTTTTAACATGAAAAGTATGAATATTCATCAATCTTTATCGTTAATATTTTGTGTTATGTTTATTATTCATCAATCTTTATCGTTAATATTTTATGTTATGTTTATTATTTATTAATCTAATTAATCTAATGCAAACTCAAATATTTTCTGCACTTCTACTAACCTAATGAAGGGTATATGCATCATTAATCTCTTTTTTTTTTTTTTTTTTTTTCCTGCGGGTTTTACCATGGTGGTTCCTAAGAGGTGTCCATCTTAAATAGTATATAATGTTAAAGGGTTATTTACATAGATGTCTAAATTGGAGGTATATTAAGTTGAAATATGTCCATTTTTTATTTAATTCACATAAACGTCTAAAAGAGTAATTATAAAGATAATTTACCCTTCATAAATAATGGAGAATTAACAAATAAAGAAATTACAAAAAAGGAAACCAAAAAAAAAAAAAAAAAAGAATCTAAGATGTTACCAAATTAGGCTAAAGATAATTTAATGAAATTGCAAAAAGAATTGATTAAAAGGAAAATTTTGAAATTTTTTATAATTATAGTAAAGAAGGTGTAAATGTTCATAATGAAATAAAAAAGAGAATAATTTCTCAAAATCAGATTTCACATTAATAAGAAAAAGCTAAATAAAGAAAAAAAAATCAAAAAACCTATTTAAAGTAATGAATCTGTTTTTATCATATAGATATGTACGATTTCATTTCTACTAATTTGTATAAATAATAGTAATTTTTTCATAAAGAATTTGATTTCATTTATTTTTTTTTTATTTGTTTTTAATGATGAATTCTTTTTTTTTTACATTTTTTTTTTTAATTTTTTTTTTATGGTATTATTTATCTTTTTTTTTTTTTTGTTTTGTTTTTATTTGCATGATTCATCTTAATGTATTTTTATATTTTTATAATTTTTGTTTATAATTTTTTTATTAGTAATTTTTTATTAAAAAAAATTCATATATACGATCAATTATTTTGTATAATTATTTAATTTAATACTTCCATTTCACATCATTGGTGGCCCTCTACAACTTTGGCACATTATCATAGGATTCAGTATCCCCCGCCCCAACCCCCCCCCAAACAATCTGTTGCTTTTGATTACTTTATGGTTAAGTTCTCCTTTTTGAAGGTGCAAATTGACGTTCTTTTAATTCTTGACCTATACTATAGGATCAAATTCACCTTAGAGTTATCCTCACTTTTCTCGTATGCTGTGAATTAATTCCACACAGCTCCTTTGTTAGAATTTCTATTGAAAAAGAAGGGAAAAATAGATGAGTTAGTCACTAAACTCCTTCTTAATATGATTTATATTAAATGATATATTATGTTGTATAATATCACATGAGTTTTTGAGAGAATAATGTTTTTTTAAATTTTTTATATTGTTATATTATAAAACAATGTACGTAGACAACAAATTACGGATAACAAAACAGGAGTAAAAACTAATGAATTTAATTAAAGACAAGAAAACAACACATTTTTTTTTTTTTTTTTGGAATTTGGGGATAGGAGATTTCAAACTTTGTACCTTGATGTGAACTCAAGTGTAGTATTACGATTAGGCTATGTGAGGATTTAGTTCTATTTGTGAGAAATTAGGGTTTTGATTTTAGATTTCTAAAGTATCAAGACTATATTTTTTTTCTAACTGTAATTATGAAATTAAATTTATTTAAGTATTGTCTACTTTTTTTCATTTTACTTGAGAGCATTTTTGTAATAATAAATTTTAAATTAAAAGGACACCAAAAATAAAATTAGGTATGTGAATAGAACCACTTTTTTTAAATACATCCACACTTTTATTTCATAATTCACATGTCAACTCACTAATAATATTTCATAACTAAGCTAATTAATTGAAGGGGGAGAAACTACTTAAAAATGATGTTAAAACAGGGACTCAAATCTCTTGTCCAATTTTTAGTATCTCAAATAGTGTTTAATCGGTAAATATGATTTCAGGTCATGCTAAAAAGTATGAAAAGATTTATAACTCGTTTGTAATTTTAATATTTAACATCATTCGATGATATGTTATTATATAATTATTTAGATATTATTTGAAACACTAGCTATGGAGAGGAAAATTCAATCCTCAAAATAGAAGACTTTGACGAAGAGGAGAAACTACAAACAAAAGACAGCAAATCAAGGGACTATACAAGTTATTTATACCACCATCGTATACTGGCCAACTCCTATTGTCAGGCGTTAGGTTTATTTTTTTATTTTTTATTTTTAACAAATATATACATAAAGACTTAAATCTGGTATCTGATAGTATTTGACAATATGAACTGTAGTTCGTGTGAGTGTGAACATTAGTTACTAGAAACGTGAATTTATATAAAAAAAAATATAATTAGAATAAATATAAATTTATCATATTTTTTATTTTCTTCTGTGTGAATTCATATTTATAGTAACTTGAAGTTTAAATTCATATTAATTCCTAAATATATATATACATATATCCGAATTTCGGGGAACTAGAAATTGTATCATGGAGTTTTATGAGCCAATCAATTATATTTTGAGCAAAAAAAAAAAAAAAATGCACAGCTAGGAAGTGAGACATGAAACATATGGTTGTGGGTTGGGCATATATAAAATAGGAAACTTCAAACTAACAACTCCCCCCCCCCCCCCCCACAAACACCCAACCCAAAAAAAAAAGTATATTGCAACACCATATTAAGAAAAAAAATGTATAGAAGTATGTTTAAAGGGAAAAAAAAAAAAGAAATTGAAAAGTAAATTTTAATAGTAAATTTAAATTATTATAGGATAAAATACTGTTAAAAAATAATTTTAATAATGTTAAAAAATAATTTCAAGATTGACTATGCTAACTCTAAATGGCCATTAAATTTTTTTTAAAAAAATTGATTCTCCCTCTCCCTCTCTCTCTCTCTTTCTTGAATTTAAAGTTAAAAAAAAAAAAAATTTTTGAAGGATAATGTTAGATATTGATTTCCCTACAACCAATAATCGTGTTATATTTAAACGAGAGTTGATGTTACATTATTATAACTACTAAAGGGATGTCGTTGACATCCCTTGACTGAAAAGTTTTTTTTTTTTCCTTCGGCTGTTTTTTTTTCTTTTTCCTTTCTTTGTCGGCTGTTGCCGCTGTTTGTTTTTTTCTTTTTTTTCTTTTTTTTTTCTTTCTCTGCTGTTGCTGTTTGTTTTTGTTTTTGTTTTTTTTTTCTTTTTTCTCTTTCTCTGCTGCTGTTGTTTTTTTTTTTTTGGGCTGTTGCTGTTTCTTTTTTTTACACTTTTGTTGTCACTATTTTTTTTTTGCTTTTTTCTTTTCTCTTTTGTGGCCGCTGCTGGTTTTTTGTTTTTTGTTTTTTTTGCTGTTGTTGTCTCTTTTTTTTTTTTTTCCCTTTTTTGCTGCTACTTTTTTTTTTTTTTTACTTTTGCTGTTGTTGTCGCTGTTTTTTTTTTTTAATTTTTTGCTGCTACTGCTGTTTTTTTTTTTTTCCTGTTGTTGTTGTTGTTTTTTACTAAAGGAATGTAAGTTGGTGAATAGTTTTTTCTTTAATACTTTTTTTTTCCTGTTGTTGTTGTTGTTTTTTACTAAAGGAATGTAAGTTGGTGAATAGTTTTTTTTTTAATACTTTTGCTACTTTGTTGCGTTTTTTTTTTTTTACTTTTGTTGTTTTGCTTTATTGTTTAGTGAATAGTATTTTTTTGAAACTTTTATTGCTTTGCTACAGTTGTTGTTGTTGTTGTTTTTTTTTTTTTTTTTTTTTTTTTTTTTTTTAACTTTAGCTGTTTTGTTACAGTAAAATGATGCAATATTTCACTATTTAAGAAATAGTGATTTTTTTTTAAATTTTTGTTGCTTTTGCTGTACAGTTTTTTTCTAAAGTAATACACAGTAGTACTGATTTTGCCCCTATCTTATATGCTGATTTTGGCTTATCTACAGTGAAAGGACAGTTTTATCCTCACATATTTTACTGTTTTATCTACATTGTAGAGACTTTTTTGTCCCTCTGAATTAGTTGGTTTTCTTTTATCTACAGTGAGTTGACATTTTTACCCCTATTATACAGAAATTGCCGGCTGTCCATACAGTATAATTACCGTTTTACGCCTCTTTTTTGGTTCATTTTCTTTTTCCTACAGTATGTTGTCGGTTTTACCGCTATCTAGAATTTGTTTTTTTTTCTTAAGATTATTTTTACCTTTTTTTTACACTAAATTTTAGACATTAGATTATGATATATTGTTATATTGTATTTTTGCTCCCTTTGTCTTTTTTTTTTTTTAATTTATTTTTAAACGATTTTTTACTTTAAATTTTTTTATCTTTATTTCGATATTTTTTGTGTATTTTTTGTTTATTTTATTCTATTTTTTAAAGACCCCATTTTTTAAAGGATTTTGCATGCAATTGTTTTTCCTTTTTTTTGTTTTATTTTATATTTTAGCAATCATTTTTTTAAAAAAGTTTTTACATGTATATAACCTGATAAAAAAATTTTTATTTGTTTTTAAAAATAGTAAAAAAAGGATAAAATAAGATATATATTTTATTTTGTTATAATGTTTTTGTTAGGGTTAATTTTTTCCGATTCTTTTGAGTTTAAAGATTTTTTCCTTTTTTTTTGTTTTCTGCTTTGTTTTTGTTTTATTTTTTTTTTCTTTAAATGAGTATAACTACAGAAATTTTTTTTTGTTTTTGTTTTTATTATTATTAGTACTATTATCATTTTAATTTTGCATATTCACTGTTGGGAGAAAATTTGAGAATAATTATACTTATTATAATTATAACATTTATCTTAATTAACTGTTTTTATCATATAATACTCAATTTTTTTATTTATTTATTTTTCCTTCCCCGTGCAATTCATTGCACGGGTATTAAACTCGTATATACTATGTTCAAGATATATGTATCGAATTTACATCAATCATAGAAAATAAAATAAAATAAAAACAAAACAAAAAACAAAAAACAAAACAAAACAAAAAAAACAAAAAATCAAAGGTCTCAATCGGCGTCCAACAAAAAAGCAAGGAATACAGAGAGAGTAAAGAAAAACAAACAAATTTTCGGCAGCAGGACACGTGGTAAAGCTCTGAACACCACACACACACACACGCACGTAGTAAAAAATGCATAATATTTTCGTTCAAAATCCTTTTTTTTTTTTTTTGTGGCTTTGGTTGGTTGACACAAGACAGGAGAATAAGGGGGAGAGGGGAGAGAGAGAGAGAGAGAGTTTTGTTTTTTCTTTTTGTGGCTCTCTTTTATTTTTACAGCTCATTTCTGTAGCTGTTGTCAGCCATGGTTCATAAGTTTTTTTTTTTAATTATTATTTTCACGTCGTGTACTTATATATGTGAGTTAATGAGTGAACTGATCTTTTTCACTTTCACTTCCATCATTTGTTACTTTTTGACACGTATATTTGGCTAAGCGCATAATTAAATCTAAGTTCGTTCCATTCTTTTTTTTAATCTAACTAAATCAAATGGGTCATTTCCTCTTAGATGATGTCTTTTGAATTATTGATTATCCCTATTGAGTTGTTTCTTAGTTGATATATTTTAAACTATATTCAATTAATTAAGTACAAATCCTAAATTTTCATTATTTCAAAGTCCATACGTACTATCTTTTTCTATCATTACATTACTATCCCACTATATTTCATTGGAATATATAATTTAAATTCTATATTTGAATACAGACATTTAAGTTAAATGCACATTCTAATACAATAAGTGATCTAAACTAATAGTTATTCTTCCATATTAAAGTAAAACAACCAAATAAAACTCTATGCTAAGAATGCAATAAATATTCCTTTATTATAGGTATGGATCGATATAGATACATGATAGATATAAACACAACGATTTATAACACTATAGTACATTTAGAAAAACTATTGAGTGTGGTTGTCTATAAATAAAGGATTATTATGGATCATTGATTAAAAGTTCAAGTATTAGATATCTTTTCTAGAGATCTTAAAGGTGACGCCTTCCTTGGGGAGGGGGAGCCCCTGTATACAACATATATAGCACGTTTTATCGCAATTTATAAACTAAACATGAGTAGAGCAATCATTTCAAACTTTTCTAGCGGCCACATGGATCACAGTGTCTTTTCCTTTTACATGTGAACAAAAAAACATTTGGTGGAGGTTTCTTTTCTTTTCTTTTTTTTTTTCAACAGATAATATATTTGGCGGAGATTATTTTTTATATTAATCTTGTCCATGTGAAAAAATAAAAGGCGAATACTTTATCTTTTTCACGTTTTCCAGCTAACATATGGGAGAGTTTCTTTTTTCGTTTTCATTTTTTTTCCTTAAATATATAATATATGTGGCGGAGATAATTTGTGAAATTTAATGTAAAAAATAAGTGGCAAAAAGATTGCATTTTTCCGCCCTACTGATCGCCTCAAGCACATACCTGTACACTGCATGATGACCATGCAAAAGCCCTATATAAAGGCTTGTAACTCATTGTTCGAGAGAAGCAAAGTATAACCAAGGGAAAATGCTCAGTGAAATACTTTTCATGGAAAAGAGTTCTCCTTAATTTTTGCTTCGTTTACACATTCGTTTCGTGATTTCTTGATCACTCTAAACATTCTTCTTTCTAAATAATATTATATATATATATATATATATATTTGTGTGCGTGTTTGTAGACACACAACACTGTACTATTTCTCACACTCGGATCTTTGTCAAGTCACACGTTTCTATTGAAGAAGATTTCTAGATCTTTGTCTTGACAGTTGAAAGTCGAGATTGATCGATGGAAGGCTCCTTCAATAGAACACTCACACGGACTGTAGTTAATTATGACCAACTGAATGTTTCCTTGTTATATTCATCCATTTTTCTTGCAAAATTATCCGTTCTTGTCATCTTTCTCTTCCATTTCAAGTTGATATTTTCGAATATCCTTATAAAAAACAAGGGAGTAGTTCCTCGTCTTCCCCCGGGACCATCTCCAACATGGCCGATTCTCGGGAGTATCCCGGAGATGTTGAGGAACAGCCCGGCGCACTGGTGGATTCACCGTGTCATGAAAGAGCTCAACACCAATATTGCTTGTTTCCATCTTGGAAATACTCATGTGATAGCGGTGGATTCACCGGAAATTGCCAGGGAATTCTTAAAGAAACATGACGCAATATTTGCGTCAAGACCTGAGACAATGGCGACAAGCATTGTTAGTAGAGGAAACCTCACAACACTGTTTGGTCTAGGGGGAGAGCAATGGAAGAAAATGAGAAGAATCTTGGTTTCTGAAATCCTAAGTCAGTCAAGAATGCGCTGGTTACTTGACATGAGAAACCAGGAAGCTGACAATCTCGTTCGCTTCCTTTATAATCAATGCTCAACAAGTGCAAAGGGTAAAAAAAAAAAAAAAAATAGCATAAATTTATTAATTACCTTGCATTCATATTCACATATATGTTAATATGCACATTTTGTTTTTCTTATATGTGTTGCATTTTTACTTACAAATTAAGGTTAATTATGATTCGGCAGATAGTACATGTGTTATTCAAATTTGCTTTACATTTTGCTGACCCTAAAGATAAATATGTACTCTTTTTCCTCTGTAATAAATTTTTCCCTAGTAAATTTTGACTAAAAAGTTTTTAACGAGGTATATCTGTAGGCTACTCTTGAGGAATGTTTTAGTGTATCTACTGACTTTTATGATCACTATTTGTCAAAAAAAAAAAAAAAAAAACAGAACTCTCAAAAAAACTTATCTGTTAAATGTATACTAAAGTAAGGTTGAAAAATTAAACAAATTCAAACCCTAGCCGCTGCACAAAATTAAGTTTCTTTGCTTGCCCCAAATTGAGTCCACCATTTTTTTTTAAAAAAATTAATCAATTAATAGTCGTTATCTCTTTATGCTTTACCCTTGAACATTGATAAGTTTCCATATTTCTATATGTTTTCAGGTGAAGTAATTAATGTTAGGACAATTGCAAAACATTATCCCGCCAATGCTATGAGAAGAATGATGTTTAGCACAAGGTACTTTGGCAAAGGAAGTGAGGATGGAGGACCTGGTTTTGAAGAAGAAGAGCATGTTTCGTCATTCTTTACTATGCTCAAATACATTTACGCCTTTTCGGTATCAGACTACCTCCCATGGCTGCAAGGACTAGACTTAGATGGTCATCAGAAAAGGGTACGTGATGCGGTAAATGTTGTGAACAAGTACCATGACCCAATTGTGAATGATAGAATTCTGCAATGGAGAGAAGGGAAGAAGACACAGCCTGAGGACCTCCTTGATGTTCTCATTTCGCTCAAAGATTATGATGACAAACCACTTTTGTCTGAAGATGAGATTCAAGCACAAATCATGGTGACTTATTAAATTTTATTTTTAGTTAAAGAATACATTCAGTCAAAACAATGCTCTATGCTATCAATTAAAAAGATAGTTACCAGTCTAAAAAATAATATTCTGAGAACGTAATTGATTGTTTTTTAAGAAATTATTTTGTTTAAGAAAAAAGTGAAATTGTGTTTAGTTAGGTTTTGGAATGTGTTTAGGTACATAAAATGATTACTAATATCTTATTAGTATATTAAATAGTAATAAAAATAATAATAATTGATTACGAAATGATAATTGCTACATTAGTAATAAAAATGTATAGTAATCTTATATTCATGAGTTATATAGTAGTAACTATTAGTATTTCAATCTAATAATGAATTAAGGACGTACGTGATCATAAAACTAGGCAGGACTCTATAATCTCAGACGTTCATGAGTTTTCATATTCTTGTAATTTTTTTTTCAACTGACAATTCACACTTGAAGGGCTTATCTTTCGTTTTAAAAAATATAACAAAATGATATTAATGTTATTCAAAGCAGGAAATATTTCTTGCAACGGTAGACAATCCATACAACGCAGCAGAGTGGGCGCTTTCAGAAATGATAAACCAACCAAAGCTTATTGAGAAAGCAGTGGAAGAACTCGATAGAGTTGTCGGAAAGGACAGGCTGCTTCAAGAATCCGACATCCCTCGCCTCCGCTACGTGGTGGCCTGCGCACGGGAGGCTCTCCGTCTCCACCCGATGGCGCCATTTAACCCTCCCCACGTGTCCAACTCTGACTGCATCGTCTCCGGCTACTTCATCCCTAAGGGCAGTAACGTCTTGCTTAGCCGCCTCGGGCTTGGGCGAAGCCCCGCCGTGTGGGATGACCCCATGCGGTTTGACCCGGAGCGCCACTTGTCTGACCGCCACGTGGACCTGGCGGAGACCGAGCTGAGGTTCATTAGCTTCACTAGGGGAAGGAGAGGGTGTGTAGGAGCTAGGCTTGGTACAAACCTAACAGTGATGCTATTGGGGAGGCTTCTACAAGGGTTTACTTGGAATGTTCCAGAAGGTTTGGACAAGATCGATTTGAGTTGTGAGGCTGATACATTGCTCAAGGCTACACCACTGTTTGCCCATGCTGAACCACGCTTGATTCCTTCGGTCTATATGCCCTAATTACTCTAATTAAGGAGAGTATAATATAATCTATATGTGTTTTAATGTTGCCTCCTTTTTCTACTACTTTTTTTCTGCTCAATAATAATAAGGCAGGCTAGCTTGAATTGTTTCTTTTCTTAGTAGCTCTTAAGAACTAAATAAATCAATTAAACATGCACGAGCATGAGTTGTAATGGTTTGCCAATAATGCTGGTCTCTTTAATATCCCTTTTCTATTATATTTTTAATGCTTAATTCTATGGTTGTTTCTTTTCTTTAAGCGTTATTTTCTTGTTTGAGCCTGAGGGGAAAAAATATATATATATATATGGTAATTAGTTTTTTTTTTTTTAATCTATCATAACTTCCGTAAAAAGAAGGAAAAAAAGAAAAAAGAAAAGACAAGAAAGGAAAAGGAAAAAAGAAGAAACAAATAAACTTCACGATATATAGATAGGTGGCTCGTCACATTTGGTCGTGGGTTGGGCATATTTGAAGTAGGAAACTTCAAACTAATAACTTTCCCCCAACACCCGACTAAAAAAAATGTATATTGTAACACCAAACAAAGAAAAAAAATGTACAGAAGTAAATTTAAAGAAAAAAAAGAAATTGAAAAGTAAATTTGAATAACGAATTTAAAATTTTATAAGAGAGAATATTATAAAAAAATATTTTTAATAATGTTAAAAAACAATTTCTAGATCGACCATGCTAACTCTAAACTGCCATTAAATTTAAAAAAGAAATTAATTCTCTCTCTCTTTTTTTTCTTTTTCTTGAATTTAAAGTAAAAAATTTGAAATCATACATGGAATGATAATGTCAGATATTATGTCCAAGATATATGTATGGAATTTAGTATCAACCATAGAAAAACAAAAACAAAAACAAAAACAAAAACAAAAACAAAAGAAAACAAAGAACGAAAAACAAAGGTCTGAATCATCGTCCAACAAAAAGCAAGGAATACGGAGAGAGTGAAGAAAAACAAACAAATTTTAGGCGGTGTGGTAAAGCTCTGAACCACACGCACACACGGTAAAAACGGCTCACTGTTTTCGTACCAAAACGCACGTTTTAGTTGAAATATGCGTTTTGTCCTTTTTTTTTTTTTTTTTTTTGTGGCTGTGGTTGGTCAACACAAGACAGGAGAATGAGGAAGGGAGGGAGAGAGAGAGAGAGAGTTTATTATTATTATTATTTTTTTTTTTTGGTTTTTTTGCGAGGGAGGGAGAGAGAGGGCCATTATAACATTTATTTTTGGTTTTTTTGCGAGGGAGGGAGAGAGAGAGCCATTATAACATTTATTTTTGGGTGGTGTAGAATTTATAAGATTTATTTATTAAACAATAAGAAAAAATAATTATACATCTAAAATTTTGTAACATATAATTTAATTTATTTTTTAAATTTAAATATAATTTTTAAATTTTACATGTTTTTTTAAATTTATTCTTAATATAAATAGTTATTTTATATATTTTTTTAAAAAGATTTATTTCATATTTTATAAAATTTTATATTTTCTTACACTTTCTTTTACATATTTCAATATAAATAAATTATATATATATTAAAAAAAAAAAAAAAAAAACACTGGAAGCCCCTCCCCCACTAGTAGCCACCTCCACCGAGCCACCGTGATGGCTCTTGGAGCGAACCAGGCGAGGCCATAGTGGCGACGGCACCGGCATTGGCATTCTCAATCTCGGTCTCAATCTTGATCGCAATCTCAAACTCAGTGGAGACGCTTGAAGCTATTCGGCAACAGCGAGAACGCCAACAACCTTACGATCTGGAAGTGAAACCGGCATGGTCGAAGATGAAGTTGGTTGGGTGGCCAATGAGGTCAGAGACAACGTGGTTGGGTGGCCGATGAGACCCACGGCTACCTCCTTCCTCGCCTCCTTTCTCTCTCGACGATGGCGGCCATCTCACAGGGGAACCCTTTTTTAGTTAATAATTGTTTGTAATCAGATATAGTTGGACGCATGATAGTTTCGTGTGCCATATGACATCTACATCTAAATGCAATCCAATGATCAAAAAATTTTTACCCCATCCATAGGGTTAAAAAACTTTACATCATTGTAGAATTGGTCTTTGAAAAAAGAAAACTATCTCATTTTCAAATTTATTTTATACAGTATTATTTGAAAAAAAAATTTGATTTTTTTAAAATTTTCTTATATGACAAATTTTCAATATCATTTCTTCTTTTTACAAACAACTTTTTATTTTTAAGAATAATTTTTTTTACATATCCAAATATCAGCTTATTTTCAAAATGAATATAAAACAAGAAAATTTTCTTTTTCAAAAAAAAATATGCATGAAAATTCATTATGGAGTTTTTAGAAAATTACCAAAATGTATTCAAGAATTTTACAATAAAATATGAAAAACTATCCTAATGACAGGACTTTGTATTTAACAAATATATATATATATATATAACCAAAAAAATATATCATAAAGCATCTTGTAATAGAGTAAAGTTATTTACATTTTAAAAAAAAAGTTACATAAAATATAGATGTAAAAATGAATATTCTACCTTGAGACGGTCATTTTTACCCCCATCAACAGGGAAATTTTTCCTAACCGTATTATATCTCATTTTAACGCTGTAGATAACAAGTGCACCCCAAAATTATTATACATTCAACTGTATCTGTTCACTCAAATCTCAATCGGAGTTGCATGGGTACTTGTCCGAGATCCGTCGGATACGTAGATCCGTCTGACGTGAAGCTCACCGTGGAGTCCGTCGTCCGATCGCGCCTCTCAACAGCTCCGGTGGGCGGCGCTGTTTTTCTTCCTTCTTGCCTTTAATTCTTGTTGCCCCAACTAGATTTTGATACAAATTTTAACACAAAATTAAAAATACAAAAAACTACTTACAAACTTAAACAAGTTTCTTTTTTCTCCTTTAGCTCTTTTATTTTTTCTCGGGACCACACCCATCCATGAAGACTGAAGAGACGGAAAGAGGCCAGATGCTATGGTGTGAGATCATAGTGATAGAGGTTAAACATTCTGCAACCAAACCATGTAATATAACTGATCGGGATTATGGCCAACTCTTGTGTATTGTTGTTGGGATATTTGTTGACAAATTAAATCGAGTTTGGATTATCCATTATCTCTGACGTATTGAAATTTGTTTATTAATTACTTTATTAGGCTGCTTGTGGATCATAATATAGTTTTCAAAGTATAACGAAATTTAAACTATGATTGTTATTGTAGGTTTATAGTTCAGCGCCCAGCACGGTCAGATGATGACTATCAAAGCCTGATTAGTGTTGGTTTGAGTAGGTAAGTTTTCAATCTGTCTATTATAATAGCATTACTTATGCTGTATTAATTATCTTCTTCAAAAGATCCAATTTTAATGTCACGTTGATTTTGTAAGTCGTTTCAAACCACCAATTAAATTAGTTGTTGTTCTACTTATTTACCTACATAATTTTCTCTCTATCAACTATGGGAATTGGTTGAAACTAATTTCTTTTCAAGATGTTATCACTTGGAGCTCCATTGTATGATGGTTGCCTAATTTTGCTTATGAACAAATTTTTGAGTAAATTAGATATTACAAGTCGTTTTAGTGTTAATTTGATTGTTTACTTTTTAAGGTGCTTATCTTTCTATTTAAGCGTGAAAATTTTAGATGTTTTTATATTTGTATTTGGTTTTTCAGTCGTTGAACATGTTTTGATTCGACACTAGAGCATAGAAATGAGAATTGTTTTGTTTTTTTTTTGTTTTTTTTTTTTTTTTAAGTAAATTCTTTTACATAAACCAAATCCGATCGTATAAATTTGACTTAATCTTTCAAAGCCTTTTTTTATAACTTCTTGACAAGCATCAAGAAAAAAATTATTTTTTTCCATATTTGTTTCGTAGCCTTTCATTATCTTCAGCCTTCTCTTAAATTTTTTTTTCTCATGTATTTAATTCTACGAGAGGGACTACTCCAAGGAAATTATGTAAGTGTAATGACTTATTTTCTGTTTCTTCTTCTTCTTCTTCTTCTTCTTCTTCTTCTTTTAATAAAAAACTAATGATTCTTAATGAAATGGAAACCGTCATAAAGGTGTCATCAAGATGGTATGAGTAAATTATGTACTAAATTTTATAGGATGAAAAACATAGTTCATTATGTAGTTCCAATTTCTCTTTAGCAATAAAAACCTTAACTGAAGCTTGAATAAAATTCTTCATTGTGCAACAACAAAATAAACCACTAAAGATTACCTAAAAAGCAATAACATTGCGCACGTTACTTCAACTAGTTATCTTGAAAGTGACAACACTCACTACTATTCATTCACTACTGTAGAGATATGTTTTGTTTTGGACGAATCTTTTTTTTTTTTTTTTTGGCCCTTCTATTTTATTTTTTGTTCTTTTGGCCCAATTTTTTTTATTTTTATTTTAGTCCCTTTTCTTGTATTGATATATTTTTAATATTTTAGTCCTTTTAATTTTTTGCTCTTTTTTCATGCCTTTTTTTTTTTTTTTAATTTCAGGTACTTTGTTGATTTTTTTGGTGAAAAACTTTTTTTTTTTTGGTCCTTGAGTTTTTTTTTATTCTTTTGGCTCAATTTTTTTATTCTTTATTTATTTTAGTCCTTTCTTTTTGCATTGGTATATTTTCTTACATTTTAATCATTTTATTTTATTTTTGTGTTTTTTCATGCCTTTTTTTTTATTTTTCATTTCATTTATTTATTTTATTTTTGTACTGGTATACTTTTAACATTTTAGTCCTTTCAAGTTACTTCTTTATTGTCTTCTTATTATAATTTTGCTTAGTCAGTGTTCGGTTGTTTTTCCTTCTTATTGTTAGGTCTTCTATTATAATGTAGATTGCAAGAATTCATTTTTTTTAAAGAAAATGGATTTTTTTTTTTTGGCTCAATAACAGTGATATGCTTCCATTTATTTTGTTATTCTTCAATTTGTTTGGTTAAAACAGAAATGACAAGCTTTGATTTATAGTGGATTACATAAACAAATAGGTTTTGTCATAAAGAATTCATTGGTTTTTATATGAAAAAGTATAATATTCATCAATCTTTATCTTAATATTTTGTGTTATATTTATTATTTAATATGAACCATCATCTCTATGGTAAATGTTTTATATTTATTATAATTACTTTGATGTTTACAACTAATTTTGGTTTATTAAAGGTAATTTACATTTATCAACAAAAAATAATTATAATTAAAATCAAAAAACAAAAAAAAAAGAAAAAAAAATATGTATAAAAATAAAATAATGTTAATTATAGTAAAAAGAGTAGGTATTACAAACATTTATGGTTGTTTGGTTTTGGGTTAAGTTTGAGATAAATGAAATTTTTAAGTTTGAGTTGGTTGATTTTTAAAAATTAGTTATAAATTTGTTGACTTTTAGAAAAAGACAAAAATTAAGATGAAAAAGTATAGTTTAGTTAGAGTTAAACCTGGATGCCAAATGCGGGTTTATTTATTAAAAAATAGACATATACATGATATTGTTGAAAAATGAAGATATTTCAAAACGGACTCTAAAAGTATACCTTTTGTATAATTATTTCAATGTTAAATGCCCTTCCATTTGACATCATTGGTGGCCCTCTACAACTTTGGCACATTTTCATAGGATTCAGTTTTTTTCCCCCCTCTTTATCTGTTGCTTTCGATTATTTTATGGTTAAGTTCTCCTTTTTGGAGGTGCACAATGATGTTCTTTTAATTCCTGACCTACACTATAGGATCAAATTCACCTTAGAGTTATTCTCACTTTTCCCGTATGCCGTGAATTAATTCCACACAGCTCCTTTGTTAGAATTTCTGTTGAAAAAAAAAAAAGGAACAATAGATGAATTAATCACTAAATTCCTTCTAAGATGATTTCTGTTTTTATACAGTACAGTATATATAATTAAAAGTATACTTGTGCATGCAGGAATTGTTTCTCGAAACCGTAGACAATGCATACAACGCAGCAGGGTGGGCTCTATCAGAAATGCTCAACCAACCAAATCAGCTTGAGAAAGCAGTTGAAGAACTTGATAGAGTTGTTGGAAAGGACAGGCTGCTTCAAGAATCCGACATCCCGCATCTTCCTTGCGTGATTGCCTGAGCGAGGGAGGCTCTCCGACTCCACCCGATGGGGCCATTCAACTTCCCCCACGTGTCCTCATATAACTGCATCGTCACCGGCTACTTCATCCCGGAGGGCAGTAGCGTCTTACTTGGCCGCGTAGGGCTGTGGGACGACCCCATGCGGTTTGACCCGGAACGCCACCTGTCGGAGCGCCACGTGGACCTGGCAGAGACCGAGCTGAGGTTCATTAGCTTCACTGGGGGAAGGAGAGGTTGTGTAGGAAGTGCGCTTGGGACAAACCTCACAAGGGTTTACTTGAAATGTTCCAGAATGTTTGGACAAGATTGATTTGAGTTGTGAGGCTTGAATCCTTCAGTCTATCCGTCTTAATTACTCTAATTAATGAGATTATAATAATCTATGTGTGTTTTAATATTGCCTCCCTTTTTCTAGTTTCTTCTGCTCAATAATAAGCTGGAAGGCTTTTTTTTTTTTCTCTTTTCTTAGTAGCTCTTAACTAAGAAAGAAACAAATAAAGAGCACATGCATGAGCATGAGCATGTAATTTTTTAGCAGTAATATTAATGTTGGTTCCTTTACTATCACTTTTCTATATTATATATTTATATAGAATCTCATTTCTATGGTTTTTCATTCAATTTAAAAGTTATTTTAATATAATATAAACTTAATGCTATGGATTTTCATTCATTTTCGTTTAATTTAAGAGTTATTTTCTTATTTGAGCTTTAAGAAGAAGAAGAAGAACAGTCCCCGATTAGACATAGACGTACGGCAAGGGAGGCTTTCTGTTCCTATTTTTTGAAAGGGGAATTATATTCGTTCCTAATATTGGACATTCTTTTATTTGTCCAGTCAGCACCATCCATAATGGTGTTTGGTCAAACTCAAGAGGATAAGATTTAATTAAGATTAAAAAAATCTAATAAAGAAAAATATCTTATGAAATATTATGGATAATATCATTGCCCATAATATGATAGATGAAGTCATAATTAAGGAAACTTATGCTCTTTCAACTAATGAGTGATATTATTTTAAGATATGTTGTGAGAAGAGAATGTATAAATACATTACCACTTTTATTTGATATTTCACATGTCAATTAACTAATAATAATTTCCATAACTAAGCTAATTAATTGGAGGGGGAGGGACTACTTAAAAATGGTGGGATTCAAATCTTTTGTTTAATTTTTAGGGTCCAAATGGTGTATAATATTATTTTTACTATAAAACTTATTTTTATACCTTAAGATTTTGCATCATTTAATGATGTGTTATAATTTGATTTGAGTGTACTAGGGACACCAACTCCAACCTTTAACTTTTTGAGTACTAACTCACATGTCACATCTTAATTGTTAGATGCAATTAATTGATGTGGCAATACTTTAAACACTCACCAATTAAAGAACGACAACTTTGATACCACATAAATTAGTATTCAAAAGTTGATATTAGAGTTAGTGTTCTTAGCAATTTTTATTTGATTTATTTTATATCATTTGACACACCAAAATTAAAAGGAAATTTCAAACCCAATAAACAGGGGACTTTAGTGAAGAGAAGAACTACTTTAAAAAGACGACAAATCAAGGGACTACCCAGGTTAAAGCGTTAAAAAAAAAAAAAAAAAAGTATGCAATTATTGAATGCAATCACAACATTACAAGATCTTTATCAGAATTAATTGTTGAGGTCGCTAGCTAAAAGTTTCCAATGAATTAACTGTTGGGTTTTGATCATTTCTTGAGCCTCTATTTTCAATGGAACGAACAGCTATGACTAACATTTCTTAGCCTGTCGAAAACACTTGTTAAAAGTGATACCAGTTCACCTGGAAAAGACTTATTCGAACGTGAAAGAATACTATAATTCACATGCCAATCACAAATAGAATATGTCAAATAACTTAGCCGTTGAAGGGATGAAACTACTTTAAAACCAAAACAGGGGACTTCGGTGAAGCGGAGAAACTAATTAAAAAAGACCATCTACAGTCCAACTCATGTTGTCAAGCAATATTAGATTTTTAGTTGTATATAAACAAATATATAATGAGTTTTGGCTAGTTATAATGAGAAAAATGCAGGCAGGTCCTTTACTTTCTCTCTCTCTGTGAGCTTCAACAGCTACTCGTCGTCCACAAGAAATCTGGCCGACATCGCTGCTCGAGTCGTTAGCGAGCTCCATTGGTTTTGGAGGAGTTAGACCAGAAACATCCACTTCATGATGATCACGATCAGGATCATGATCATGAAGATGAGGATGATGATGTCGATGATAATGAATTTGAATTCACTTTTGCCTGCAAAGAGTCAGTGTCGTCACCGATTTCTGCAGACGAGATCTTCTACAACGGCCAGATCAAGCTGTTTTGTTATCCTCTGGTCGGCAATAGCAAAATTCTAGGAGAACACGGCCAGGGTCATGGAAACGGCCGTTGTCGTCTTCGGGACAGACAAGAGAAATGACAAAAGTGCTCTTGCATCAGCGTCGCCACGTTGCCGGAAGCCGATGGTGGAGGACGAAGAGTGGCAAACGATGACGTCTTGCTCTTCGTCAGAGGCCGACAAGCTCGATGAGCTACAGCACGAGACTTACTGTGTGTGAACGCCGATGAAGTGATATTGAACAAAGATAATTTACTTGTAACTCTCGACTATTATGTACTCAGATAGATAGTGTAACTTACAACTATGCAAGTGTTTTTTTTTTTTTTTCTTGCTTAAGTTACAACTATGTAAGTTACTTGTGACAATGTACTCTATGTTACTAACTATCCTAACTTAATTCTAACTTAATTCGACATTCGACAACTCAAAGCGGATCTATTAAAATAATGCAGTCTAACATTTTACTTAACATAATACAATTACATATCCATGGGCGATTTCTTTTCTATTTCCTAAAACTGCATTCTTTGATTTCCTTACTCCCTCTGTCAACATCTCCTACCCAGATCTGCATAAAAACTCAACACCTGTCCCGCTTTCTTCGTCCTGTTTCAATCATCTCTAACAGGCCTAGTTGTCACGTAATCAACGCACCGCATCCGTCATCGGATTCGAGACTATGCGTATATAGTTATGTTATATAATTCAAACGTTTATTTAATTGTGATCGTTCGACGAGAGACAGATGGGAAACGTGTAGAGCTAAGGACAGACTAAACTGATTTCTGAAATCACTTGAGTATAAAGGTTCAGAGAAAGTACATAAAGAACGAACAAGGCAGACTAAACTAAATTATTGCAAACACGTCGTTTTTTACCATTTTATCTCTCCATCCAATGATGGCTTGCTTGGTAATTTCTGTTTCAAATTCTTACCAACTTGATAAATGAAACAGTCAATATTTAAGCAGATATATCCCTTCTAAATCTTATATATAAACTCATATTTTTTAATTCCTTAAATTCCTTGAGAGTGCTTGAATGAAACCTATTCCCTTTTCCTTTGTTTGTCTTGGAACGCAGCAAAAAAATAAATTAAAATAGAAATAAAGAGGAGACAATGAATTTGCGTAGTTCAACAAAATTGTCTATGTTGGTTTCGAAAACCAGTTTTTAAAAATTTAGCGGAAACATGGTACGGATCAAATCGCACATATAAAAATTTTTCTCAAAAATTTTTCTGGCGATAATACTTATATTAATTTAATAAAATAAATTAAGAAGAAAGTTTAGAGATTGACCGTTGTCTAATTAGGTCGAAATTCTTGATCTCCTTCAAGAACCTTCTTCAGTACTCCAAATCCTTTGGAAACACCAATTTTCTTGAGAACTCCAAATCCTTCGAAACACCAATGATTCTTTCTCAGTGTTCTCCAGATCACGATGAACAGGAAACGAGTGGGCGTTTCTGAATTTGGGTTTGATCACACACTTGAATTTTGATTCACTTTAGTGAAGGAGAAGAGGAGAAGAAACTCTCTGAAGGAAAAGTTATGTATATGTTTTTTCTCTGTCAAAAAAGAATTAAATATATCTTCCCTTTTTTAGATACATCGAATGTACCATCTTTTTAGTATTATAGAGAAATAACTGACACTCCTCTTTTTTTATTTTTAAATTAATTAACTAATTAATTAATTAATTAATTCAACCATGTGGAACAACTATGCACACACGCTTACTTTCTCCATATAGTTGGCATGTATGCTTGATATGGGAGAGTGAATCTCTCTCCCATAATCTAATCAATTACTTTTTTTTTTTTTTAAATTTATTTTGAACTATTCAAAATTAAAATAACTGATCTTTTCTCTTCCACATGTATCAAAAGTCAAAATTCAATATTCCACGTACACTCTGTGGATATTATGTGAACCACCCTGTGGTGCATAACTATAATGTGGTCTTTACCACACTGTATAATCTTTAAATTTAAAACTATTTTAAATTTATTTTAAATAATCATATTATTTAAAATACAAATTAATATAATTAATTTGTTGTGTGAATATTAATATAGAATCCTCAATTCTAAATTAATAAATTAACCCAACATAAAAAAAATGTTCACATGATTCAATGGAGCCATTGAGAGGAACTATGGACTTTATAATTTTAAACTCTAATAATTTATTTGACAATTAATTAACACCTTAATTAAAATATCAAAATTATTAATTCCAAATTATTTCACTAAAAATTTGGAATTGCACTCTTAAAATTATAAAACTAATTATATTCAAAGGATTTAAATTGCCCATTGATATAGTCAATACATATAAATCACTCCTCCATAAATGGTTCATAATTAAAGCTAGTATTTTCCGTTGACCTCTTTAATTATATCTTTCTCCTTAAGTACCATTGATTTTCTAATGAATAATATATTTATGATCTAATCATAAATTGAACACTCTTATTATTCAAGTCCCGAATCAACGTTTAAGGGAACCGTCCATCTAACTTCTTTACAAAGGAATAGATTTCATCTTGTATATTAATATTCCCGACTACTTATTATATTATATTTCTAATATACCAAGAATTTGACACTATTCATTTGTGTCATTACTTGATATGTCAAAAAATATGATACAATAAATAGGAGTCTATTAATTATTTAGAATTAAGATCGATTCACATATGACCATCATTGATTAATTTTGAATGCTCTATATGACAACGGAAATTATTAGAGATTTATAATTAATCGTGTTCCAGTCCTATATAATCAAATTATATAAAGCGCTTTCATTCTAATAGTCTCATTATTAACAATCTGGATAAGATCATTTCATTCAGAATGTAATGAACCGCGCTAGTAATTTTAAATTAAAGATCTCAACTTTAATTTTTAATTACTAACAGATTTAGATTATTTTACTTTAAATATTATCCTCCTATATATAACACTTATATACAATATTTAAAGTCACATTTAAATAATCTAGGGTTTTTGATATTTATAAAGCATCTAAACATGCATACAAAAATAATATTGAAAAAATCCTCAAATTAAATCAGCAAAATAATGCATCTCATTTGTTTATGGGCACATATCCCAACAATCTCCCACTTGCCCTAAAGCAAATCTGACATGTCTTTAAGTCCCATCCCTTCAAAATGTTGTTCAAAATTCTGAGTTGGTAATGTCTTGGTAAACGGATTAGCTATGTTATTCGCAGATGCGATCTTTTCAACTGAAACGTCTCTTCTACTGACAATCTCTCTCACCAAGTGAAATTTCATCTCTATATATATGCTTTCCTTTGTAATGATATCTGGGTTCTTTGGCATTGGTTACTGCTCCACTGTTATCACAAAGAGTCTAATTGGCTCATGCATATCTGGAACAATTTCCAAATCTCACAAGAATTTGCGAAGCCAGATTGCCTATTTAGTTGCTTCACAAATTGCTACATATTCAGCTTCTATGGTTGAATTAGCAACACAAGTTTGCTTGATACTCCTCCATATAATGGCTCTACCTCCCAAAGTGAATACCACCCCAGAGGTAGACTTCCGATTTATTGGAAATCAGAATCTGTATATCTAATAGGAATCAAATCCCTACTAGAATATACAAGCATATAGTTTCTCGTCCTTCTCAAATATTTGAGAATATGCTTGACTGCCACCCAGTGATCTAATCATGGGTTTGATTGGTATCGACTAACCACTCCCACTGCAAAGCATATGTCAGGTCTGGTACATAACATTGCATACATTAGACTACCAACTGCCTATGCATATGGAATTCGTCTCATATTATCCTCTTCTTGCGGTGTTTTAGGATACTGTTCTTTAGAGAGATGAACTCCATGTCGAGAAGGCACTTGGAGTTCTGCATCGCAAATCTGATAAGCACCTTATCAATGTACGAAGCTTGAGATAATGACAGAAGTCTATTCTTGGATCTCGTATAATCTGGATACCAAAAATGTAGCTTGCTTCTCCCAAATCCTTCATTGGAATTGGCTGGCTAGCCAGTTCTTTACCTTTGATAGAAATTCTACATCATTCCCAATGAGTAGAATATTATCTACACAAAGAACTAAAAAGATCACTTTATCCCCTTCTATTTGCTTATAGACACAAGGTTAATCTAGATTTTATTGAAAACCATAAGACTTTATGGCTTCGTTAAATCTAATATTTTAAGATCTAGAAGCCTACTTAAGTCCATAAGTGGACCTTTGCAGTTTGCAGACTTTTTGGTTTTGGCCTTTGACCATGAAACCCTCTGGTTGGACCATATGAATGGTCTCTTCAACATAACTGTTCAAGAATGCCGTCTTGACATCCATTTGCCGTATCTCATAATCATAATGAGCAATAATAGACAAGAGGATCTGGATGGATTTTAGTATGGCCACTGGAGAAAAAGTATCCTCATAGTCTACTCCTTCTTTTTGGGTAAAACCCTTTGCCACCAGCCTAGCTTTGAAAGTCTTCACTTTCCCATTAGCTCCTCTCTTTCTCTTATAGATCCATTTGCAACCAATAGGCTTAACCCTTCTGGTAGATCTATAAGCTTCCAGACTGAATTGGTGTACATGGACTCCATTTTGAGTTTCATGGCTTCCTGTCATTTTCTCGATCAACATCATCCATTGCCATCTTATATGTCAATGGATCATCATCATTGCCATCAGTGACTGCAACTTGTGCTTCTTCATCTTCACGATAGCAGATAGGCAATCTTATTTCCTTCCCACTACGTTGTGATGGCTATGGTATTTGATCTCGAGTAGTGATATCTTCTCTTTGTCGTTCAATAACTATTGTTTGGTGTGAGGCCAATCTTATCAGCCAGCAACTTTTCCAAAACCACTTTACTTTTGGTTTGAAATCTGTCATATAGTTCTGCTCAAGAAATGTAGCATTTGTCAGCACAAATACTTTGTTATCTTAAGTGTTATAAAACAGACCTCCTCTCGTTCCTTTAGTATATCCCACGAACATGCATACCTCCGAGCGAGGTTCCAACTTCCCAATCTTTCCCTTTAGCAAGTGTGCTGGGCACCCCCATATGTGGATGTGTCTCAAACTAGGTTTGCGACCGTTCCACAACTCTAGGGGAGTCTTAGAGATTGACTTAGATGGAACTAAATTCAGAATATATATAGTTGTTTGTAGTGCATATCCCCAAAATGAGGTAGGTAGAGAAGAATATCTCAACATTGATCTTATCATGTCAAGCAAAGTACAATTTCTTCTTTCAGCTACACCATTTTGTTGTGGTGTTCCAGGTGCCATGAGCTGCGACAATATTTCGTTCTCAATCAATGATCCTTGAATTCATAATCTAAGTACTCTCCTCCTCGATCCGATCGAAGAGTTTTGATTGATTTGCTGAGTTGCTTTTCAACTTCAGCACGGAATTCTTTGAACTTTTCAAAGGTCTTGGATTTTCTTTACATTAGGTATGCATATCCGTATCTTGAATAATCATCAATAATTGTGACAAAGTATTCATAGCCTCCTCTAGCTTTCACATTCAAAGGCCACATACATTAGTATGTATGATCTCTAGATGTGCTTTTGCACTTTCACCTTTAGCCGAAAAAGGCCTTTTTGTTATTTTAATTCTAGGCAGGATTCACAGACTGTAGAGTGCTAACTTTTAGCTCTCTCAAAGGACCATCCTTTGCTAGTGTTTCTATCCTATCTATGTTAATGACCAAGCCTTAAATGCTAAAAATATGTGTCATCTTTGTCATTAGAAATCTTTCTTTTTTTAGGGGTTGATTTAGCGACTTTAAATATTTCGGTTTGAAGTAAGTTATTGGAAATTGGTTTAACAAAAATAGACCATTATCCACATAACCATAACAAATATTCATACCATTCTTATAAATTGAAACAGAGTCAACTTCAAAAGAAACTGAAATAAATTGTTCAACCAACTTAGAAACCGAAATCAAATTCCGTTTGAAATCTGGAATGAAATAAACATTGTCCAAAAATGAATATTTATTATTATCAAATAACAGTCGCACTGTCCCTACTGCTGTCACTAATAGTCTTTCCCCACTGCCAATTCTCATCGTGAAAACTCCTTATTCAAGATCCTTAGATGACCCAAGCATCTGCAAAGAAACACAAACATGGTTAGATGCCACTGAATCAATAATCCAGCTTGAGAAATCATTCTCAACAAAGCATGTTTCCATGACTAGTAAATCTGATTTACCTTGTTTCTTCTTCTTTTTCAGCTCATCAAGGTACTTCTTACAGTTCCTTTTTTCCAATGGCCATCTTGATCATAATGGAAACATTTTCCCTTAGGTTTAGGTTCAGCAGCCTTCCTCTTCTTCTTTTGGATCTTCTTTTTACCATTTTGCTTTCCCACATTTTTTTTTTTATTCTTTGAAGAAGAAGCCTTCCCCTCAGCTGCATTGGCTTCGGCAACATTTGCCTTGCCACCCTTATCATTGATAAGGGACTCATAGGTCTGCAGCTCGTTCAGAAGTTCTGTCAGATTACACATCTTATGGTTCATAACGTAATTTGTTCTGAATTGGAGAAAAGCGGGAGATAGTGTCTCCAAGATCATGCCCAACTTGGGTCTTTTCATCAATGTTCACACCATTGATTTCAATCTCGTTAAAATGATGAATCATTTTTAGGACATGTTCACGAACCGAAGAATGATTCCTCATTTTGCCGTTCATAATGGCTTACACGGCTTCGTGATGGGCTTGATTGGAGGGGCGTCCAAACATGTTTTGCAAAGATTCTATAATCTGGCTAGTAGTCTCAAAGGCCACGTGCTTAGCTCTAAGCACTTCATTCATTGCCGCTAACAGGTAGCAGCGGGCCTTGTTGTTTGTGATAACCCAACGGTCGTACTTGTCCAAGATAATCTTAGAGGCATTGGCCGGAGGCACTGGAGGACGATCCTCTTTAAGGACAAAATAGTAGTTTTCATTTATCAAGAGAAGACTAATGTTGCTTTTCCATTTGACAAAGTTTTCACCAGTTAAAACTTGATATGCGAGAAGTGAGAAAATCGGGTTTGACATATTTGCTGAAAATAATTAAGAAATATTTTTCAATAAATAATTGCATAAATATCGTAACAAAATTTAAGACAGTAAATATGATGCATGAATGACATGTTAAAATACACAAAACATGTTTACTTTGAAAGCCTAAGGAATTTTAATCACCACAACTAAGTGCCGCCGTAGTGTAGGTCAAATAATTGCTAATTAAAATGAGACATTCTCAATTAATAAATATTATCCGAAATATCTCATATTTCTAATACTTATTAATTTCCTTTAATTTTTGGTCAAGAAAATAATTAACTAATTTAATTATCTTTTTACGAGTGTAACCCACCGTATCAATTTTTTAGATTTAACTTAGAAATTACAGCTGTAGGGTAGGTCAATTCTAAAATACATCTTAAAATTCTATCTCATGGAAGAAACCTTGGTATTGTATTTAATAGACACCTTCCATAGGGATGATGAAATCAAAGTATCTCTAGGCGCTATTAAAAACTTACGGTGTTGTACTAACGATGGAGACCTTGGGTTTATATTGTCATATTACCCACTCCCACTTATTATTTTGCCAAAGTGTTTTTTTTTTTTATATAAAATAACTCTTGTTTCATAAACCTTAGTAAATTTAAACACTTTAAATTTCTAAGCCTTTATAATTTTAAACATTTAAAATTATAAATTAAATCAATTGCGATATTTTAAAATTTAACACTTAAATTTTATAAATTTCACATTTGACCCACTAATTTTGCAGATCCATTTGCTAAATTAATTTCAAATTTAATCTCATTAAATTTGTGACTAGACGCATTAAATTAATTGCTAAAACAATTTTAGAAAAAAAAAAGCGTAAAGATGCATGACATACAAAATTGATAGGCACTTTTCTATCTTAGATGACATGTGATATGCATGGCAATGTATTATCATCAACATAATAAAAAACATTCAACCACAAGCGAAATGGAAAAACTTGGCCAGATTCCATGGAAACCTAAAATTACAACAAAAAAAATGATATAATAAAAAAAATGGGTCTTCTTGTAATTCTCTAACTTCGGGTTTTTATGTAATTCTCCAACTTCTCTATATGGGTGGGGGTTGTCCTCATTGAATTTCTCAAATTCAAAAAAATAGATTTCAAAAATCTAAAATTTTTTTTTCTCGCGGGTGGCTGCTTAGCTAGACACTGCTTTCACGGGCAAGCCTAGCCTGCTTCTGCTCCAGCCTAGCCAAATGATGTAGGCCCAGACTGTTTCTGCTCCAGCCCAGCCAAATGATGTAGGCCCAGACTGTTTCTGCTCCGGCCCAGTCTGCTCCAGCCAGATTGAAGCAGGCCCAGCCCATGGCTGGGTGGCCCATCTCACTGGCCCAACTGGGTTCCTAGAACCCAGCCCTTGTGGGTTGGCTAGGCGTTGCCAACCTAGGCCAGCACTCCCTGCCGGCCGACGACCATGGCTGAGGATCGACCATGGCTGTGGTGCAGCTGCCAGTGGCATCCATACGATCACCGGTTTCGTCTATACGGATCCGTCCTTATCATCACTGGCGACGTCCGTACGGTCGCCGTCTCCACTTCTTTTTTTTTTTTTTTTGTAAATAAAAAAAATTAAGAACTTTTCTTTAAAAAAATATGAAGAACAATTCTTCATCAATGGAAAAATTATAATATAAAATCCTATTTACAATTGATCTAATAAAAGAAAATTACACCATGATTCTATTTACAATTGATCTAATCAAAAGGAAAAATACAAACTAATTTCCATGAAACCAGAAAAATTTACGACCAATCCATTCGCACAAACATTCATCATCATGATCATAAATAGAAACATACATCAATATGCATAAGTGTCTACCCAAAATCAAACAAAAATTAACATATAATCACTCATTAAATTAATATAAGGTATTGCGGCTCTGATACCAATTGTTGGTTTCGAAAACCAGTTTTTAAAAATTTCGTGGAAGTATAGTACGGATCAAATCGCACATAGAAAAATTTTTCTCAAAAATTTTTCCTGTGACAATACTTATATTAATTCAATAAAATAAATTAAGAAGAAAGTTTAGAGATTGACCGTTATCCGATTAGGTCGAAATTCTTGATCTCCTTCAAGAACCTTCTTGAGTATTCCAAATCTTTCAGAAACACCAATCTTCTTGAGATGTGATAATAGATGTACATGTAGAGTCAAAACAGGTGTGATAGTAGAATTACCCTATGAAGATATAAACCGCAAAGGGAGGATTTTTTTTTTTTTTTCCGTGTCTTTTATTTGTCAAATTGGTATCTTCCATAGTGGTGCTTAATTTGGTCAAACTCAAGAGGATAAGATTTAATTTAGAATAAGAAAATCTAATAAAGAAAAATATCTCATGAAATATTACGTACATATATATGTCCATAATATGACTGATGACTAATTAATAATCAAACATCTTCTTTAATCCTATGTTGTGAGAAGAGATGATTCTATTGACGTAGTCCTCTTAACTCTTCAACTTCCCTTCTTAATACACACCTCTTTTAATTTTAAAATTATTAAAGTTATTTAACACACACCCCTATTATTCTGAAATTAGCCCTAATTATTTTTGGAAAATAAATCTTATTTCACCCTTTTAAAAATATTTTCATTCATTATTTTATTTTAGTTACTCTGGTATAATCCTCTCTCTTCCACTCTCTGACTCTCTCTCTTTATTTTATTTTATTTTATTTTTTGCTCTTGTTTTTATTTGTTTGTTGAAAATTTTTTTCCCTTCTTGTTGTACCTTAGCTATGAAGTTTTTTTAACCCCTCTCTTTCTTACGCAGGGCAAACTGGAAACAAGAGTTGAAAAATAAGAGTTTTATTAATATTTCAAACTAGAAAAGGACTTTTCGTTGTTTATTTGCGATTAACTGAGTTTTTTTTTTTTTTTTTTTTTTACTACAAAGTTTAATTAGACAATCACTTTTTCAATATGAAATTTTAATTAAAGGGAAATGTCAATAATTAAAAATAGTGTGTATGTAAAACCTTATTTTATTGTATATACTAATTAATGAAAACATCCTTTAAAAAAAATAAGACATAGATTAAACTTTACATGGAAAAAAATTAGAAAACTACTGATGCTTATATAGATGTATTGTTATATTAAATATATGTATTATGTTGTATGATATCACATAATTTTTTTGAGAGAATAATGTTATTTAAATTTTTGATATTGATATATTATAAAACAATGTACGTAGACAACAAATTATGATTAAAAAGAAAAGAGTAAATACAATTGAATTTAATTAAAGAAAGAAAAGAAAAAGGTTTTTTTTTTTTTTTTTTTTTTTTTCTAATTTGGGGATGGGTGGTTTCAAACTCTACCTTGATGTGGAGTCAAGTATATAGTATTACTGTTAAGCTACGTGAAGATTTAGTTCTATTTATGAGAAATTAGGGTTTTGATTTTAGATTTCCAAAATATCAAGACTTTTTTTTTCTAACTGTAGTTATGTAATTAAGTTTATTTAAGTATTGTCTACTTTTTTTTTTATTTCATTTTACTTGAGGGTATTTTGTAATAATAAATTTTAAATTAAAAGGGCCCCAAAAATAAAATGACGTGTGTGAATGGAACCACCTTTTATAAATACATCCACACTTTTATTTGATAATTGACATGTCAACTAACTAATAATATTTCATAACTAAGCTAATTAATTGAAGGGGAAGAAACTAGCTACTTAAAAATGATGTAAAAATAGGGGACTCAAATCACCTATCCAACTTTTAATGTCTCAAATAATGTATAATCAATAATATTATTTCACATCATTTTAAAAAGTTTGAAATGTTTTATAACTTATTTTTAATTTTAATATTTAACATCATTCAATAATATGTTATAATATAATTGATTAAATATCATTTGAAACACTAAGATTGGAGAGGAAAATTCAATCCTCAAAATAGAAGACTTTCATGAGGAGGAGAAACTATTGAAGACAACAAATCAAGGGACTATACAAGTTATTTGTACCACCATCCTATACTGGCCAACTCATGTTGTCAGGCGTTAGGTTTTATTTCTTTTTTTTTTTTTTTTAACAAAATATATATACAAAATCTTAAATCCAGTACTCGATGGTATCTAATAATGTAAACTTTAGTTCATGTAAGTGTGAACATCAGTTATTAGGAATGTAAATTTATGTAGAAGAAAATGTAGCTAAAATGAATGTAAATTTCCATTATTTTACATTTTTTTCCTGCATAAATTTACATTTTTAATAATTGAAATTTATATTTACAGTAATTCCTAAACATATATACGTATATATCCGAGTTATGGGAACTAGAAAGTGTATCATGGAGTTTAATGAGCCAATCAAATGTATTTTTAAATAAAAAATGCACAGCTAGGAAGCGAGACATGAAACATATGGCTGTGGGTTGGGCATATTTAAAGTAGGATACCTCAAACTAATAACTTTCCCCCAACACCCCATCCAAAAAAAAAAAAAAAAAAGTATATTGTAACACAATATAAGGAAAAAAAAAAGTATAGAAGTATCTTTAAAGGAAAAACAAAAAGGAAATTAAAAAATAAATTTAAATTTTTATGAGAGAGAACACTGAAATTTTTGTTAATAATGTCAAAAAACAATTTCTAGATTCATCAAGCTAACTCTAAACAGCCATTAAATTTAAAAAAAAAAAAAACATAAAAATTGATTTTCTTTCTCTTTTGTTTTCTTTTTCTTGAATTTAAAGTAAAAATTTTAAAATCTACATTGAATGATAAAGTTAGATATTAATTTCCCGAAAACCAGTTATCCCCTTCTATTAAAGGTGAGTTGATGTTAAATATATACTATGTCCAAGATGTATGTGTCGAATTGATTATCAACCATAGAAAATAAAACTAAAACAAAAAAAAAACCAAACAAAACAGAAAACAAAGGTCTGGATCATCGTCCAACCAAAAAGCAAGGAAGACAGAGAGAGTCAAGAAAAACAAACAAATTGTAGGCGGCAGGACATGTGGCAAAGCTCTGAACCACACACACACTCGTAGTCAAGTCTATATACCTCATGTTTAGCATTCAGATTTAACTCCTACTAAATTATATTTTTCATCTTAATTTTTATCTTTTTCTCTAAAATCAATAAAATTTTATAATTAATTTTTAAAAAATCAATTAACTTAAACTTAAAAATTTCATCTCATCTCAAACTCAATCCAAATACCAAAACAACCAATAATTTGTTATCTATACAATATATAGAAATGTCAAAAATGCTTAATGTTTTCGTCCAAAACGCACGTTTATTTGAAACGTACGTTTGGTTGAAACGTGCGTTTTTTAGTTCTGGTTTGGTCGGTTGCACAAGACAGGAGAACGAGGCAGGGGGAGAGAGACCGAAAGGGATGCGTGAACTTGGGAACCAAAAAGGGCGGTTATGTGGGGTCCACAAGTGAGAGAGAGAGAGAGCACTTTTTGGTTTTTTTTTTCGAGGGAGGGAGAGAGAGAGTGCCTTTACAAGTTACAACATCTATTTTGGGGCTGGGTAGGATTTATAAGATTTATTTATCAAATAATAAGAAAAAATAATTGTATATCTAAAATTTTGTAGCATGTAATTTAATTATCTCAATGTTTTTATTTTTAAATTTAAATATAATTTAATTATCTCATCCTTTTTTAGGGTATTAATCTTTAACTTACAAGAGAAATCTAGAGTACTTTATGTTTTTGTTTTTGCTTTTTGTTTTGCTAAATATAACGTTATATGGATTTGCCAATTTCCGCATGGAAAATCTAAAACTCGTTCTCCTAACCCCACCCACCCCCGGGAAGAAAAACCAAACAAAGAAAACTATCATAGTGATGTGTCACCAAAAAAATGTTGATGGTTTATTTGGATCAAGGGTTTGCAAACGATGCTAGCTCCAAACAGTAATTAAACTACAAAAATAAAAATTGAATTGCTCTATTTTTTTTTTTTTTTTATAAGTTGAAGTATCAAATATGAATTATATATCTAATTAAAGTCAAATATTGATTTCCCAACAATCACTAAGTGCACTCTATTATACTACAGTTAAATGTTATACACTACGACCGCAGATATATAATTTATTATGATCAACTATTAAAAATAAAATTTTTCAATAAAGAACAACAAAAAAAGAAGGTCCCAATGAGTTTTTCAGAGTCAACTTGGGTTGGGCTACGACCCGTCTCCGCTGATGAGTTTTCCGGTTGTTTAATCGTCATGATTGCTGAATGAAAACAATATATAGCACGTTTCTATGGAAAAACAAAAACCGAAAAACACCTCTTGAATATTTCCTAAATCCAACATTTACTTCTGATTCAAAAATGTATCCCTTGAATTTTTAAACTACCCCAAATTATTTCCAAAGAAAAAAAAAAGTTAAAAAGTAACCATTTAGTCTGTTTTTTTTTTTTTTGTGGGGAAGGAAAATCCCTTAAAGTTTTTGAAATATCAAAAACGTCCTTATTAGCAATTAATGTTTAAAAATAGTATTTTGTATTTTTATGCATTAATGATAGAAAAATTAAACAAAGTAAAATGTAAAACTTAAAAATCCAAAATTTAAAATAAATCTCTATCTATCTCGTCATCGTCCATGTAATCTTTTTGGTTAGACTCGCACGCAAACGGGATTGGGAAATCTAAAACTTATTTTATAGATGGTTTTTTGCTTTGAATTTAGTTTATCCGTGATTTTTTTGTTTTGAATCGTTTCAACAGATTAAATAACATTAATATCTTTTTTAACCATGGGTGACATGGGATATAAGCAGGCACGAAAGCACGAAACTATAAAAATACAAAAGAGATCAAGTTTTTAACGTCAAACTGAAAATACAAAGGTTGATTATTGTGACATCCACAAAAATACAAACGAAACATGACGTTATAATTATAAGACAAAATGAAGGTTTAAGTTTGAGTACTTATCCCTATTTTTTATAGTCAACATAATTCTCCTTAGATCAAAATGTAATATTTTTCTATTCCAAATCTTTTTTTTTTCCCTTCCTTTTTGTTGTTCCTCTCATCACATTTGGATCATTCTCAACGGTCTTGGCTAACAAACGAAGAGAAAAAGAAAAAAAAAATGAAAATTATTCTTATATTTTAATATTCTAAAATAATTAATAATGCAACATGGATACGAAATGGATAATAATATATACTCATTAGCGTTGCAACAATTTTGTTATTAGTTTTAGGCAAAGCTAGTGGCTAATAATCGGCAAGTCTCTCAACAGAGTGTATGTTGAGTCACAATTAGAGATGTAAAACTGACCGGCACAATCCTTTCATTTTGAATATAGTAGTACTTTGCCGATCACGTTGTGCTCATTGAATATAATACATTTAACATGTGGATTGCAATTTATGTAAGACTAATCATGCATGTACACATGTAGCAGTAGTTTTAAAATTTTGTTGGCCACACATCGTGTCTTCAGCTTCCTTTTCCATGTAAAAAACATGTTGCGTGAAGACATAGTTCTTTTAGAATTTCTCTCAACGTACGTGTGTGGCAGAGAATTTCTTTCTTTTTTTATAAATAAAATATGTGGTGGAGATAATATCTGAAAAATAATAAATACAGTAATTGTCTTGTGCACGCGACTGTGCACTCTTGTACGTACCCTGCATGAAGGCCATGCAAAGCTCTATATAAAGGGTTTGTAACGCGTTAATGAAGAAAATCAAACGATAGCCAAGAGAAAGTAAAATTAGGGAAATACTTTTCTTGGAAGAAGAATTCTCACCTTAATATTTCGTTAGTTGTACACTCATTTCCTGATTTTCTTCACTAAACACACATCTCCTATTTCTTATACTAGCTTAGCTAGCTAGATCTTTGTTTTCACTTAGTCCACTAGAGTTCTATTAAAGAGAGATTTCCTATATCTCACTTGACACTTGAAAAGTTGAGATCGATGGAAGAGTCCTTCAATAGAACAGTATCAACGAACATTATTTACGATGAGTCACATGTTTCGCTATTGTATTCCTCCATTTTGCTAGCAAAATTACCTCTGTTGGTCATCTTTCTCATCCAGTTTAAGTTGATAAAAAATATCCTTTTCAAAAATAGGAGATTAGTATCTCCTCTTCCCCCAGGACCACCTCCAACATGGCCTATTCTCGGTTGTCTCCCAGACATGTTGAGAAATAGACCGGCGGAGCAGTGGATTCACCGTCTCATGAAAGAGCTCAACACCGATATTGCTTGTTTCCAGATTGGAAATTCTCACGTAATCACGGTAAATTCACCAGAAATCGCGAGGGAATTCTTGAAGAGACATGACGCAGTGTTTGCTTCAAGACCGGAGACAATGGCGACATGCATTATCAGTAGTGGAAACCTGACAACTGCCCTTAATCCAAGGGGAGAGCAGTGGAAGAAAATGAGAAGAGTCTTGGTTTCTGAAGTGTTAAGCCATTCGAAAATGAACTGGCTACTTGACATGAGAAACCAAGAAGCTGACAATTTAGTTCGCTTCCTTTATAATCAGTGCTCTAAGACTTCTAAAGGTGAAAAATACAACATATTTATAGTTTTATGACATGCCTATATTTATAGATTATCGATCTTACTGTTGTTCTTTATTAAATAATTTTCATAGGTTCTCACTTAACTTTTTCTACGTGTCTCAATTATGAGCCTCCTCAATTCAGTCACTTACCTTTTTATTTCTTTTTGTTTTCATAAAAATTCAACATTTTTACTATTTTTTTTTTCTATTCCTGTCTCCGTCATTTAATTTTAAAAACTATTTACATTTTTACTATTTTATTTTATTGCTTTTTTATAGCACATACTACTTGCGCGCTTTCCAATCAATATTGAGTTAAACCATAACAAAACCCTAGCACCACCATTATTTTCATTATTTCATTGCCCGGGCTTTCATTCTTCATTTCCTTTTATAATAATTTCATTCTCATTCTTTTCATTAAAAATTTTTCTTGTTCCACAATTTTTTAATAACTTAAATGGAGAGTGGACAACCAATCTCATTATTTTCTTTTTGTTCGTCAATGTTTATCCTCTTTAATAGTAACCAAAAATTAGTGTTTTCAGGCGTCATAATTTTTTAATGACATTGGTCACAATAGATGCTATAGAGATAAGTAAAATGTGTACAATATTGATCGCATTGAACAAATTATTTTTCCTTGTTCTTGGGAGGTTAGTCTGATTTGATGTTTATAATATTTTTATTTTAATACATATTTTGTTTACAAATATATGTATATACATATGTGCATGTGCGCGCGTGTCAATCTGCGAATTTGATTTGTATAAATTGAATCCATCATTTTTCTTCCAGATTATTTGTGATATTTATATTTGTAGTTTACCATGAAAAAAGCTAGATCTTTAATTGTCTCCTACAAAAATAATCAATTCATATATTTGTGGTTAGGGGAAGTGGTTAATGTTAGGACAATTGCGAAACATTATCCAGCCAATGCTATGAGAAGAATGATGTTTAGCACAAGGTACTTTGGCAAAGGAAGTGAGGATGGAGGACCTGGTTTTGAAGACAAAGAGCATGTTTCATCCCTCTTTACTATGCTCAAATACATTTATGCCTTTTCGGTATCAGACTACCTCCCGTGGCTGCGAGGACTAGACTTAGATGGTCATCAGAAAAGGGTACGTGACGCGGTAAAAGTTGTGAACAAGTACCATGACCCAATTGTGAATGATAGAATTCTGCAATGGAGAGAGGGGAAGAAGACACAGCCTGAGGACCTCCTTGATGTTCTCATTTCGCTCAAAGGTTCTAATGGCAAACCACTTTTGTCTGAAGACGAGATTCGAGCACAAGTCATGGTAATGTGTTACTTATTAAGTTTTATTTTTCAGTTAAAGAATACTTTTAGTCAAAATAATGCTCTACGCTATCAAATTAAAAAAATAGTTACCGGTCTAAAAAAAACATTTTGAGAACGCAATTGGTTGTTTTTTAAGAGATCATTTTGTGTAAGAAAAAAGTGAAATTGTGTTTAGTTAGCTTTTGGAAAGTATGTGTTTAGGTACATAAAATAATTAATAATATCTTACTAGTATATTAAATAGTTAAAAACAAATAAATAATTATCATAAAACTTGGCAGGACTCTATAATCTCAGACGTTCACGAGTTTTCTTGCTCCTGTAATATTTTTTTTTTCCAACTAACAATTCACACTTGAAGGGCTTATCTTTCGTTTAAAAAATATAACATAATGATGTTAATTTTGTTCAAAGCAGGAAATATTTCTTGCAACGGTAGACAATCCTTACAACGCAGCAGAGTGGGCCCTTTCAGAAATGATAAACCAACCAAAGCTTATTGAGAAAGCAGTGGATGAACTAGATAGAGTCGTAGGAAAGGACAGGCTGCTTCAAGAATCCGACATCCCTCGCCTCCGCTACGTGGTGGCCTGCGCACGGGAGGCTCTCCGTCTGCACCCGATGGCGCCATTTAACCTTCCCCACGTGTCCAACGCTGACTGCATCGTCTCCGGCTACTTCATCCCTAAGGGCAGTAACGTCTTGCTTAGCCGCCTAGGCCCTTGGGCGAAACCCCGCCGTGTGGGACGACCCCATGCGCTTTGACCCGGAGCGCCACTTGTCTGACGGCCACGTGGACCTGGCGGAGACCGAGTTGAGGTTCATCAGCTTCACTAGGGGAAGGAGAGGGTGTGTAGGAGCTGGGCTTGGTACAAACCTAACAGTGATGCTGTTGGGGCGGCTTCTACAAGGGTTTACTTGGAATGTTCCAGAAGGTTTGGACAAGATCGATTTGAGTTGTGAGGCTGATTCACTGCTCAAGGCTACACAACTGTTTGCCCATGCTAAACCACGCTTGAATCCTTCAGTCTATATGCCCTAATTACTCTAATTAAGGAGAGTATAATATAATCTGTATGTGTTTTAATATTGCGTCCTTTTTCCACTACTTTTTTTCTGCTCAATAATAATAAGGCAGGCTAGCTTGAATGATTTCATTTCTTAGTAGCTCTTAAGAAATAAATCAGTCAATCAAATATGCACGAGCATGAGTTGTAATGGTTTGCCAATAATGTTGGTCTCTTTAATATCCCTTTTCTATTATATTTTTTATGCTTAATTTTATGGTTGTTTCTTTTATTTCGGCGTTATTTTCTTGTTTGAGCCTGAGGGGAAAAAAATTATATATGATAATTAATTTTTATATTTTTTATTTTTTTTACATAACTATCTCTCATAGTTTCCGTAAAAAAGAAAAAAGAAAAAAGAAAAAAAAGTAGAAAAAAGAAAAAAGAAAAGACAAGAAAGGAAAGGAGAAAAAGAAGAAAAAAATTAAACTTCACGATTTATAGATAGGTGGCTCTTCACACCCCCCTCTAAACACACACCACTCTTAAATTAAATATAATTAAATTTGCTTCTGTTCCAAAATACCCCTAACTATCCTATCAAAAAAGAAAAAAAATCCCTTCTATAAATAAAAGTATTCTACCACTTCAATTTTCTTTTCACCCACCTTTTTTTTTTTTTTTTTTTCTTTTTGCTTATTTCAGAGCTAGCTTCTCCTTTTTGAATATCTGCATAGAAAAAAAAAAAAAAAAAGAATCAAACTAGTATTAGAAAACAATGTATCATGTTGTTACCTATAATCCTTATTTTCAGCTTCCTTAAAACAAAGCACACAAATTAAAAAAAAAAAAAAAAAAGGCCTAAGTTCAGGTATTTTTATATTAATACATGTGAAGTAATAAATTCACTTGTACAATCTCTTAGATAAATTGAAGAAGTATCATTATGTTGAGTGGAGACATCTACCTCTCAATACATTCGATATATTCAAATTAAAAAAATGCACCCTGATGAATTTATTTGGAAGTTAAATTAAAAATTTTACAAGAAAAAGGTTTTTTTTTTTTTTTTTTCCTGACAAACGACATAAGTAATTCACATGTATATAAATACATATGTAAAATAACAGGGAAAAAAATGTACAACCCAAACAAAAAAAAAAAAAAAAACAAAAACAAGGATCAACAATATATAACCCAGCGAAAAAATAAATAAAACATACAATGAGAAAAAAATAAACGGCAACATTAAAAAAGGATTACTTTCAAGAATAGCCCCTAAAGTATGTACTCTATTTCAATTTGTCCTCTAAAGCATTAAAACCATTCATTGTGGTATCTAGTTCAAGGGATATTTATGAAATTTATCCTGAAAGGAAATCAATTAACAATGAAAAAAATCGATGGTATCGTTGAACATACCTCGTAATTCTTTGGACTACTCATCAAAAAGTAAAAATTAGGGTTTTGGTATAGGTTTTTAAAGTAGCGTGATACTTGTAAGTGATCTATTTAGGGATTTGATATGTAGGTGCATGTGGAAAAAAAAAAGGAATATAATTGAGTTTCTTTCTTATGATAGAACATAAGTTATGTATTAAAGTGCATATAGTTGTACTTTTATGTCCCTCTGCTTGAGGATTTTTTTTTTAATTTTTTTATAATTAAAGAATTTCGTTAATAAAGAATGTGTAGAGTCAAGAGGGGTGCGATAATAGAATTACCCTATGTAGATATAAAGGGCGGATTTTTTCCCTGTCCTTTGTTTTTGTAATTGGTATCATCCATAATGGTGCTTGGCCAAACTCAAGAGGATAAGATTTAATTTAGATGAAGAAAATCTAATAAAGTAAAACGTCTCATGAAATATTGCGTACATATATATGTCCTAATATGACTGATGACTAATTAATAATTAAAAATGTTCTTTAATCTGAAGAGATGGTTCTATTGACACACTTTTCTTAACTCTTCAACTCCCCTTCTTAGTACACACCTCTTTTAGTCTTAAAATTATTAAAGTGATTTAATACACACCCCTATTATTCTAAAATTACCCCTAATTACTTTTGGAAAATAAATCTTATTTCACCCTCTTAAAAATATTTTCAAACTCATTATTTTATTTTAGTTACTCTGATATAATCCTCTCTTCCTCTCTCTCTCTCTCTCTCTCTCTCTCGTTCTTGTTTCTATTTTTTTGGTGCAATTTTTTTCTCCTTCTTGTCGTAGCTTAAGCTATGAAGTTTTTTTTTTGTTTGTTAATATTTAAAACTAGAAAAGAACTTTTCGTTGTTTATTTGGGTTAACCGAGTTTTTTTTTTTTTTTACTATAAAATTTAATTATACAATCACTTTTTTAATATGAAACTTTAATTAAAGGGAAATGTCAATAAGTAAAAATATTGTGTATGTAAGAGGTTATTTTATTATATATACTAATTAATGAAAACATCCTTTAAAAAATAAGACATAGATTAAACTTTACATGGAAAAAATTTAAAAAACTGCTGACGCTTATACATAAGTATTGTTACGTTAAATTTATATATTATGTTCTATAATATCACATGAGTTTTTGAGAGAATAATGTTATTTAAATTTTTTTATATAGTTATATTATAAAACAATGTACGTAGACAACAAATTACGGATAACAAAACATGAGTAAATACAAAGGAATTTAATTAAAGACAAATAGGAGATTTGAAACTTTGTACCTTGATGTGAAGTCAAGTGTGGTATTACCATTAGGCTATGCAAGAATTTAGTTCTATTTGTGAGAAATTGGGGTTTTGATTTTGATTTCCAAAATATCAAGACTTTTTTTTTTTTTTCTAACTGTAATTATGAAATTAAGTTTATTAAGTATTGTCTACTTTTTTTCATTTTACTTGAGGGTATTTTTGTAATAATGAATTTTAAATTAAAAGGGCACCAAAAATAAAATTAGGTGTGTGAATAGAACCACTTTTTATAAATACATCCACACTTTTATTTGATAGTTCACATGTCAACTAGCTAATAATATTTCATAACTAAGCTAATTAATTGAAGGGGGAGAAACTACTTAAAAATGATGTAAAACAGGAGACTCAAATCTCTTGTCCAATTTTTAATGTCTCAAATAGTGTTTAATCGGTAATATAATTTCACATCATTCTAAAAAAATTTGAAAAGCTTTATAACTTGTTTGCAATTTTAATATTTAACATCATTCAATGATATGTTATTATATAATTAGTTAGATATTATTTGAAACACTAACTATGGAGAGGAAAATTCAATCCTCAAAATAGAAGACTTTCACGAAGAGGAGAAACTATAGACAAAAGACAGCAAATCCAGGGACTATACAAGTTATTTATACCACCATCCTATACTGGCCAACTTCTGTTGTCAGGCGTTAGATTTTATTACTTCTTTTTTTTTTTTTTTTTTTAATAAACATATACATAAAGACTTAAGTCCGGTATCCGATAGTATCTGGCAATATGAACTTCTATTCGTGTGAGTGTGAACATTAGTTACTAAGAATATGAATTTATATAGAAAAAAATGTAGCTAGAATAAATGTAAATTTTCCTTATTTTATATTTCTTTCTATGTGAATTTATATTTATAGTAACTGAAGTTTACATTCATAGTAATTCCTAAATATATGTACATATATATCCGAGTTACATGGAACTAGAAAGTGTATCATGGAGTTTTATGAGCCAATCAATTATATTTTTAATAAAAAAAAATGCACAGCTAGGAAGTGAGACATGAAACATATGGTTGTGGGTTGGGCATATTTAAAGTAGGAAACTTCAAACTAACAACTTCCCCCAACACCCCACCCAAAAAAAAAATGTATAGATGTATATTTAAAGGGAAAAAAAAGAAATTGAAAAGTAAATTTGAATAGTAAATTTAAATTATTATAAGATAAGATACTGTTAAAATTTTTTTTAAAATAATGTTAAAAAACAGTTTCAAGATTGACTATGCTAACTCTAAAAGGCTATTAAATTTTATAAAAAAAAATTGATTTTCTCTCGCTTTTTTTTTTTCTTTTTCTTGAATTTAAAGTAAAAAAAAATATATTGAAATCATACATTGAATGATAATGTCAGATTTTGATTTCCCTACAACCAGTAATCGCGTTCTATTTAAACGAGAGTTGATGTTACATATATACTCTGTCCAAGATATGTGTATCGAATTTAGTATCAACCATTGAAAATAAAATAAATAAATAAATAAAAGACAAAACAAAACAAACAACAAAAAAACAAAGGTCTCAATCGTCGTCCAACAAAAAAGCAAGGAATACAGAGAGAGTAAAGAAAAACAAACAAATTATCGGCAGCAGGACATGTGATAAAGCTCTGAACCCCCCACACACGCACGCACGTAGTAAAAAAGGCTTCATATTTTCATTCAAAACGCATGTTTTGGTCATGCGTTTTGATCCTTTTTTTTTTTTTTTTTTTTTTTTTTTTTTTTTTTTTTTTTTTTTTTTTTGGTGGCCTTCTTTTATTTTTACAGCTCATTTCTGTAGCTCTTGACATGATTCATAAGTTTTTTTTTTAATTATTATTTTCACGTCGTGTACTTATATATGTGAGTCAATGAGTGAACTGATCTTTCTCACTTTCACTTCCATCATTTGTTACTTTTTGACACGTATATTTGGCTAAGCTCATAATTAAATCTAAGTTCGTTCCATTCTTTTTTTTAATCTAACTAAATCAAATGGGTCATTTCCTCTTAGATGATGTCTTTTGAATTATTGATTCCCTATTAAGTTATTTCTTAGTTGATTTTAAATGTTCTTATATGTTGGGATCTTTTTATTACATGTATGAAATTACATTTATATGAATTCAAATTGATTAAAAGCTAACATGTCAAATTGTTTATTAATTTCCTTGTCTAATTTGAAAGCCAATTTCCTATTTCTGTCAGAAAAATAAAAAATGTAGAGAAAAAGGAAGCTATACAAACGGATAAGGATGTTCAATATTGCTGAACATTCATTGCCATTTTTGTATTTAGCACTTTATCTTTAATTTTCACAATTAAAATATCAGTAGGTAAAGTAATAATAATACAAACCTGAATAACCAAATCGAATAACAATGGTCCATTACGTTAACATAATAATAGGTAGGAAAAGAAACTAAAACAAAGTTAGTCTTTGTTAATTGTGTCAAAGGCTAAAGGAATAGCTTAGACAAATAAGTAATTTAAATTAAAAAAAAAAAAAAAGAAACTACAATTATAGACATAATAAAATGGAAAATGGAGAAAATATGTTTGAGACAAAAGCAAACGAGATAAATTTGATTCATATATCAAGAGTTAAAGAGATATCAGATGTAAAAATAATCTAATGAGAAATATAAAAGTCATCATTACAAATACGTCATCATTATATAGTCGGTTCTGATCACATAGTTGTAGAAATCAAACTAAACGTAAAGAGACTTAAAATCAGTTACTACAAGTAAAAATATACCTGTTGTAACGTTACACTTGTCAACAAAAGATAAGAGAATAAATAATAAAAAATAAATAAAAACGTAGCAGCCTAGTATGAAATGTGAGACGTCTGATCAAAATTTTCTTCATTAGTTGGTACTTTTAAGGTTTTTTTTTATAATTATTATTATTATTATTATTTTTTAAGTAACGTTGCTAGTATAAATTATTAAAACCTCAAGGACTCTGCTCTCCAGTATGAAGAAAGAAGGAAAGAGAGTGCAGTCGTTTGTTTCTTTTTGTATGTATCATCGATATCTTATGTATAACATTCTGTTTATTAAAAATGAGTGGGTGAAAATATATACAGCCTGGGTGAAAATGTATAACTTTAGAAACGTGTATATCACAATTTATATATAAACTAAACATGAGCAGAACTATTTATTTCAAAAGTTTTCTAGCGGCCATGTCGATGATATCGTGTCTTCAGCCTTTTCCATCTGAATAATAATAAAGGTGGCGGGGATAACTTGTAATATTATCGTCTCTCACGTACACAGCATGAAGACCATGCATAGCTCTACATAAAGGCTTGTAACTCATTGTTCGAGACCAAAGGGAAAATAATTCGTGAAATACTTTTCATGGAACGAATTCTACTTAATTTTTTTTTTTTTTTAGTTTATACCTTAATTTCCTGATTTCTTCACTCTACACACACACACATACTTCTCATACTCGATCTTTGCGCGTCTTTACTTTGTCAAAGTCACAATTGTTCCATTAAAGAAGATTTCTAGATCTTTGTATTGACCATTGAAAGTTGAGATTGATCGACATGAAAGGGTCCTTCAATAGAACACTGACAATAAATATTATTAAATTACGACCAATTACATGTTTCCTCGTTATATTCATCCATTTTTCTTGCAAAATTATCCCTTCTTGTCATCTTTCTCTTCCATTTCAAGTTGATATTTACGAATATCCTTTTAAAAAACAAGGGAGTAGTTCCTCCTCTTCCCCCGGGACCATCTACAACATGGCCGATTCTCAGGAGTATCCCGGAGATGTTGAGGAACAGCCCGGCGCATTGGTGGATTCACCGTGTCATGAAAGAGCTCAACACCAATATTGCTTGATTTACCATATCTTTTTCTTCTAATTAATCTAATGCAAAATCAAAAATTTTATGCACTTCTTCCAACCTAATGAAGGGCATATGCATCATTAATCTTTTTTTTTTTCCTCCGGGTTTTACCATAGTAGTTCCTAAGATGTGTCCATCTTAAGTAGTATAAAATGTTAGAGGGTTATTTACATAGATATCCAAATTGGAGGTATTGATTTGAAATATGTCAATTTTTCTTTTTATTTACGTAAATTTCTAAAAGAGTAATTATAAAGATAATTTTACCCTTCATAAAGAATGGAGAATTAACAAATAAAGAAATTATAAAAAAGGAAACAAAAGAAAAAAGGAATCTAAGATGTTTACCAAATAAGGCTAAAGTTGATTTAATGAATTGCAAAAAGAATTGATATAAAAGAAAATTTTGAAATTTTTTTTATTTATAGTAAAGAAGGTGTAAATATTCATAATGAATCAAAAAAGAGAATATTTTCCAAAATCAAATTTCACATTAATGAGAAAAAGCTAAATAAAGAAAAAAATATATAAAAAAAAATATTTCTTATAATGAATCTATTTTTATCATAAAGACATGTTCGATTTCATTTCTACTAATTTAGATAAATAATAGTAATTTTTTCATAAAGAACTTGATTTCATTTATTTTGTTATTCTTCAATTTGTTTGGTTAAGACATAAATGATAATTCTTTGATTTAAAATAATTTTTTATGGTCCAAATGGTGTAGAATAAATAATATTATACAACATCATTTTAAAAAATTTGAAATATTATGTAACTTATTTTTATACCTTACGATTCTACGTCATTCAATGACGTGTTATAATATGATTTAAGTAGTATTAGAGAAACTAATTCTAGTCTTAATTTTTTGAGTATCAACTCACATGTCATGTTTTTATTAGTATATACAATCAATTGATATGGCAATACTTTATATACTCGCCAATCAAAAAACGACAACTCAGATATTATAAAAATTAATACTCAAAAGTTGATATTAAAATTGGTGTTCTAAACATATTTCATTTGATTTATTATATATCATTTGACATACCAAAATTGGAAGGAAATTTCAAACCCATAAAACATGGGACTTTAGCGTAGAAAAGAACTACTAAAAAAAGACAACAAATCAAGGGACTACATAGGTTAAAGCGTAAAAGAAAAGAAAAGAAAAGAAAAGAAAAAAAGAAAATGTAAACAATTATTGAATGCAATCAGAGCATTACAAGATCTTTATCAGGATTAATTGCTAAGGTCGCCAGCTAAAAGTTTCCAACGAATTAATTGTGTGGTTTCATCATTTCTTGAGGGCTGTTTGGTTTGCTAGTTTGAGTTGAAATATTTTAGTTGTAATAATAAATTTTTTTGAATTTTTAGAAAGACAAAAACTTTTGAAAAGACAAACTTGGAAAAGACAAAAAAGTTGATAAAGAGATGAACTCGCGAACCAAATAGGCACTGAGCCTTTATTTTCAATGGAGCCAACAGCTATGACTAACGTTTCTTAGCCTGTTGAAACACTTGTTAAAAGTGATATTAGTTCTCCTGGAAAAGATTTAATTTATTCGAACGTGAAAGAATACTATAATTCACATGCCAATTACAAATAGAATATGTCAAATAACTTGGCCGTTGAAGGGATGAAACTACTTTAAAACCAAAACAGGGGACTTCGGTGAAGCGGAGAAACTAATTAAGAAAGACCATCCACAGCCCAACTCATGTTGTCAAGCAATGTTAGATTTTGAGTTATATATACACACATATATATTTAGAATTTGTCTCACGCAGATCGGCGCGGCAACGCAAGCAAGACCGTAAGATTTGAGAAGGACGGTGAGGACGATACGAGACAAACAAAGGGTAGTGCTGAAAAATTGTGTCCCTCTTTGTGAGATTTGGCTAGTTATAATGAGAAAAATGCAGGCAGGTCCTTTACTTTCTCTTTCTCTGCGAGCTTCAACTGCTAATCCTCATCCACAAGAAATCTGGCCGACATCGCTGCTCGAGTCGTTAGCGAGCTCCATTGGTTTTGTGCGGAGGTAGACCAGAAACATCCACTTCATGATGATGATGATGATCACGATCAGGATCTTGATCATGAAGATGAGGATGATGATGACGATGATAATGAATTTGAATTCACTTTTGTCTGCAAACTGTCAGTGTCGTCGCCGATTTCTGCAGACGAGATCTTCTACAACGGCCAGATCAACTTGGTTTATTATCCGTTCTTCGGCAATAGCATAATTCTAGGAGAACACGGCGAGGGTCAAGGAAACGGCCGTTGCCGTCTTCGGGACAGACGAGGGAAACGACAAGAGTGCCCTTCCATCAGCGTCGCCATGTTGCCAGAAGCCGATGGGGGAGGACGAAGAGTGGCAAACGATGACGTCCTGCTCTTCGTCAGAGGCCGACAAGTTCGATGAGCTACACTACGAGACTTACTGCGTGTGGACGCCGATGAACTGATATTGGATAGAGAAAATTTATTTATTTACTCTTGACTATTATGTACTGAGATAGACAGTGTAACTTACAATTACATGTCCATGCCCTTGTGCAATTTCTTTTCTATTTCCTAAAACTACATTCTTTGATTTCCTTACTTCCTCTGTCATATCTCCTGCCCAGATGTGCTTAAAAAACTCAACACCTGTCCCGCTTTCTTCTCTCTCTTTCAATTATCTCTGACACGCCTACTTGTCACGTAATCAATGCACCGCATGCGTCATCGGATTCAAGACTATATGGATATATTTATGTTATATGGAATAATCTTTAGTACGTTTCATGGATTCAAACATTTATTTAATTGTGATCGTTGATAAGAGATAGACGGTAAACGTGTAGAGCTAAGGACAGACTAAACTGAATTCTGACATCACGCGAGTACAAAGGTTTAGAGAAAGTACATGAAGAACGAATGAGGCAGACTAAACTGATTTATTGCAAACATGTCTTTTTTTTTTTTTTTTTTTTTTTTTTTTTTCATCCAATGATGGCTTGCTTGGTAATTTCTGTTTCAAATTCTTACCGACTCCAACAAAATAAACGAAACAGTAAATATTCACATGGATATATCCCATTTCAAATCTTATATATAATCTCATATTTTTAAATTCCTTAAATTCTTTGAGAGTGCTTGAATGAAACCTATTCCCTTTTCCTTCATTTGTCCTGAAACGTAGTAGTAAAATAAACTAAAGTAGAAATTAGAAAAAAAAAATAAAAAATTTATATAATTTGGTAAAATTGCTTACATTCACACGAGAGAGAATAAATTTATTAACATTTTTATAATTACACACTCATCAAACACTCTCAACATCTTTAGATCCAAAACTCCTTATACTTTTATCTATCTCTCTTCTCACTTTTTCTCAAAAAGATATACATACTCTCTCTTTTTTATGACTATACACAAAACTCTGAACATATCATGTTTATTTATAGATTCTCAATGGAACATAAAATTAATATTTTCCCAAACTTATAAAATAATAACTTACCCAAAAACTAATTTGAATCATTTACGTAACAACCCTCAACCTAATTTTGGTTGTCTGTTTCTAAAATTCACATGCGGTCCATTTCACTTAACTTTTCACCATCACAAGTTTAATATTTCTTCTTGTACAGCTATGCTTCAAATTAACTGCAACCACATATATGATATATTCGAATCTGGAGGGTTGACATGCTGCCTCAACATTCAAAACATGTCTTTCCCATATCGAATACAACTCTACTGATTATATGCTAAAATATTACGTTCTCAACTGTTCCTTATCAAAATGAAATTACGATAATATCCATTTAATGTCTCTATCATCTTTGACTTTCACATCAACCCGACAGGAACTTTGCTCATTTGTTCCACCATCTCACAACGCGTGTCCCCTCTCACTCATCCCTCTTTGCTGTCTTCATTTTTGCACAGACAGGCCTACGGCAAACATAAGCAACCGACCAAATACGATAGCCAATAAGCGACTTGATTTATATATCCGAAACTTTTTTATGCGGTACAACCGGATTACCGGACGAGAATATTTTTTCTTATGGTTTGTTAATCAATAATACATAGTATTTCTTATACTCTGTTTGAAAACAAGAATATAATTATAGGATTAAAAACCCTGCCTACAACATGGACAAAATATATTTATACTATTTGACATGTTTTTCAAATATCATGCATTGATTTATACGATACATATATGCATTATGTTTTGATATTATTATTATTTTGACATCATGAAAGCATACTCATTAATAAGCAATCACATGACAAGAACAATATCAAGATTTCATTAAGAAATAATTAAGATTTAGTTTTCATGTATGATTAGATCAAGAACAAGTTTTCATATATTAAATTAAGCAAAGTTTTCATATAATCAGAACGATTTATAATACAGTACATTTAGAAAACTATTGAGTGGGGTTGTCTATTAATAAAGGATTTTGTGGATCATTGATTAAAAGTTCAAGTATTAGATGTATTTTTTAGAGATGAGAACTGTGGAGAAATGGTAAGGCAGATTGTGAAATTTGGGTTACGTTGTTATAGTATGATGGTACATGTACTTAGTATTGGGAATTGTATTTGCTATTGCGGTAGTTAGTAGAGTTTGTAAAATATGTTAAGATAGTTTGATAATTCTATACTTAATTATGTTTATATAAGTGTGAGATTAAATTATGTTCTTAAATTTGAGTTTTTAAAAGATATAAAAAAGAGTAAGTTTAAGTATGTTTGTGTATTAAGTAGTAGTTACGTATGGCGGGTCGTTGCAAGGCGTGGCTGGTGGGCATACAAGTATTTTTGCGCGGCATTGCAAATGACTTGTAGTTTGCTCCAAAAATTTGCATTCAATGAAACAAAAAACAAAAAACCCTGGGCACGTATGCCCCGGGGTAAGTACTCATGAATATTCACAAGAAAGTCCATTGAGGGGGAAAAAAAGGGAGAACTCGCATTTAATTCATTGGTTGCAGTACAAGATTCACAATCAACACGTTTAACGTGAGTCTTATACTGAATGTGACTTGATTCCAACCGACAACATTAGTGCTCCTAATTTTTCTTCGTAGTATCCTTCCAAAGAAAAAAAATAATAAATAAATAACGAAGAGTGAACTTCATGAACAAATATAGTTGCAATTATTGGGTAAGGACAAATGAGTGTCTATGAGGGAAATTTTAGACCGTTAATTAGAATGCAACTATAGACAAAAATTGAACATCCATAGTTAGATTTTTTTTTTTTTTTTCCTTTTTCTCTAAAGAAAGTTAAAACTGTATAGAAGTACTAGTGAGCTCTTAAAATCAACACATTTTCATCAAAATTTTGATAGAAAAACAAAATAAGAGTGGCTTTTTAGGACATTTCTGAAAATCATGACTCCTTCAAACTGTGAAAAAATCCCACGTGAATCAATGAGATAAATCTACATGCATGTACCTTTGTAGTGATTTTTATTACCAATAATAAATAATTAAATTCTTCAACATATGAAAGTTGAAAAACTATTGAGTGTGGTTGTCTATTAGTAAAGGATTATTGTGGATTATTGATTAAAAGTTCAAGTATTCGATGTCTTTTTTAGAGATCTTCAAGGTGACGCTGTAACAACCCAAAATTTTGACGAACTTGTGATTTCCTTAAATACAAGGAAAATCTAAGTCTGACTCATGTATGTCAACATGAAGCTCATGATCTGATTTGATTATTAGAATATATTTGAATTCTTATAAGTATTTTAAGACTTAATGACAGTTTAAGGTCAACTATGAGGCCTTATGGTGATTAAGGCCGAACCATAAATTATGATTTTTGTTCAGAACAATGAATGATCAAGATAAATTATGACATACTTAAGACGGTACTGTAGTACAATAAACAGTATTGAAAATATACTGTGACCGACCATCGTTACGAATGTAGAAGTAAGAATAAGGAATGAGATTATTCTAGAAAAATCAGGATTTATATTTGGAGCAATAAGGACTAAGTAGCTTCAATCCTAAGAAAATCCTATACGCGGTCCAGTAAAATGCAAATAAATTCTGGATTGTAGATCTGTATTCCTGGACTATTGATAGTTATAACAGTATTGGTACTATCGGATTATCAAGAAATTAAACTGCGTATTAGGAGAAGTGCCAAACATAGCCCTACTCAGAGACCAAGTAATTGTGAATAAATATGTAAGTTTTGAATTATGGAATTTATGGATTTTTTTTCCTAACCAAAGCCTCCAACTAGGCCAAATGGCCAGTTACATTTACCGGTTAAATTGGGTGGCCTTGGGGAACAAGGAAACAATTAGAGATAAATTTTTTTTTTTTTAAATGGCTATAAACCATTGCATGGCCGGCCACTTGGAGGGATATGAAAGGCAAAATTTTTTTTAAGGCCAAATATGTAAATTCAAGGGGAATTTTAGAAATAAAAATAACTGTGGAAAATTTAGAATTTTCCACCTATAAATAGAGGTGGGTAGTGTTGAGTTGAACCATTTAGTTGGCTTCCCAAGTTTTAGTTCCTTCTCAACTATTCCTCTCTAGACTTAGAGAAAAAGAGAGAGAGAGAGAAGAGAGAGAAAGAGAGAGCAAGGGCCGGTTGTGTGGTGAGGGAGGTTGAACAAGATTTCTTTCAACCAAGGTCTAGAACAACCTATCCAAGTTCTAGAGGTATTACTCTTAACCCTTTTATTAAGAATTTCATTAAGTTTTGGTTAAGGGTTTATGTATATTTTAAGCTTTGAGTTATAAGAGCATAAGCTCATGCTTCTTATCTTGCCATGTTATGGTTTTATATGCTTGTTCTAAGCTTAAATTATCTTGCTTGTTAAGTTTGATTGTTTGAAGCATGGATTCGAGTTTATGCTGTAGAATGAGTTTTAGGGTTGCATGTGCTTATCAAGTATTTGTGAATATGCCTCACATGTTTGAGTAGGAAAAAGTTATGTATGGTGATGAATGATGATGATGTGAATGCTAAGTGTGTTAGTTAATGAATTAACCTAAAAACACAATTTGGTAAGCTTGAAAAGTCATCAAATATTGTGTTTTTCATGAAGATGAACAAGTAAATAATTGAATGTTAAATATATATTCGACGCACTGCATATTGATGTAGGCTTACGGCTGTGACTGTTTGAGGTAGTGTATGCAAATTTTAAGGAAAAACCAACAAAATACAAAACTGTCAATTTCATATTCAACTGGACAGTTTCTAGGAAAATTAATTTTGAGCCCCTTAGAGGCCGAATTTAGAATAAGTTGTAACTACAAAGTTGTAAAAAATTAAAAATCCTAGGGGACAACATAGACGGTTTTTGAAAATAATGCTCCAAAGGCCTCTGGTTTTATCAAAATCCAAAGCTGATCAGTACAGACAGTGTACACGGTCATAATTTTTTAAAAGGAAAAATGAGTAAGTTAAAGATAGATTTAGGTTTTGGACAAAAAACAAAAGTTATAGGATTCGATGAGATCTATAACTTTCATAAAGAAATTTTTTCAAATTTTAAATCAATTTGAAGATAAAATTTGATTTTCAAAACTATGCAGGGTATAGGAAATTCCTACACATGATTTTCAAAACTGTGTAGGGTATAGAAAATTCCTGCACACATACTTTCAACCAAATTAAAAAGCTATTTTCAAAAGCAGTTTTTAAGGTTTTATGATCTCTTTAAAAAGAGACTAAAATTTTATGAAAATAGTTTAAAAAATGTTTAAATCCAATGGAATTTCCCAAGTGATTCTTAAATGTACTATGTTTTATAAAAGGTAATTTCAAGTATTATGGTAAGAAATACTTAATTTACATTTTTAAGTAAATAAGATGTTTTTAAGAAAAGAAAATACACTAAGTTACATAGGAATAGGGTAACAAGTGTATGACCAATGATAATCGGTTAGGATACCGATTTGTTATGTTAGCGCTTCTATCCATGATTACCAATAGTAACTAGATAGGATACCGGTTTATTATGTCAAAGTACCAATGGTAATCGGATAGGATACCGGTTTACTATGATAGAAATTGTATCTACAATTACCATAGGTAATTAGATTGGACATTGATCTAGTATTTTATGGTTTATAGTAAGATAGAACGACTCTTATCTTGTGCCATGTTTAAAACAAGAATATGACCTGTTATCTTGCCCTGATGGAAAGATAGACCAAGAGCATAGGATAATTTGTAAGTACAACTATACCTACAACATGGGCAAAATTTTTTTATTACATTGCATGTTTTTCAAAAATTCATACATTGATTTACATGATGTATATATGTTTTATATTTTATGTTTTATGTTTTATTATTGTGACATCTGAAATCATGTTCACTAATAATAAATTACATGATAAGAATAAGATTAAGTTTTCAAGTAAAAACCATTTAAGATTTAAGTTTTCAAGTATGATTAACTAAAAACAAGTTTTCATGTCAGAAGATAAGACAAGCAAGTTTTCTTGTGTCGTACCGACTTGCCACAAGGGTAGGTTTAAACAGTTTGGTCCATGGTTTGAGTTGGATTGGATTGGCTGCCCCAACCACTCCATATTAAACAGTTTGGTTCATGGTTTGAGTTAGATTGGACTAGCCACCTCAACCACTCCATGACTATGTGCCACGGTACATGCACACATGATATATAAGGGGCCCAGAACCAAGTTAATATAAGAAAGCATAATTGATTTATAAGAAAGCATAATCGGTTCATGCATTCTTTTACTAAAAATGTTTTGCATAATAGAAACTTATACTTATTGAGGATAAGCTCATAACTTATGTTCATACTGTAGGTAAGCAACCTACTGATAATGCTTGATACAAGACTGTAGAGAGATGGTACTGTAGACTATGAATTTTGGGTTGAACATCACCACGGTTTTTGAAAAATATGTTGTGTAAAATGTGTTTGTATTATGTTATGCTAAGTTAATGGTACTAATATATGATAATTAGTATGATTTGAGAAAATGTGATTTTGAAGCTCAGTACTTGAGTGAGTACATATAAATAAGTATGAGTATAAGTTAAGTTTTGAGTTTTGAGTTTTAAATTGAGTTTAAAAAGAAGAATTAAAAAAAAAACATTTCTGTAGTTTTACGTAAGCAAAAGTAAGTTTTAAGATGAATTATATTTAAGTAAGCATAGTAAGGTAACGGCTCCACGAAATCCAGTCATTGAAAAGTTGGTATTTAAGTTAAGTAAATACAAAGTCATGACTCTACTTAAGTCAGGTCGTTGTAAAATTGGTATTTAAGTTAAGTAAATACGAAATCATGACCCTACTTAGGTCGGGTCGTGACAAACGCCTTCCTCGGGGTGGGGTGCATGGGGAGCCCTTATATATAATAACAGGGAGAATATAGTCGGTCATTCTAGTACGTTTTATAGCAACATATATAGTACGTTTTATCGCAATTTATAAACTAAACATGAGTAGAGCTATTATTTCAAACTTTTCTAGCGGCCACATGGATGACAGCACTACTATAAAATGTGGATACCACGACGGTTTTTAACCGTCGTGGTAATATTTCCACGACGGTTTTCTAACCGTCGTGGAATCCATAGTCGTGGAATCTTTTCAGATTCCGCGACCGTTAAAAAACCGTCGTGGAATAGGCAAAAATAGGGTTTAAATATGGACATTTAAGAACATACCATGACGGTTCTACACAAAAAACCATCGTGGTAAGGAAATCTTCCACGACGGTTTCCTTGAGAAACCGTCGTGGTAGGACCCCCTACCACGACGGTTTTTTGACCATCGTGGTAGGTAACAATGAAAAAAAAAATTTACGAATTCGTTTTATTTCCTCAAAAACATTTAAATCACAAAATCATTATTTTTTTCCGGAAAATTCTCAAATCCGTGCCTTACCCAACCAAGTTAATTCAAATCTAAAACACAACTACAATGAACAATCATCGAAAATATAGAGGACGGATTTTGGCCATTTTGGATGGAATATTCCCAACTCAACAATCTACAAAATTAACATTTTGGACGGAATATTTTATTAACAACCACAATCAACAAAATTAACATTTTGGATGAAAAATTTCCAAATCCGTGTATTACCCAAGCAATATACATTACAACTTACCGGCTTGTCGAGCGTGGGTACGGGCGGAGTGTTGCGAGAGAAATAGGGAAAGCCGCATGAGTTCCTTGGTGGACCCGTCGGAGAATGGTGAGGCCGCGTGAGTGGTGGAGGAGGCCATCGGAGAATGGAGCAAGAGAAAAATTTGAGAGGTAAAATAGAGAGAGGAGGAAAAATGCTCGGAGTGTAATGGGGTGGGAAAGATGGTATTTTTTTGGGTTTTAATACACGCTCCAAAAAATTAAATTAAATTTAAAAATTTTCAAAATTCCCGCTTAGTACCTACCACGACGGTTTTTGGGGAAAACCGTCGTGGTATGTTCACCTACCACGACGGTTTTCGCCGAAAACCGTCGTAGTAGAGTCCAAAAATAAAAAAATAAAAAAATTTACGAAAAAAGACCATTCACAACCGTTTTTAAAAACCGTGTGGAAGTCGAAGCTTCCACGACGGTTAAAAAAACCGTCGTGGAAGAGATGCTTCCACGACGGTTTTTAATAACCGTCGTGGAAGCTGCAAAAAAAAAAAAAAAAACTTTCCACGACGGTCTTTTGACCGTCGTGGAAGGTAAAATTTTTTTTTTTTTTTTTTTTTTTTGCCGTTTGAGCTTCCACGACGGTTTTCGGAAATTCTGTTTCGCTCTGTGTTTTTGCTGTATTTTTCACGACGGTTTTTAAAAACGGTCGTGGAAGCTCTGTCGTGGAATCCACATTTTCTAGTAGTGCAGTGTCTTTTCCTTTTCCCTGTGAACAAAAAACATTAATTTTTGATATTAATCCTTGTCCACGTGAAAAAATAAGTGGCGAATACTTTATCTTTTTTAGGTTTTCCAGCTAACATATGGGAGAGTTTCTTTTTTCGTTTTCATTTTTTTCCCAAAGTAATATATGTGACGGAGATAATTTGTGACATTTAATGTGAAAAATAAGTGGCAAAAAGATTGTTTTTTTCCCCCTACTTATCGCCTCAAGCACATATCTGATTTCTCATTAAATCTCTATATAAAGGCTTGTAACTCATTGCTCGAGAGAAGCAAAGCATAACCAAGGGAAATACTCTTCACGGAAAAGAATTCTCCTCAATTTTTCCTTCGTTTACACATTCGTTTCCTGATTTCTTGATCACTCTAAAAATTCTTCTTTCTAAATAATATCATATGTGTGTGTGTGTGTGTGTGTGTCACACACACTTTACTATTTCTCACACTCGATCTTTGTCAAGTCACACGTGTTCTATTGAAGAAAATTTCTAGATCTGTCTTGAAAAAAAAAAAAAAAAAAGGTTTTTTGCGAGGGTGAAATGCTGCCTCAACATTCAAAACATGTTTCTCATTTCCAATACCACTCCACTGATTATATGTTAAAAAATTACATTCTCGACTCTTCCTTTTCAAAAGGAAATTACGATATTATCCAATTAATTCTGTATCATCTTTGACTTTCACATCTACCCTGATAGGAACTTTGATCATTTGCTCCACCATCTCACAACACGTGTCCCCCCTGTCTCCTCCCTCTAGCCGTCTTCTGTTTTGCCTTGACAGGCCTACGGCAAACCAACCGACCGACCAAATTCTTAAAATCAACACATTAATTTTCATCAAAATTTTGATAGAAAAACAAAATAAGCGTGGCTTTTTAGGACATTTGTCAATATCATGACTCCTTCAAACTTTGAAAAACCCATGTGAATCAATGAAATAAATCTGTTACATTTTGACAGAAAGCTTTAAAAAAAAAAATCTACTTGTACCTTTGTAGTGATTGTGTATTACCAATAATAAATAATTAAAATTTTCAACATATGAAAGTTGAATTTCATTTTTCCCCTACCACAAAGGAGGGAATAAAATGAAGCCTTATCTATTAAGTAAAAAATAAAAATGGTGGGAATAAAAATGGATAAATAGGCGGATCAACAGGATATAAACATGTGCAAACAAAACAACAATTATTTTTCTGAATCATGACCTAAATATTCGTTTAGACTACCTATTTAATTGACATTTGATTCTAATACAATTATTGTATTGTAATATGTATTGGTTATACTATTATTCCAATATTACAACTATTTGAATATTTAATTATTTTAAACTATATTCAATTAATTAAGTACAAATCCTAAATTTTCATTATTTCGAAGCCCATACGTACTCTCTTTTTCTATCATTACATTACTATCCCACTGTATTTCATTTGAATATATAATTCAAATTCTATATTTGAATACAGACATTTAAGTTGAACGCACATTCTAATACAATAAGTGATCCAAACTAATAGTTATTCTTCTATATTAAAGTAAAACAACCAAATAAAACTCTATGCTAAGAATGCAATAAATATTCTTTTATTATAGTATGGATCGATATAGATACATGATAGATATAAACACAACGATTTAGAATACATATAGTACATTTAGAAAAACTATTGAGTGTGGTTGATTATTGTGGATCATTGATTAAAAGTTCAAGTTTTAGATGTCTTTTTTAGAGATCTTAAAGGTGACGCCTTCCTTGGGGAGGGGTTCATGGGGAGCCCCTATACATAGTAACACGGCGTATACAGTCATTCATTTTAGCACGTTTTATCACAATTTATAAACCAAACATGAGTAGAGCAATTATTTCGAACTTTTCTAGCGGCCACATGGATCACAGTGTCTTTTCCTTTTACATGTGAACAAAAAAACATTTGGTGGAGGTTACTTTTCTTTTTTTTTTTTTTCAACAGATAATATATTTGGCGGAGATAATTTTTGATATTAATCTTGTCCATGTGAAAAAATAAGAGGCGAATACTTTATCTTTTTCACGTTTTCCAGCTAACATATGGAGAGTTTCTTTTTTCGTTTTCATTTTTTTTCCCTAAATAATATATGTGGCGGAGATAATTTGTGAAATTTAATGTGAAAAATAAGAGGCAAAAAGATTGCATTTTTCCACCCTACTGATCGCCTCAAGCACATACCTGTACACTGCATGATGACCATGCAAAAGCCCTATATCAAGGCTTGTAACTCATTGTTCGAGTGAAGCAAAGTATAACCAAGGGAAAATGCTTAGTGAAATACTTTTCATGGAAAAGAATTCTCCTTAATTTTCCTTCGTTTACACATTCGTTTCGTGATTTCTTGATCACTCTGAACATTCTTCTTTCCAAATAATATTATATATATATATATATATATATATATTTGTGTGCGTGTTTGTAGACACACACACTGTACTATTTCTCATACTCGATCTTTGTCAAGTCACACGTTTCTATTGAAGAAGATTTCTAGATCTTTGTCTTGACAGTTGAAAGTCGAGATTGATCGATGAAGGGCTCCATCAATAGAACACTCACACGGACTGTAGTTAATTATGACCAACTGAATGTTTCCTCGTTATATTCATCCATTTTTCTTGCAAAATTATCCGTTCTTGTCATCTTTCTCTTCCATTTCAAGTTGATATTTACGAATATCCTTATAAAAAACAAGGGAGTAGTTCCTCGTCTTCCCCCGAGACCATCTCCAACATGGCCGATTCTCAGGAGTATCCCGGAGATGTTGAGGAACAGCCCGGCGCACTGGTGGATTCACCGTGTCATGAAAGAGCTCAACACCAATATTGCTTGTTTCCGTCTTGGAAATACTCATGTGATCGCGGTGGATTCACCGGAAATCGCCAGGGAATTCTTAAAGAAACATGACGCAATATTTGCGTCAAGACCTGAGACAATGGCGACAAGCATTATTAGTGGGGGAAACCTCACAACAGTGTTTGGTCTAGGGGGAGAGCAGTGGAAGAAAATGAGAAGAATCTTGGTTTCTGAAATCCTAAGTCAGTCAAGAATGCGTTGGCTACTTGACATGAGAAACCAGGAATCTGACAATCTCGTTCGCTTCCTTTATAATCAATGCTCAACAAGTGCAAAGGGTAAAAAAAAAAAAAAGCATAAATTTATTAGTCACCTTGCATTCATATTCCCATATATGTTCATATGGACATTTTGTTTTTCTTATATGTGTTGCATTTTTACTTACAAATTAAGGTTAATTATGATTCGGCAGATAGTACATGTGTTATTCAAATTTGCTTTACATTTTGCTGACCCTAAAGATAAATATGTACTCTTTTTCTTCTCTGATAAATTTTTCGCAAGTAAATTTTGACTAAAAGGTTTTTAACGAGGTATATCTGCAGGCTACTCTTGAGGAATGTTTTAGTGTATCTACTGACTTTTATGATCACCATTTGTCACCAAAAAAAAAAAAAAAAAAACAGAACTCTCAAAACAACTTATCTGTCAAATTATATATACTAAAGGATATGTCATTATTCACTGTTCAGTGAATAGTGACTTTTTTTTTTGCTGTTGCTGCTTTGCTTTACTGTTTATTGAATTGTGGTTTTTTTTTTTTTAACTTTTGCTGTTTTGCTACAGTAAAAAGATGCAATATTTCACTGATTAATAAATAGTGATATTTGTTTTTTTTTTTTTTTAATTTGTGTTGCTTTTGCTATACAGTTTTTTTTCTACAATAATGCACAGTAGCTGCTTTTTCTACATTAAACTACCGATCTTGTCCCTATCCTATGTGCTGATTTTGGCTTATCTACAGTGGAAGGACGGTTTTGTCCTCACATATTTTATTGTTTTGTCTACAGTGCAGAGACTTTTTTGTCCCTCTGATTTAGTTGGTTTTCCTTCATTTACAGTGAGTTGACATTTTACCCATATTATACAGAAATTGCTGGCTGCCTACATAGTATAATTACTGTTTTACACCTCTTTTTTAGTTCATTTTCTTTTTCCTACAGTGTGTTGCTGGTTTTACCTCTATTTAGAGTTTTTTTTTTCTTAATATTATTTTTGCCTTTTTTTTTTTACGTTAAATTTTAGATATTAGATTCTGATAGCTCACTTTGCCTTTTTTTGATTTTTAAACTATTTTTTACTTCACATTTTTTATATTTATTTCAGACTTTTTTTGTATGTTTTTTTTTGTTTCTTTTGTTCTATTTTTTAAAGACCCCCTTTTTTTTTAAGGATTCTGTATGTAATTTTTTTTTCTTTTTTGTTTGTTTTGTTTTGTTTTATATTTTAAAAATTATTTTCCTTATATATAACCTGATAAGTTTTTGTATATATATAACCTGATAAAAATTTTTTTTAAACAGTAAAAAAAGGAGAAAATGGGATATATATTTTATTTTGTTATAATGTTTTTGTTAGGGTTAGTTTTTTCCCGTTCTTTTGAGTTTAAAGATTTTTGTTCTTTTTTTTTTTGTTTTCTGCTTTTTTTTTGTTTTAATTTTTTTCTTTAAATGAATATAACTACAGAAAATTTTTTCTTTTTTGCTTTTGTTTTCGTTTTATTATTGTTAGTACTATTGTCATTTTGATTTTGTATCTTCACTGTTAGGAGAGATTTTGAGAAGAATTATACTTATTATAATTATAATATTTATCTTAACCAATTATTTTTATCACATAATACTCAGTTTATTTATTTATTTTTTTCTTCCTTCCCCGTGCAATGCATGGATATTAAACTCGTGTATCCTAAAGTAAGGATGAAAAATTAAACAAATTCAAACCCTAGCCGCTGCACAAAATTAAGTTTCTTTGCTTGCCCCAAATTGAGTCCACCATTTTTTTTTTTTTCAAAATTAATCAATTAATAGTCGTTATCTCTTTATGCTTTACCCTTGAACATTGATCAGTTTCCATATTTCTATATGTTTTCAGGTGAAGTAATTAATGTTAGGACAATTACAAAACATTATCCCGCCAATGCTATGAGAAGAATGATGTTTAGCACAAGGTACTTTGGCAAAGGAAGCGAGGATGGAGGACCTGGTTTTGAAGAAGAAGAGCATGTTTCGTCATTCTTTACTATGCTCAAATACATTTACACTTTTTCGGTATCAGACTACCTCCCATGGCTGCAGGGACTAGACTTAGATGGTCATCAGAAAAGGGTACATGATGCGGTAAAAGTTGTGAACAAGTACCATGACCCAATTGTGAATGATAGAATTCTGCAATGGAGAGAAGGGAAGAAGACACAGCCTGAGGACCTCCTTGATTGTCTCATTTCGCTCAAAGATTATGATGACAAACCACTTTTGTCAGAAGATGAGATTCAAGCACAAGTCATGGTGACTTATTAAATTTTATTTTTAGTTAAAGAATACATTTAGTCAAAACAATGCTCTATGCTATCAATTAAAAAGATAGTTACCAGTCTAAAAAATAATATTTTGAGAACGTAATTGATTGGTTTTTAAGAGATTATTTTTGTGATATCCGATTTTTCAACGTTCACATTTTCCTCCTTAGTAAATATTTTCACATTATGAAGGTATGTGCGAAAAGCTCGATTTAGGGCTTTTGTATGATTTTGCGAATTATGATGGGTCGAGAAGACTCAAAATTAATTTCTAAGTTCGAAAACGGACTTTTCAAGTCGAAAAGGCCGCAATAGTGTGAAATTTTACGAAAGTCAAATTTGACCGAAAAAGTCAAAGTTTGACCGACAAAAAAGTCAATGGGTTGACTTTTTGATATTTTTCAAGTACGGAGCGGGATGAGTTCCGGGATGATGTTTTATGAATTAGTTAGCAAGAATAAGCCTTAAAACGTCCCTAGAAAATCAAGCACACCGAGTTAGAGTTTAAGGGCAAAAAGGGATTCGGAAAAATTTAAGAAAAATATTTTTCGATCCAAAATTCACACAGATAAATTTTGTACTTCGGTATGAGATAAAAATATTGTCTTTTGAGAAATCACAATATTAGAATTATCTGTGTAGCACAAAGAAAAAAAATGGAGTTTTTTTTTTTTTTTTGGAAAGCAAATGGCCAATTAAAGCCTAACTAAGCTAAGGATTATTGCCTACTTATGACCTCATCTTCCACTAAACAAATTTGAGCATGTGGAGTCTTGTTTCCACCCCATATTCGGCTGCACAAGGAGAAAAAGAAAGGAATGAAAAAGCCTTAAATTAAGGCAAGTCACCACCAACTTCTAGCCCATCTTGTCTACAAGAAAACTCTCCCTTTTTCCTATGCATTTAATGCAAGATTTTTCAGCCATCTCCTCCCCTCAATGGTCGGCAGCAGCTAGGAGAAAAAGAAAAGCCATGTTTTGTGGACAAGTCTTCAACCACTCTTGTCCAATCAAAATCCCTTCCATTCTCTCTATTCTTTTATTGTAAAAGTGCAGCCAACTTTTGTCTTTCACTCTTGAAAGTTTCGGTAGCAGCAAGAGGGAGAGAAGGGAGGAGAGATCCACAAATCTTCTTGGGATTTTTGAGCCTTGGGTGCACGGTTTTTGCAAGGGAGAGAGAGCTAGAGAAAGTTTGAAATTTTCTTGTGGGTTTTAAGGCTTTGTGGCCGAGAGTGAGGGAGAGAAAGTGAGTGGAAAATCTGGAAATTTGGGGCTTTGACTCTTGGAGAAGTTTGGTTTCTAGAAGGAGCAATCAAGAGACCAAAACAAGGTTTTGGTGTTCATTTCCCCCCTAGGTGCCGTGGGTTTTGGTGAGCCAAGGAGAAGAAATTTGGGCAACCAAACTAGCTTTGGTTCTAGGTAATTTCTCAACCCTAATCCTCTTTATTTTAAGCTTAATTTCAAGTTTAATTTGAGGATTCAATTGGGTTGTAAGGACTTGAGTCCATTTCATTTTTATGCCTAGATTGGTGTGTGTGCTTGATTGCTAGCTCTAGGGTTTATGTGGCTTTAAAATCTTGCTTGATTTGTGTTGTTTTTTTTTTTTTAATGAATTTCATGCTAGAAAAACTTAGGTTGTGTGTCCCTTTTTATGGCCGAAATCTGCCCTAGGCAGCCAAGAGGATGCATGCTAGTTAGGGCTTAAAATGGTGATGCTTGTATGGATGTATGGAATGCTAGAACCAAAGCAACCCTAGGATTTTGTCTTTAATTTGTGGGTTGCATGGACTGGTTAAAACGGTTTATGGGCTTAATGGGACGTTAGAAAACATTGTGTGTTTGAATCGTAGGCTCCCAAGTGGTCGGTCGAGTTAGATTCGCGAAATAGGACGCAAATCGAAAGTAAACTCGAAACTGTCCAGATTCGGATTAGGATCTGACCAGTTTTGGAAAAGTGGAATTTCAAGGCCTCTAGAGGCCGAATGGGTTAAAACTCGAAACACAAAAGTTTCTCAGAACAACTTTTCTAGAGGATAACATGACGAAATATCAAAATAAGGCTCCAACAGCCTTCGTTTTTAATGAAAACCGTGGCTGATCCATGGGGCCAGACTCACCCAGATTTTTCAGGATCAGCCGTTTTCAAATGAAAACTGTATCAATACAAGCAGAATTAGATTTTTTGCAAAACATGAAAGTTTTATCATTTTTCGAGAGTTACAACTTTCGTGAAGAAAAGTTTTTCCGATTCTCGACGGATTTTTAAATTGGGCACGTTTTATGAGAGGTGCGCAGGGAATCCGAAAATCCTTGCACCAAAGTTTTACAAAATGTTTTCAAAAAAATTATAAAGTGTTCTAAATCATTATTTTAGCTACAAAAACTGTTCAAAGGCAGTTTTCGACCCTAAACACATTTACAAAAATTATTTTATAGATCGGAATTTTATAAAGAGTTTTATGGATTTTTAAGTTAAAATCTTTTAAAAACACAAAAAGTAAGAAAATAGAGTTTAAGAGGAGAAAATGAAGTTAAGGTAAAGAAATGGAAAATTAAGTTAAGAAATTGAGTTTAAAATAAGAAGATGGGTTTTTCAAGATAAAAATGGTAATCAAGCCGATTACGGGCCGTAGCCGGGAATAGGACCCGAGTTACCGGGTTTAGGCCCAAAGGGCCCAGAATTGACAATGGTTGACCAGTAGTTGACTAATTGTCAACTTTGGTTGACCCACAACAAGAAAGAGGTAACCTTAAGGGTTATCCAACGTAACCCTAAGGACTACCATAAGTTTAATGGGCCAAGCAAAATGGGTCAAGGCCATTGACCTAATATGCTATGATAGAATGGTAAACCCTAAGGTATTAAAGAGAAATCCAATAGAAGATCAAGGAGTTAATTAAGAGGTTATCCAACGTAGCTTCTTAAGGGATTAATCAAGTTCAAATTAATCCCCAGCACTAAAAGGCCAATTTGGACAAGTCAGTTATCTGACGGGACATACAACTAGGTTTCAGTAGGTATGTTGGTTATGACACCAACATTCTACAACTAGAAACAGAACCTCACCAATGTCCTTTCTCAAGCAGGAGAGACTTGTAGCGGTACTCCAAGTTAGGACGACAACCGCGTGGATATAGCAAGAGAGGTAAGTACAACTCCGCCTACAACATAGGCTTTATTTGATACTTGCCAAAGTATGTTAGATGTATGCTAGATCATATGCTATGCTATGTTACTCTGTGTGGTATGTTATGTGATGTGCTATATGATATGATGGTATGCTATGTCATGTTATTATGTGCAATATGAAATGTTATGCAGTATGATAGTATGTTATGTATGCAAGAAGAATATGTGAGCCAAGCATGTACGGTAAGTATGTTATGTTTTATGTAAGTGACATCAAGATGCATGTTCACTAAAAATAAGATAAGACTAAGAATAAGAAAGTAAGATGGCAAGCAAGCTTGCCTGTGTCGTGCCACCCGTCCGAGGTCGGGTTGGACTATGGTTTGAGTTGGATTGGGCTGGCCGCCCCAACCACTCCATAGTTGCGCACCGGGTACGGACACATATGTAGGGGCCCATAAGAAAGATAAGCAGGTTAGTAAGTTAAGAGTAAAATGAGCATAAACGGATCATGCTTCTTTTATGCAATGCAATGTATGAATTGTTATGATATGCTATATTATGATAAATATGTTATGATAAGTTATGTTAGAATGAGTATGCAAAGTTATATATGTGATGATAAGTTAAGGTAGAAGGCATATGTTGGTTGTCGCGGCTTAGATAGTTGTGCTTACTGAGCGTTAGCTCATAGTTTGACGTCTATGCTGTAGGTAAGCTACCTGATAGCAATGGGTGATGCAAGATGGAAGTGCGAGGCAGGGCATACTGTGAAATTGTGGGAATACGATGCCGCTACGCGTTTCGTTAAATATGCATTTTTGTATGTTAAAGATTTTATTCAAGATAAGCTTATTACGTGTAGACGTATATAAGCTAGTAAAAAAAAAAAAAAAAAATTTCCGCTGCATTTCGTCAAGTAAATAAGTAAGTTAACTAAGATAAGTAAGTATGTTAAGGTAACGGCCTGTGCCAGGCGGGTCGTTACAATTTTGTGGAAGAAAAAAGTGAAATTATGTTTAGTTAGGTTTTGGAATGTGTTTAGGTACATAAAATAATTAATAATATCTTATTAGTATATTAAATAGTAATAAAAATAATAATAATGGATTATGAAATGATAATTACTACATTAGTAATAATAAAAATGTATAGTAATCTTATATTCATGAGTTATATAGTAGTAACTATTAGTATTTTAATCTAATAATGAATTAAGGACGTGCGTGATCATAAAACTAGGCAGGACTCTATAATCTCAGACGTTCATGAGTTTTCATATTCTTGTAATTTTTTTTTCAACTGACAATTCACACTTGAAGGGCTTATCTTTCGTTTTAAAAAATAAAACAGAATGATATTAATGTTATTCAAAGCAGGAAATATTTCTTGCAACGGTAGACAATCCATACAACGCAGCAGAGTGGACGCTTTCAGAAATGATAAACCAACCAAAGCTTATTGAGAAAGCAGTGGAAGAACTCGATAGAGTTGTCGGAAAAGACAGGCTGCTTCAAGAATCCGACATCCCTCGCCTCCGCTACGTAGTGGCCTGCGCACGGGAGGCTCTCCGTCTGCACCGATGGCCCTCCCCACGTGTCCAACTCTGACTGCATCGTCTCCGGCTACTTCATCCCTAAGGGCAGTAACGTCTTGCTTAGCCGCCTATGGCTTGGGCGAAACCCCGCCGTGTGGGACGACCCCATGCGGTTTGACCCGGAGCGCCACTTGTCTGATCGCCACGTGGACCTGGCGGAGACCGAGCTGAGGTTCATTAGCTTCACTAGGGGAAGGAGAGGGTGTGTAGGAGCTAGGCTTGGTACAAACCTAACAGTGATGCTGTTGGGGAGGCTTCTACAAGGGTTTACTTGGAATGTTCAAGAAGGTTTGGACAAGATCGATTTGAGTTGTGAGGCCGATACATTGCTCAAGGCTACACCATCGTTTGCCCATGCTAAACCACGCTTGAATCCTTCCGTCTATATGCCCTAATTACTCTAATTAAGGAGAGTATAATATAATCTATATGTGTTTTAATATTGCCGCCTTTTTCTACTACTTTTTTTCTGCTCAATAATAATAAGGCAGGCTAGCTTGAATTATTTCTTTTCTTAGTAGCTCTTAAGAAATAAATCAATCAATCAAACATGCACGAGCCAAGTTGCAATGGTTTGCCAATAATGTTGGTCTCTTTGATATCCCCTTTCTATTATATTTTTAATGCTTAATTCTATGGTTGTTTCTTTTCTTTAAGCGTTATTTTCTTGTTTGAGCCTGAGGGAAAAAAAATTATATATGGTAATTAGTTTTTTTTTTTTTTAATCTATCATAACTTCCGTAAAAGAAGAAAAAAAGAAAAAGAAAAAGACAAGTAAGGAAAAGAAAAAAAGAAGAAACAATTAAACTTCACGATATAGAGATAGGTGAGGCTCGTCACACCCCCTTCTAAACACACACCACTCTTAAATTAAATATAATTAAATTTGCTTATTACGGATCACTTCTGTTCCAAAATACCCCTAACTGTCCTATAAAAAAAAAAAATCCCTTCTATAAATAAAAAGTATTCTACCACTTCAATTTTCTTTTCACCCACCTTTTTTTGTTTTGCTTATTTCCGAGCTTCTCTATTTTTGAATATCTGCATAGAAAAAAAGAATCAAACTAGTATTAAACAATGTATCATTTTGTGACATATAATTCGTATTTTCAGATTCCTTAAAACAAAACAAACAAATTAAAAATATTTATAAAAAAAAAAAAAAAACCTAAGTTCAGGTGTTTTATATTAATACCTGAGAAGTAATAAATTCATTTGTACAATCTCTTATATAAATTGAAGAAGTGTCATTATGTTGAGTGGAGCCATCTTCCTTTCCATACATTCGATATCAAATTAAAATGAATTTATTTGAAGGTTAAATTAAAAAGTTAACAAGAAAAAGGTTTTTTTTTTTTTTTTTTATGACAAACAACATAAGTAATTCATATGTATATCAATACATATGTAAACTAACCAAAAAAAACAAAAAACAAAAACAAAAACAAAAAACAAAAAAAAAAAAAAAAACACACACACACACACACACACAAGGATCAACAATATATAACCCAGCGAAAAAATGAATAAAATATACAATGAGAAAAAAATCAACAGCAACATAAAAAAAGGATTACTCTCACTAATACCCCCTGAAGTATGTACCTATTTCACTTTGTCCTCTAAAGTATCAAAACCGTTCATTGTGGTATATAGTTAAAGGGGTATTCGTGAAATTTGTCCTAAAAGGAAATTAAGTAAAATAATGGGAAAAAAAAGTCAACAATATCATTTAACATGCCTCATAATTCTTTGGACTACTCATTAAAGAGTAAAAATTAGGGTTTTGAGATAGGTTTTAAAGTAGCGTAATACTTATAAGTAATCTATTTGGGGATTTGATATGTAGGTGCATGTGGAGTGTATATATATATATATATACACACACACACATATGTAATTGAGTTTCTTTCTTATGATGGAATTTAATTTTTGAATTTAAGTGCATACAGTTGTACTTTTATGTCACTCTGTTTGTGGATGTTTTTATTTTTTATTTTTTGTAAGTATGGAATTTTGTTAATAAAAGATGTGTAGAGTCAAGACGGGCGTGATAATAGAATTACCCTATACAGATATTAACGGCAAAGGGAGGATTTTTTTTCCTTTCCTTTATTTGTCTAATTGGTATCATCCATAATTGTGCTTGGTCAAACTCAAGCGGATAAGATTTAATTTATATTAAGAAAATCTAATGAAGAAAAATATCTCATGAAATATTGCGTACATATATATGTCCATAATATGACTGATGACTAATTAATTGGTTCTATCGACACATTTTTCTTAAATCTTCAACTCCCCTTCTTAATACACACCTCTTTTAATTTCAAAATTGTTACAGTTATTTAATACACACCCCTACTATTCAAAAATTGCCCTAATTATTTTTGGAAAATAAATCTAATTTCACACTTTTAAAAATATTTTCACACTCATCATTTTATTTTAGTAACTCTGATATCATCCTCTCTCTTCCTCTCTCTTTAAAAAAAAAAAATTTTTTCGTTCTTTTTTTTTTTTTTAGTGCAATTTTTTTCCCCTTCTTGTTGTAGCTTAGGCTAAACTGAGTTTTTTTTTTTATTTACTGTAAAGTTTAATTATACAATCACTTTTTTTAATATGAAATTTTAATTAAAAGGAAACGTCAATAAGTAAAAATAGTGTGTATGTAAAAACTTATTTTATTATATGTACTAATTAATGAAAACATCCTTCAAAAAATAAGACATAGATTAAAATTTACATGGAAAAAATTAAAAAACTACTATTGCTTATATATATGTATTGTTATATTAAATGTGTGTAGTATGTTGTATAATATGACATAAGTTTTTGAGATAATAATGTTATTTAAAATTTTTTTATTGATATATTATAAAACACTTTACGTAAACAACAAATTATGGTTCACAAAAAAAAAAAAAAAAGAGTAAATACAAATGAATTTAATTAACGAAAAGAAAAAAAAAGTTTTTTTTTTAATTTTAGGAATTGGTGGTTTTGAACTTGTACCTTGATATGGAGTCAAGTGTGGTATTACCGTTAGGCTATGCTAGAGTTTAGTTTTATTTATGAGAAATTAGGGTTTTGATTTTAGATTTCCAAATTAACAAGACAATTTTTTTTCTAACTGTAGTTATGTAATTAAGTTTATTTAAGTATTGCCTACTTTTTTTCATTTTACTTGAGGGTATTTTTGTAATAATAAATTTTAAATTAAAAGGGCACCAAAAATAAAATGACGTGTGTGAATGGAACCACGTTTTATAAATACATCCACACTTTTATTTGATAATTCACTTGTCAACTAACTAATAATATTTCATAACTAAGCTAATTAATTGAGGGGGTGAAACTACTTAGAAATGATGTAAAAATAGGAGACTCAAATCTCATATTTAATTTTTAATGTCAAATAGTGTCTAATCAGTAATATTATTTCATGTCATTTTAAAAAGTTTAAAATGCTTTATAACTCATTTTTAATTTTAATATTTCACATCATTCAATAATATGTTATAATATAAATTAGTTAGATATCAGTTGAAACACTAACATTGGAGAAGAAAATTCAATCCTCAAAATAGAAGACTTTCACGAGGAGGAGAAACTATTGAAGACAGCAAATCAAGGGACTATACAAGTTATTTATCCCAACATCCTATACTGGCCAACTCCTATCGTGAGGCGTTTGGTTTTATTAAACATTTGGTCGTGGGTTGGGCATATTTGAAGTAGGAAACTTCAAACTAATAACTTTCCCCGAACACCCCACTAAAAAAAAAATGTAACCCATACGAAGAAAAAAATGTATAGAAGTATATTTAAAGGGAAAAAAAAAAAAGAAATTGAAAAGTAAATTTGAAAGACAATTTATATTTTTATAAGAGAGAACATTATAAAAAAATATGTTTTTAATAATGTTAAAAAACAGTTTCTAGATCGATCATGTTAACTCTAAACGGCCATTAAATTAAAAAAAAAAATTTGATTTTCTCTCTCTTTTTTTTTTTACTTTTTCTTGAATTTAAAGTAAAAAATTTGAAATCATACATTGAATTATAACGTCAGACATTGATTTTCCTACAACCAGTAATCGCGTTATATTTAAACGAGAGTTGATGTTACATATATACTATGTCCAAGATATATGTATCGAATTTAGTATCAACCATAGAAAATAAAATTAAAAAAAAAAACAAAACAAAACAAAACGAAACATAAAACATAAAACAAAGGTCTCAATCATCGTCCAACAAAAAAGCAAGGAGTACGGAGAGAGTAAAGAAAAACAAACAAATTTTAGGCAGCAGGACATGTGGTAAAGCTCTGAACCACACACACACGAGGTAAAAAATGCTTACTGTATTCGTCAAAAACGCAGTGGAAACATGCGTTTTGCGCCTTTATAACATTTATTTTTGGGTTGTGTAGAACTTTATAAGATTTATTTATTAAACAATAAGAAAAAATAAGTATACATCTAAAATTTTATAACATATAATTTAATTATGTTAATGTATTTATTTTTTAAACTTAAATATAATTTTTATATTTTACATTTTTTAAGATTTATTCTTAATATAAATATTTATTTTATATTTTTTTTTAGATTTATTTCATATTTTATAAAATTTTTCTATTTTCTTACAATTTCTTTTACATATTTCAATATAAATAAATTATATTTAAAAAAAAAAAAAAAAAACACTGGAAGCCCCTCCCCCACTAACAGCCACCCCCACCGTGCCACCGTGATGGCTCTCGGAGTAAACCCGGTAAGGCCATAGTGGCGACGGCACCGGCATTCTCCCTATGTCGCAAACGGTGGAAGAACGCTCTTGATCTCAGTCTCAATCTTGATAGTGATCTCAATCTCGGTGGAGGCGCTTGAAGCTATTCGGCGACAGCGAGAACGACAACCTTACGATGTGATGAGCGCCCAACCCCCTCCGAGCCCTACGCAGCTCATCCTAACCACTGTCGAAATCGCGATGATTTGCGACCTCCGATTTGCAAGCCAGTAGAGCTGGAAACCCAGTCTCTTCGCCGGATCTGAACTCTCGCAACCCCAGTAACCCACCGGGCGACAATAATACACCGGTCGACGGCATAGGTGAGCCTGCACCTCATGATCTCGGAGATCCGTCGCCGATCATCGCTAGCACTCGCTGGGGAGCCACCCATCACCGTTGTGATCTGGAAGTGAAACCGGCATGGTCGGAGATGAAGTTGGTTGGGTGGCCAATGAGGTCAGAGACAACGTGGTTGGGTGGCCGATGAGACCCACGGCTACCTCCTTCCTCGCCTCCTTTCTCTCTCGACGATGGCGGCCATCTCACAGGGGAACCCTTCTTTAGTTAATAATTGTTTGTAATCAGATATAGTTGGACGCATGATAGTTTCGTGTGCCATATGACATCTACATCGTTTAAATGCAATCCAATGATACGTAACTTTTTACCCCATCCATGGGGTAAAAAAGCATACATCATTGTAGAATTAGCTTTTCAAAAGAAAAACTATCTTATTTTTAACATTATTTATTCTGGTTACAAATAACATTTTGTTTTTAAGAATAATTATTTTTATATATCCAAACACTATCTTATTTTTAAAATGAAAAAAATTTTCTCATAAAAAACAAGAAAATTTTCTTTTTCAAAAAATATACATAAAAAATCTATTCATCAGAGAGTTTTTAGAAAATTACCAAAATGTGTTCAAGAATTTTATAATAAAATATGAAAAACTATCCTAATGACAGGATTTTTTATTGAGCAAATATATATATATAACCAAAAAAATATATCATAAAACATCTTGTAATAGAGTAAGTTAGTTACATTTAAAAAAAAAAAAAAAAAAAAGTTACATAAAACATAGATGTAAAAATGAATATTCTACCTTGAGACGGTCATTTTTACCCCCATCAACGGGGAAGTTTTTCCTAACCGTAATAGATCTCATTTTAAAGCTGTAGATAATATGTGCACACCAAAATTATTATACATTTAACTGTATCTGATCACTCAAATCTCAATCGGAGTTGCATGGGTACTTGTCGGAGATCTGTCGGATACGTAGATCCGTCGGACGTGAAGCTCGCCGTGGAGTCCGTCGTCCCCATCGCGCCTCTCAACAGCTCCGGTGGGCGGCGACTGCTTTTCCGTCGCGGATCTGGGCTTCGTTGCTACGTTATCCAGCAGGAGCTCGCCGGCTGGCCGGGTGGAATGACCACTTGCGAGCGAGGGTCTGGTGGGTCGCCGGCAAGGGTTACAAGCGTAGCGACAGTGCGTCGCGAGCGTCGCCGGGAACCACGCCACCTGAGCAGTCGATTCCCCATCGCTACACGAGCCGTCGCCGGAAACTGCATTTTCAAACGGATCTGATGCCACTTGAGCCGTCGATCGCCCACTGCCACGTGAGCTGTTGAGCCCCCTGCTCGCCGGAGTTCTTAGCAATACTTTTTTATTTTTATTATTTTTATTTTTAATTCTGATTGTGTGTGGGGGGTTTTATTTTGACTAAGTGGTGTTCAAGTCCTTTTAGCCAATGGATTTAAGTCCGAGGATAGAGAATTTTTACACTATCAATAAACATTACCTGTCGTAGAAGTTCCCAAACAGTAAAATACTGTTAAAGCATATTCAGAAATCTTTAATCTCGGATAAAATAAGTCATGAATCTTTGAAAAGTGAAATTTAGGGTCCGTTTGGTTCGTTAGTTTGAGTTGAAATATTTTAGTTGTAATAGTAAATTTTTTGAATTTCAGAAAAGACAAAAAAACTTTTTGGGAAAAAGATAAAAAAAAGTACAGTTTGAGTTGAAATGAGATGACGAAGCAAACAAGTTCTTAATGTCTGACTAATGAATATTTGACAAACATACATACGTTGACAGAAAGACCTAGTTAAAACGCATAATATACATATATAATCTATAATAATAATAATAATAACAACATAGAAAGCTCACGAAACTATTATGTTTTGTTTGGTAACAAAGTTTAACTTCAATTAAATTATATTTTTTCATTTCAATTTTATCTTTTTTTTTTAAAAGTCAACAAAATTTATAACTACTTTTTCAAAAATCAACTCAACTCAAACTTAAAAATTTCATCTCAATTCAAACTCAACTCATTCACCAAACGGATCTTTAGTTTTTGTTTCGTAAGTTAGTTGGAGATGATAATTTTAAGTTGGAGTTGGTTTATTTTTTAAAAATTACTTATAAATTTTGTTGACTAGATAAAAATTAAAATGAAAAAGTATGGTTTAGTTAGAATTAAACTAACTTACCAAACGAAATATTACTGCTCCATCTTCGCATTTTCTCTCCATCTCTTGTCGCTGTTTGGCTGTCTGTTCTCTCATCTGTTCTTCCTCCCCCCTCCTCATTTTCTTTTCTTGCCAGTACGTTGTTTTGACATGGAGCCATGGTTCCTCTGGCGTTATTTAACTGGGCATGGACTTTTTTTTTCCCTCCCTGGTTTGCTCTTCTTGTGCTCTCTTAACTCTTACTTTGCGGTTTTGTTTCTTGTAGGTTTAGATTGCTTCTTTATCTTAGTTCTGATTATATTCGCCTCCTTGATAATGATTTCATAGGTGTAGAAAATTTTTAGATTTTTCAAACCCTAAAATCAAAGAAATGACACTGAGAATGGGAGAGAGGAAGGAAACAAAAAGGACAACGGCAAACAAAGAGATTAGAGCCTACCCAAGAAAAAAAGGTGCTCTGTTTTTTTTTTTTTTTTTTCCTATGAAATAGTGCTCTATTTGTTTGTCTCTGCTGTTTTTATTTTTTCATTTTTAATCGCTGATCTTAGATATTTTTCTTGGATTTACACTCAACGTGGTATTTTTTGTTTCTTAGGATTTTGTGACATTTTTTACGTTAGGTGTTCGTGGAATTTTTGTGAAAAAGAGTTATTGATGGTTTAATTAGAGACAGAGCCTCATTTTCATTATTGTTTTTCTCCTTTCTTGCCCTTAATTCTTGTTGCTCCTACTAGATTTGGAAACAAATTTTAACACAAAAATAAAAATACAAAAAGGGAAACGGTGCTAGTTACAAACTTAAACAAGTTTCTTTTTTCTCCTTTAGCTCTTTTATTTTTTTCTCAGGACCAGACCCATCCATGAAGACTGAAGACAGGGAAAGACACCAGATGCTATAGTGTCAGGTCATAGTGATAAAAATGCGTGCTCATCTCATGTAAAAAGATTTTTTTTTTTTTTTTGAATAGAACAATTGTACAATAGATCTTACATTGTATAGGCTATGACCAATCAAACATAATCTCAATCACTCTTCTCACAAAAGAACACTTTAGTGATAACAGATTGCGGATAAAAAACCACTCTAAAAGTAGTAGAAATGCTTCAATGTGTGTGTTGCTACATCATTCTACTCAAAAAAATTATTGATTCTATTGATAACCATATTTAAAGGAGAATCGACTTGCAGCCTTGTCATACCTCCAGAAACAATGGTATCTGCACTAAATGCATTCTAAATGATCCTTTAATCTATATTTAGTGTATTAACATGCTATTATTAACATTCTAAATGGTTTTTATTCTTTTTATTTTTTTATTTTTTCATTTCTCTATCTTTGTAAATTGTAATGTTTAAAGGGAGTTATTGTGGCCTAATCGGGTGAAGCATTATAGCGTTACAATAGCGTTACCGATGTACTATTAATTATCTTCTTCAAAATATCCAATTTTAATGTCATTTTGGTTTTGTATGTCGTTTCAAGTCACCAATTAAATTAGTTATTGTTCTACTCATTTACCTACATATTTTTCTCTCTATCAACTATGGGAATTAGTCGAAACTAATTTCTTTTCAAGACGTTATCACTTGGAGCTCCATTGTATGATGGTTGCCTAATTTTGCTTATAAAAAAATTTTCGAGTAAATGAGATATTACAAGTTGTTCTGGTGTTAATTTGACTGTTCACTTTTTAAAGTGTTTATCTTTGTATTTAAGCTTGAAAATTTTAGATGTTTTTATATTTGTATTTGGTTTTTTAGCCGTTGAATATGTTTTGATTTGACACTAGAGCATGAAAATGAGAATTGTTTTGTTTTGTTTTGTTTTGTCTTGTCTTGTCTTGTTTTTTTTTTTGTTTTGTTTTGTTTTGTTTTTTTTATAGTAAATTGTTTTACATTAACCAAATCCGATAATATAAATTTGACTTAATCTTTCAAAGCCTTTTTGGCTTTTCTTTGCGATATTGTTTTGTAGTTCGTTAAATTTGAATTTTATAAACGATTGAACCATATAATGCTCTTCAGAGTTTCCGTATTAGGAAAGTAAACATACCGCAATTTTGTTGTCCTGATTGAAAAACCATACATGTAGAATATAATTCTACAATGTGAATTCATTTAACTAATAAATAAATATATATATGTGCGGTCCCAATTTTGCTACCTTAATTATGTGTAGCCAAATTTCTGCATCAATTTTATCCAGGGAGAGCTTCTTGTTAAGAAGCAATTGAGAAAGACGTTTCTTATTGAAAAAAAGAAAATAAATAAAAAATGTAATAAAACTTCTGTCGAAAGCAAAGCATATATAAGACTTGCTGAGCTAGCAAGTGCCATGCACGTCATTAATTTTTTTTTTTAATTTTCTTATAACTTCTTGACAAGTATCAAGAAAAAAAAATTTTTTTTTTTCCATATTTGTAATACTCACTACTATTCATTCATTACTGTAGAGATATCGTTTTGTTTTGGACGAATCTTTTTTATTTTTTTTGGTCCTTCTATTTTATTTTTTGTTCTTTTGGCCCAAATTTTTTTATTTTAGTCCCTTTTTTATATTGATATATTTTTAATATTTTAGTCCTTTTAATTTTTTGCTCTTTTTTCATGCCTTTTTTTTAATTCAGGTACTTTGTTGATTTTTTTGGTAAAAAACTTTTTTTTTTCTTTTGGCTCAATTTTTTTTATTTTTATTTATTTTAATCCTTTCTTTTGTATTGGTATGTTTTTTTTTTTTTTCTAAATTTAAATCATTTTTTTTTGGTGTTTTTTCATGCCTTTTTTTTATTTTTCATTTTCTTCTTTTATTTATGTATTTACTTATTTTGTATTGGAATACTTTTAACATTTTAGTCCTTTCAAGTTACTTCTTTATTGTCTTCTAATTATAATTTTTGTTTAGCCTGTGTTCGTTGTTTTTCCTTCTTATTGTTAGGTCTTCTATGATAATTTAGATTGCATGAATTCATTTTTATTAAAAGAAAATGGATTTGTTTTTTTTTTTTTTTGGCTCAGTAACAGTGATATGCTTCCATTTATTGTGTTATTCTTCAATTTGTTTGATTAAGACATAAATGACAACTCTTTAATTTATAGTAGATTACATAAACAAAAGGTTTTGTCATAAAGAATTCATTGGTTTTTTATGTGAAAAGTATGAATATTCATCAATCTTTATCGTTAATATTTTTTGTTATGTTTGTTATTCGTCAATCTAATTACTCTAATGCAAAATCAAATATTTTAGCACTTCTTCTAACTTAATGAAGGGTATATGCATCATTAATCTTTTTTTTTTTTTTTCCCTTCCGGGTTTTACCATAGTAATTCTAAGAGGTGTCCATCTTAAGTAGTATAAAATGTTAAAGGGTTATTTACATAGATGTCCAAATTGGAGGTATTAATTTGAAATATGTCCATTTTTCATTTTATTTACTTAAACGTCTAAAAGAGTAATTATAAAGATAATTTTACCCCTCATAAAGAATGGAGAATTAACAAATAAAGAAATTACAAATAAGAAAATAAAAAAAAGGAATCTAAGATGTTTACCAAATAAGGCTAAAGTTGATTTAATGAAATTGCAAAAAGAATGGATAAAAAAGAAAATTTTGAAAATCTTTTTTATTTGTAGTAAAGAAGGTGTAAATATTCATAATGAATCAAAAAGGAGAATATTTTCTCAAAATCAGATTTCACATTAATGAGAAAAGCTAAATAAAGAAAAAAAATATAAAAAAAAACTATTTCATATAATGAATCTGTTTTAATTATAAACATATGTTCAATTTCATTTCTACTAATTTATATAAATAATAGTAATTTTTTCATAAAGAATTTGATTTCATTTATTTTGTTCTTCTTCAATTTGTTTGGTTAAGACATAAATGACAATTCTTTGATTTATAGTGGATTACATAAACAAATATATAGGTTTTTTTTTTTTTTTTTTTTTTTTTAAGAATTCATTGGTTTTTTATATGAAAGTATGAATATTTATCAATCTTTATTGTTAATATTTTGTGTTATGTTTATTATTTAGCATATACCATCATCTTAATGGTAAATATTTTATATTTATTATAATTACTTTGATGTTTATAACTAATTTTGGTTTATTAAAGATAATTTACATTTATTAACAAAAAATACTCATAATTAAAATCAAAAAACCAAAAAAGGAGAATAAAAGAATATGTATAAAAATAAAATAATGTTAATTATAGTAAAAAGAGTAGGTATTATAAACATTTATTTATTAAAAAATAGACATATACATGATATTGTTGAAAAATGAAGATATTTCAAACGGACTCTAAAAATAAACCTTTTGTGTAATTATTTCAATGTTAAAAGCCCTTCCATTTCACATCATTGGTGGCCCTCTACAACTTTGGCACATTTTCACAGGATTAAGTTTTTTTTTTTTTTTTCCCTCCTTTATCTGTTGCCTTTGATTATTTTATGGTTAAGTTCTCCTTTTTGAAGGTGCACAATGACGTTCTTTTAATGACGTCCTTTTAGAGTTATATATTCTCACTTTTCCCGTGTGCTATGAATTAATTCCACATAGCTCCTTTGTTAGAATTTCTATTAAAAAAGAAAGGAAAAAATAGATGAATTAGTCACTAAATTCCTTCTAATATGATTTCTGTTTTTATACAGTACAGTATATATAATTAAAAGTATAATTGTGCATGCAGGAATTGTTTCTCGAAACCGTAGACAACGCATACAACGCAGCAGAGTGGGCTCTATCAGAAATGCTCAACCAACCAAATCAGCTTGAGAAAGCAGTTGAAGAACTTGATAGAGTAGTTGGAAAGGACAGGCTGCTTCAAGAATCCGACATTCCTCATCTCCCCGACGTGGTCTCCTGGGCGAGGGAGGCTCTCCGACTCCACCCAATGGTGCCATTCAACGCCCCCCACGTGTCCTTCTCTGACTGCGTCGTCTGCGGCTGCTTCATCCCTAATGGCAGTAGCGTCTTACTTGGCCGCCTAGGGCTTGGGCGGATCCCCGCCGTGTGGGACGACCCTGTGCGATTTGACCCGGAGCGCCACCTGCCGGAGCGCCACGTGGACCTGGGGGAGACCGAGCTGAGGTTCATTAGCTTCACTGGGGGAAGGAGAGGTTGTGTAGGACGTGCGCTTGGAACAAACCTAACAGTGATGCTATTGGGAAGGCTTCTACAAGGGTTTACTTGGAATGTTCCAGAAGGTTTGGACAAGATTGATTTGAGTTGTGAGGCTGATTCACTGCTTAAGGTGACACCATTGTTTGCTCATGGTAAACCTCGCTTGAATCCTTTAGTCTATCCGTCTTAATTACTCTAATTAACAAGAGTATAATATAATCTATGTGTGTATTAATATTACCGCCCCTTTTCTAGTTTCTTCTGCTCAATAATAAGCTGGAAGGCTTTATTTTCTTTTCTTAGTAGCTCTTAACTGAGAAAGAAATAAATAAACAGCACATGCATGAGCATGAGCATGTAATTGTTTGGCAGTAATATTTATGTTGGTTCCTTTACCATCACTTTTCTACATTATATTTGTATAGAATCTCATTTCTATGGGTTTTCATTCAATTTAAGTATTATTTTAATATAATATAAACTTAATGCTATGGCTTTTCATTAATTTTCGTTTAATTTAACAGTTATTTTCTTATTTGAGTTTGAGAAGAAGAAGAAGAGTCCACGATTAGATATAGACGTACGGCAAGGGAGGATTTTTGTTCCTATTTTTTGAAAGGGGAATTATATTCGTTCCTAATATTGGACATTCTTTTATTTGGCCAGTTAGCACCATCCATAATGGTGTTTGGTCAAACTCAGGAGGATAAGATTTAATTAAGATTAAAAAAATCTAATAAAGAAATATATCTTATGAAATATTATGGATAATTTTTTTGCCCATAATATGATAGATGAAGTAATAATTAAGGAAACTTATGCTCTTTCAACTAATGAGTGGTATTATTTTAACTTATGTTGTGAGAAGAGAATGTATCATCCACACTTTTATTTCATATTTCACAAGTCAATTAACTAATAATATATTTTTCATAACAAAGCTAATTAATTGAACGGGGCAGAGTACATAAAAATGGTGCCAAAATAAGATATTCAAATCCCTTGTCTAATTTTTAAGTCTAGATGGTATAGAATAAATAATATTATACAACATCATTTTAAAAAATTTGAAATACAATGTAACTTATTTTTATACATTAAGATTTTATGTCATTCAATGATGTGTTATAATTTGATTTGAGTAGTATTAGAGACACCAATTCTAGTTCTAACTTTTTGAGTACCAACTCATATGTTATCTCTTTATTAATAAATACAATCAATTGATATGACAATACTTTAAACATTTATCAATTAAAGAACGACAACTCTGATGCCACATAAGATAGTACTTTAAAGTTAATATTAAAATTAGTGTTCTTAGCATTTTTCATTTGATTTACTATATATCATTTGACATACCAAAATTGAAAGGAAATTTCAAACGCTAAAAACAGGGGACTTGAGTGAAGAGAAGAACTACCAAAAAAAGACAACAAATCAAGGGACTACACAGGTTTAAAAAAAAAAAAAAGAAAGAAAGAAAACGTATACAATTATTGAATGCAATCAGAGCATTACAAGATCTTTATCAGAATTAATTGTTGAGGTCGCCAGGTAAAAGTTTCCAATGAATTAATTGTTGGTTTGATCATTTCTTGAGCCTCTATTTTCAATGAAGCCAACAGCTATGACTAACGTTTCTTAGCCTGTTGAAAACACTTGTTAAAATTGATACTAGTTCACCCGCAAAAGAGTTATTCGAACGTGAAAGAGTACAATAAGTCACATGCCAATCACAAATAGAATATGTCAAATAACTTAGCCGTTGAAGGGATGAAACTACTTTAAAACCAAAACAGGGGACTTCGGTGAAGCGGAGAAACTAATTAAAAAGACCATCTACAGCCCAACTCCTGTTGTAAAGCAATATTAGATTTCGAGTTGTATATAGTCTCAAGCAGATCGGTGCGCCAACGCAAAGCAAGACCGTAAGATTTGAGATCGACGGTGAGGACCATACGAGGCAAACAAAGGGTAGTGCTGAAAAATTCTCTCTCTTTGTGAGATTTGGCTAGTTATGAGAAAAATGCAGGCAGGTCCTTCACTCTCTCTATTTCTCTGTGAGCTGCAACAGCTACTCCTCGTTCACAAGAAATCATGCCGACATCCGTGCTCAAGTTGTTAGCAAGCTCCATTGGTTTTCTGCGGAGTTAGACCAGAAACATCCACTTCATGATGATCACGATCAGGATCATGATCATGAAGATGAGTATGATGATGTCGATGATGATGAATTTGAGTTCACTTTTGTCTGCAAAGACGTCGCCGATTTCGGCTGACTAGATCTTCTACAACGGCCAGATCAAGCATAATTCTAGGACAACACGGCGAGGGTCATGGAAACGGCCGTTGTCGTCTTCGGGACAGACAAGGGAAATGACAATGAGTGCTCTTCCATCAGCACTTTTTTTTGTTTTGAATTCAATTTTTTTTTTTTTTTTTTTTGGTGCTTAAGTTACAACTATGTAAGTTACTTGTGACAATGTACTCTATGTTACTAACTATTTTAACTTAATTCGACAACTCAAAACGGATCTGTTAAAATAATGCAGTTTAACATTTTACTTATCATAATACAATTACATGTCCATGCCCTTGTGCAATTTCTGTTCTATTTCCTAAAACTGCATTCTTTGATTTCCTTACTCCCTCTGTCACATCTCCCACCCAGATGTGCTTAAAAAACTCAACACCTGTCCCGCTTTCTTCTCCCTCTTTCAATCATCTCTGACAAGCCTAGTTGTCACGAAATCAATGCACAGCATCCGTCATCGGATTCGAGACTGTGTGTACAAAGTTATGTTATATGGATTCAGACGTTTATTTAATTGTGATTGTTCGATGAGAGATAGACGGGAAACACATAGGAGTAATGACAGATTAAACTGATTTCTGACATCACTCCAGTACAAAGTTTCAGAGAATGTACATAAAGAACGAACAAGGCAGACTAAACTGATTTATTGCATACATGTCTTTTCTTTCCATTTTATCTCTCCGTCCAATGATGGCTTGCTTGGTAATTTCCATTTCAAATTCTTACCGACTCCAACTAGATAAACGAAACAGTCAATATTTAAATAGATATGTCTCATTCCAAATCTTATATATAATCTCACATTTTTAAATTCCCTACCTACCTTGAGAGTGCTTGGATGAAACCTATTCCCTTTTCCTTCGTTCATCCTGAAGTGTAACAAAAAAATAAATTAAAATAGAAATATAGAGAAAAGACAAGAAATTTACATAATTTGACAAAATTGTTTATGTCTACAGGAGAAAGAGAATAAATTCACTAACACTTTAATAATTACACACTCGTCAAACACTCTCAAACCTCTCTCTATTCAAAACCCCTTACATCCTTTACTAATTTCTCTTCTCACTTTCTCTTAAAAAGAAGTACGAACTAATTCTATTTTTTTGACCACATACAAAACTCTAAACACATCAGGTCTATTTATAGACTCTTAATGGCACGGAAAATTAACACTTTTCCAAATTCACAAAATAACAACTTATCTAAAAATTAATTTGAATCATTTACCTAACCACCCACAACCTAATTTTGGTTGTTTGTTTCTAAAATTCAGATGTCGTCCGTTTCACTTTACTTATCGTCACCATCAAAACATGTTTCTCATTTCCAATACCTACTCGGTTTTCTTTGTGATAAAAATAAAAAATAATAATAAAATAAAATAAATAAAAAAAGGTTTTTTGCGAGGGTGACATGCTGCCTCAACATTCAAAACATGTTTCTCATTTCCAATACCACTCCACCGATTATATTTTAAAAAATTACATTCTCGACTCTTCCTTATCAAAAGGAAATTACGACACTATCCAATTAATTTCTGTATCATCTTTGACTTTCACATCTAACCCTGATAGGAACTTTGATCATTTGCTCCACCATCTCACAACACGTGCCCCTCCTGTCTCCTCCCTCTTTGCCGTCTTCTTTTTTGCCTTGACAGGCCTACGGCAAACCAACCGACCGCCAAATTCTTAAAATCAACACATTAATTTTCATCAAAATTTTGATAGAAAAACAAAATAAGCGTGGCTTTTTAGGACATTTGTCAATATCATGACTCCTTCAAACTTTGAAAAAATCCCATGTGAATCAATGAATTAAATAAATCTGTTACATTTTGACAGAAAGCTTTAAAAAAATATATCTACTTGTACCTTTGCAGTGATTGTGTATTGCCAATGATAAATAATTAAATTCTTCAACATATGAAAGTTGAATTTCCTTTTTCCCCTACCACAAAGGAGGGAATAAAATGAAGCCTTATCAATTAAGTAAAAAATAAAAAATGGAGGGAATAAAAATGGATAAATAGGCGGATCAACAGGATATAAACATGTGCAAACAAAACAACAATTATTTTTCTGAATCATGACCTAAATATTCGTTTAGACTACCTATTTAATTGATGTTTGATTCAAATACAATTATTGTATTGTAATATGTATTGGTTAGACTATTATTCCAATATTACAACTATTTGAATATTTAATTATTTTAATCTATATTCAATTAATTAAGTACAAATCCTAAATTTTCATTATTTCAAAGCCCATACGTACTCTCTTTTTCTATCATTACATTACTATCCCACTGTATTTCATTTGAATATATAATTCAAATTCTATATTTGAATACAGACATTTAAGTTGAACGCACATTCTAATACAATAAGTGATCCAAACTAATAGTTATTCTTCCATATTAAAGTAAAACAACCAAATAAAACTCTATGCTAAGAATGCAATAAATATTCCTTTATTATAGGTATGGATCGATATATAGATACATGATAGATATAAACACAACGATTTATAATACATATAGCACATTTAGAAAAACTATTGAGTGTGGTTGATTATTTGGATCATTGATTAAAAGTTCAAGTTTTAGATGTCTTTTTTAGAGATCTTAAAGGTGACGCCTTCCTTGGGAGGGGTTCATGGGGAGCCCCTATACATAGTAACACGGCGTATACAGTCATTCATTTTAGCACGTTTTATACAACATATATAGCACGTTTTATCGCAATTTATAAACCAAACAGGAGTAGAGCAATTATTTCAAACTTTTCTAGCGGCCACATGGATCACAGTGTCTTTTCCTTTTACATGTGAACAAAAAAAACATTTGGTGGAGGTTACTTTTCTTTTTTTTTTTTCAACAGATAATATATTTGGCGGAGATAATTTTTTATATTAATCTTGTCCATGTGAAAAATAAGAGGCGAATACTTTATCTTTTTCACGTTTTCCAGCTAACATATGGGAGAGTTTCTTTTTTTGTTTTCATTTTTTTTCCCTAAATAATATATGTGGCGGAGATAATTTGTGAAATTTAATGTGAAAAATAAGTGGCAAGAAGAATGCATTTTTCCACCCTACTGATCGCCTCAAGCACATACCTGCACACTGCATGATGACCATTCAAAAGCCCTATATAAAGGCTTGTAACTCATTGTTCGAGAGAAGCAAAGTATAACCAAGGGAAAATGCTTAGTGAAATACTTTTCATGGAAAAGAATTCTCCTTAATTTTTCCTTCGTTTACACATTCGTTTCGAGATTTCTTGATCACTTTAAACATTCTTCTTTCTAAATAATATTATATATATATATATATATATATTTGGGTGCGTGTTTGTAGACACACACACTGCACTATTTCTCATACTCGATCTTTGTCAAGTCACACGTTTCTATTGAAGAAGATTTCTAGATCTTTGTCTTGACGGTTGAAAGTCGAGATTGATCGATGGAGGGCTCCTTCAATAGAACACTCACACGGACTGTAGTTAATTATGACCAACTGAATGTTTCCTTGTTATATTCATCCATTTTTCTTGCAAAATTATCCGTTCTTGTCATCTTTCTCTTCCATTTCAAGTTGATATTTACGAATATCCTTATAAAAAACAAGGAAGTAGTTCCTCGTCTTCCCCCGGGACCATCTCCAACATGGCCAATTCTCGGGAGTATCCCGGAAATGTTGAGGAACAGCCCGGCGCACTGGTGGATTCACCGTGTCATGAAAGAGCTCAACACCAATATTGCTTGTTTCCGTCTTGGAAATACTCATGTGATCGCGGTGGATTCACCGGAAATCGCCAGGGAATTCTTAAAGAAACATGACGCAATATTTGCGTCAAGACCTGAGACAATGGCGACAAGCATTATTAGTAGAGGAAACCTCACAACAGTGTTTGGTCTAGGGGGAGAGCAGTGGAAGAAAATGAGAAGAATCTTGGTTTCTGAAATCCTAAGTCAGTCAAGAATGCGTTGGCTACTTGACATGAGAAACCAGGAATCAGACAATCTCGTTCGCTTCCTTTATAATCAATGCTCAACAAGTGCAAAGGGTAAAAAATATATATTTATATAGCATAAATTTATTAATTACCTTGCATTCATATTCACATATATGTTAATATGCACATTTTGTTTTTCTTATATGTGTTGCATTTTTACTTACAAATTAAGGTTAATTATGATTCGGCAGATAGTACATGTGTTATTCAAATTTGCTTTACATTTTGCTGACCCTTAAGATAAATATGTACTCTTTTTCTTCTGTAATAAATTTTTCCCAAGTAAATTTTGACTAAAAGGTTTTTAACGAGGTATATCTGCAGGCTACTCTCGAGGAATGTTTTAGTGTATCTACTGACTTTAATGATCACTATTTGTCACCAAAAAAAAAAAAAAAAAAAAAAAACAGAACTCTCAAAACAACTTATCTGTCAAATGTATCCTAAAGTAAGGTTGAAAAATTAAACAAATGCAAACCCTAGCCGCTGCACAAAATTAAGTTTCTTTGCTTGCACCAAATTGAGTCCACCATTTTTTTTTTTTTCAAAATTAATCAATTAATAGTCGTTATCTCTTTATGCTTTACCCTTGAACATTGATAAGTTTCCATATTTCTATATGTTTTCAGGTGAAGTAATTAATGTTAGGACAATTGCAAAACATTATCCCGCCAATGCTATGAGAAGAATGATATTTAGCACAAGGTACTTTGGCAAAGGAAGCGAGGATGGAGGACCTGGTTTTGAAGAAGAAGAGCATGTTTCGTCATTCTTTACTATGCTCAAATACATTTACGCCTTTTCTGTATCAGACTACCTCCCATGGCTGCAAGGACTAGACTTAGATGGTCATCAGAAAAGGGTACGTGATGCGGTAAAAGTTGTGAACAAGTACCATGACCCAATTGTGAATGATAGAATTCTGCAATGGAGAGAAGGGAAGAAGACACAGCCTGAGGACCTCCTTGATGTTCTCATTTCGCTCAAAGATGATGATGACAAACCACTTTTGTCTGAAGATGAGATTCAAGCACAAGTCATGGTGACTTATTAAATTTTATTTTTAGTTAAAGAATACATTTAGTCAAAACAATGCTCTATGCTATCAATTAAAAAGATAGTTACCAGTCTAAAAAATAATATTCTAAGAACGTAATTGATTGTTTTTTAAGAGATTATTTTGTGGAAGAAAAAAGTGAAATTGTGTTTAATTAGGTTTTGGAATGGGTTTAGGTACATAAAATAATTAATAATATCTTATTAGTATATTAAATAGTAATAAAAATAATAATAATTGATTATGAAATGATAATTACTACATTAGTAATAAAAATGTATAGTAATCTTATATTCATGAGTTATATAGTAGTAACTATTAGTATTTTAATCTAATAATGAATTAAGGACGTACGTGATCCTAAAACTAGGCAGGACTCTATAATCTCAGACGTTCATGAGTTTTCATATTCTTGTAATTTTTTTTTCAACTGACAATTCACACTTGAAGGGCTTATCTTTCGTTTTAAAAAATATAACAAAATGATATTAATGTTATTCAAAGCAGGAAATATTTCTTGCAACGGTAGACAATCCATACAACGCAGCAGAGTGGGCGCTTTCAGAAATGATAAACCAACCAAAGCTTGTTGAGAAAGCAGTGGAAGAACTCGATAGAGTTGTCGGAAAGGACAGGCTGCTTCAAGAATCCGACATCCCCCGCCTCCGCTACGTGGTGGCCTGCGCACGGGAGGCTCTCCGTCTCCACCCGATGGCCCCATTTAACCCTCCCCACGTGTCCAGCTCTGACTGCATCGTCTCCGGCTACTTCATCCCTAAGGGTAGTAACGTCTTGCTTAGCCGCCTATGGCTTGGGCGAAACCCCGCCGTGTGGGACGACCCCATGCGGTTTGACCCGGAGCGCCACTTGTCTGATCGCCACGTGGACCTGGCGGAGACCGAGCTGAGGTTCATTAGCTTCACTAGGGGAAGGAGAGGGTGTGTAGGAGCTAGGCTTGGTACAAACCTAACAGTGATGCTGTTGGGGAGGCTTCTACAAGGGTTCAGTTGGAATGTTCCAGAAGGTTTGGACAAGATCGATTTGAGTTGTGAGGCTGATACATTGCTCAAGGCTACACCATTGTTTGCCCATGCTAAACCACGCTTGAATCCTTCAGTCTATATGCCCTGATTACTCTAATTAAAGAGAGTATAATATAATCTATATGTGTTTTAATATTGCCTCCTTCTACTGCTTTTTTCTGCTCAATAGTAACAAGGCAGGCTAGCTTGAATTATTTCTTTCTTAGTAGCTCTTAAGAAATAAATAAATAAATCAGTCAAACATGCACGAGCATGAGTTGTAATGGTTTTCCATTAAAGTTGGTCTCTTTAATATCCCTTTTCTATTATATTTTTAATACTTAATTCTATGGTTGTTTCTTTTATTTAAGCGTTATTTTCTTGTTTGAGCCTGAGGGGAAAAAAAATTATATATGGTAATTAGTTTTTTTTTAATACATAATCATCTCTCATAACTTCCGTAAAAAAGGAAAAAAAGAAAAAAGAAAAAAAAGAAAAAAAGAAAAGACTAGAAAGGAAAAGGAAAAAAAAAAAAAAAAAAAAAGGAACAATTAAACCAGACTATATATAGATAGGCGGCTCTTCACACCCCCTTCTAAACCCACAGCACTCTTAAATTAAATATAATTAAATTTACTTACTACACACCACTTCTGTTCCAAAATACCCCTAACTACTTCTATAAATAAAAAGTATTCTACCACTTCAATTTCTTTTCACCCACTTTTTGTTTTGCTTGTTTCAGAGCTTCTCTATTTTTGAATATCTGCATAGAAAAAAAGAATCAAACTAGTAGAAAACAATGTATCATGTTGTAACCTATAATCCATATTTTTTAGATTCCTTAAAACAAAGCAAACAAAATAAAATAAATAAAAAACCTAAGTTCAGGTATTTTTTATATTAATACATTAGAAGTAATAAATTCATTTGTATAATCTCTTACATAAATTGAAGAAGTATAATTATGTTGAGTGGAGACGTCTTATCTCAATACATTGGATATATTCAAATTTAAAAAAATGCACCCTGATGAATTTATTTGGAGGTTAAATTAAAAAATTAACAAGAAAAAGTTTTTTTTTTTTTTTAATGACAAACAACTTAAGTAATTCATATGTATTGATACATATATGTAAACTAACGTTAAAAAAAAAAAAAAAAAAAAAAAAAAAAAAAAAAAAAAAAAAAACACAAACACACACACACACACACACAAGGATCAACAATATATAACCCAGCGAAAAAATAAAATAAAATATACAATGAGAAAAAAATAAACAGCAACATAAAAAAAGTATTACTTTCAGGAATACCATCTAAAATATGTACTTTATTTCACTTTGTCCTCCAAAGTATCAAAACCATTCATTGTGGTTTATAGTTTAGGGGGTATTTGTGAAATTTATCATAAAAGGAAATTAATTAAACAATGAAAAAAAAAAACCAATAATATCATTTAACATACTTCGTAATTCTTTGGACTACTCATTAAAGTGTAAAATTTAGGGTTTTGGTATAGGTTTTAAAGTAGCGTAATACTTATAAGTAATCTATTTGGGGATTTAATATGTAGGTGTATGTCCGGAAAAAAAAAAAAAGAATATAATTGAGTTTCGTTCTGATGATAGAATTTAATTTATGTATTTAAGTGCATATAATTGTACTTTTATGTCACTCTGTTTGATGATTTTTTTTTTATTTTTGGTAATTAAAGAATTTAATTAATAAAGGATGTGTAGAATCTAGAGGGGCGCGACTCTAGAATTACCCTATGTAGATATAAACGGCAAAGGGGGGAATTTTTTTCCTGTCCTTTATTTGTCTAATTGGTATCAACCATAATGGCGCTTGGTCAAACTCAAGAGGATAAGATTTAATTTAGAATAAGAAAATCTAATAAAGAAAAATATCTCATGCAATATTACGTACATATATATGTCCATAATATGACTGATGACTAATTGATAATAAAATATATTCTTTAATCCAATATTGTGAGAAGAGATGGTTCTATTGACGCACTCTCTTAACCCTTCAACTCCCCTTCTTAATACACACCTCTTTTAATTTTAAAATTATTAAAGTTATTTAATACACACCCCTATTATTCTAAAATTACCCCTAATTATTTTTGGAAACTAAATCTTATTCCACCCTATTAAAAATATTTTCACTCATTATTTTATTTTAGTTACTCTGATATATAATCCTTTCTCTTCCTCTCTCTCTCTCTCTTTTGCTCTTGTTTTTATTTTTTTGGTGTAATTTTTTTTTCCCTTGTTGTAGCCACTAGTACAAAAAGAGGATACCACGATAGTTTTAACCGTCGTGACACCTTTTCCACGCTGGTTTTTTAACCATCATGATATCTAGGATCATAGAATCTATTTAGATTCCACGATGGTTTTTTAACCATCGTGAAATAGACAAAACTGACGCCAAATGAGGGGTAAATAGAGCTATTCCACCACGGGTTTTTCAAAAAAACTATCGTAGAAAATTACTATCCCATGACCATTTTTGATAAAAACTGCATTAGAATGAAAACCTTCCGATCGTGCTTTGTTACAAGTAAAGAATTTAACTAAAATCCCACGGGCGGCCAATCCTATGTATTATGCATACAGTAGCCCATCATTAATTCATGTTCTTAGTTTCATTCACACAAAATCATATATAAATGTCCATATATATGTAATATAATGTGCATAATTAACATAATTAATAAAAATTATAAATTATATACAACATAAAATAAAATTAAAAAAAAAAAAGCACGATTAAGTTTTTTGTAATTTTTTTTTCCAATTTATCAACACTTGTTCACTCGACATCAAAATGAAGCAAGTGTGAAATATCATCATCGAAATCATCAATCTCCTTCATCGGTGGCAATCTTTTTGGGAAAGATGGAACGTTGGTGTAATCTTTAATATCTTCTTGACCATCATGGATTATTTTGGCTTCATTAACACAACTAAAAATAATCTAAATTGTCGGGATCCGTTGTATAAAATACTTTTATAGCTTATGACGCCATAATGAAAGGATCGTTTTTGTAATCCGATCGCTTTAAGTCCACCACAGTCATGCCGTCACTATCACTCTTAACATAATAATTATTAGCCCACTTGCATTTAAAGAGTGCTATCTACAAGCCATAATAATCAAGTTTCTAAATATCTTCAATAAACCCAAATTAGTTCATGAAACTGTACATTGGATTCTTATCATTTGTGGAAGAAACATGCATGACTCAGCACGAAGAGTCACACCACTATTTTGGATGAGATGCTTCTCATCTCTTTTTCAAGTGTAGAAGCAGTAGTCATTGACAAAATTTGATGTATATCTTGTGACTATCGCTGACGGTCTTTTTGCCAGTTTCATTAAGTCTTGCGAAACGTCAACCTTTATATGCACATGTATTCTTATCCACTCTCAAAATGTCCAGTTGTGCTCATTTTAAAACTACTTCTCACTTCTTCCTTTTCTTGGATTCGTAGCTTTTAGTTCCTTCATGTGAATCTCAATGAAAGGATCAATTTCTTTAGCATTGTGCAAAACATAAAGACAAGTTTTTCCCTACTCATCTTGATTTACCAGTGAAAAAACACCCGCGCATAGTCCTTTCGATGTAAATAGCCCACTCTTTAGCAACTCTATTGGTTCTGCATTAGACAAATACTTCGAGCAAAATTCAACAGATTCCTCCGCCATGTAGTTTTCCATTATACATCCCTCCGGCCTCACCTAACCTTCAAAACCTTCATGTACATTTGAAAAGAATACATCCACCTCAAATGCATCAGTCCACATGACTTAACTTCCTGAACTAAGTGTACCGTTTGATAGATCGTTATATCAAAAACGGATGATGGGAAATACATCTCAAGCATGTACAATGTCATCATCAATTTTCATTGTAACAAATCTAGCACAAGTAGATCAATTACCTTGGAGCATATTAAATTAAAAAAATAAGCAAAACTTAGTAATTGAATATCTTATATCTTTCGTTAAAACTCCCAATAATACAAGAGGTAATAATTGTTACATTAAGATATAACAATCATGTGTTTTCATTCCAACAAACCTCAAATCCTTATCAACACCAACCTTTTAAGGTTGGAAGTGTAATTGAAACACAGTTTGTAGTGTAGGAATGGGAAAAATATGAAAAAGAAATAGAATATTTAGTTGCACCGAATACAAGCAATGAAGCAGGAGTTTCGAGAAGAAAAAGGTCAAAAAATAAAGACATATGCTTTTGAAGAGAATAATTATAATAGGCAACAACACATGCATTAGATGGATGTATATAATTGTTAAAAAAATCTAATATTGTTTCCACAAAAAAAAAAAAAAAAAGTAATAATTGACCAAAACAATCTCTAAATTTTTTAAAATGTGACGATTTGGTCATTGTTTTTTTAATTTTGACTAAGAAGGTTTTAAACTCTCTAAATATTAACAATTCTAGTTATTTTTATTCAAAACCATTAAATTTCTAACACAATATACCGCTTGAATCATCACTTGATCTCAATTAATAATTAAAATACAAAAATACGCTTATTAAGTTTTCTGGCTCGACGCATCTTTGGCAAGTTTTCTCCCCACATAGGAGAATGTCTAGCTGTGAGGGAGGGTGTGTGTCTAGCCAATTTTCTGAGGTTGAATAATTGGGTGGTGGAATCGGACGCGAAGAATACTGTCAGTGCTATTCAGATTCCAGTTGCGGAGGCACCAGAAGCGAATATCGTTGAAGATATTAGAGATTCTCTTTCGATTGTTAGACATGGGATGGTTTGCTATACTCCCCGGGAAGGGAATAAGGTTGCTTATATGTTGGCTAAATTTGCTATTTCTAAGTCTGTTTATTGTTTCGGAGTTGATTATGTTCTAAGATGGCTAGATCCATTTGTGAAAGCCGATCTTGTTAGTTGATTTTATTAATGAATTCTCCTTTTCAAAAAAAAAAAAAAAAAAAAAACAAGGGCTCACATCAATAACATATATATAAAAAAAAAAAAAAAAGGGAGAGAGAGAGAGAGAGAGATGCAAACCCAAAATTCAGGCCCTAACAGTAGCAGCTTCTTCACGCTGACACCAAGAACACCAAGAAGAAGAAGAAGACGCTGCCGCTGAGCCGCCCCAGACCCCGCGAAGTGCCGCTGAGCCGCCACAAACCCACGAGCGTCACGTTGCCCTAGACCTAACGAATGTCCGTCTCTGTTGTCCAACACCGAAATCGTGCGCTTCGGGGAAGAAAATCCAATACCTTCACAATCAAAACCCCAAATTGAAATTTCAGAAATTAAATATCAACTTCTTTGACAAACCGCATACCAACTCCATATCACCGACCACAGAACACCGAAGTTCAATCCTAACCCATCATAGAAAAAAAAGAAAGAAAAGAAAGTGAAATTAATCAAAGTAAATGAGGAACTATCACCGCCTAGATCTGGGTTTTGATGATTGTGAATCTGGGTTTGTGAAATTTGTCTTCATCCTGCAATATGCCTCCGATGAACGGCTTTGCTCAGCAGATTAGTCCTTTTTTTTTTTCTTTCTTTCTTTTTTGTCTTTTAAATGTGGACATTTGTTTTTGGGTTAATTTCATTTCTAGCACCTATGGAATAAATAATATTAAAAACAGCATCACTTTTTTTCCCTTCATTTTTAGTACTGCCACATCATTTATGTAGGGCCCAAATGCATTTAATGAAGGCTAAAAGTCAGGTTTACCCTTACCTCCCACCAGCCCAAGAGTCACTCTCCATTGCAGACACTAAAAAAAATTTCAAACAGCTTCTACAGTGTTTTAGAGAGAGAAACTCCGATTCTAGAGAGAGAAAGAGTTGCAACTGTCAGGTACCGCTCTGAAACCGTCCTAAACCACCATGAAAAGCCTTTTATAAACTGCTTGCAAGTGTGTTAACGTCAGAAATTTTCAAAAAAAACTACCAATGTCGAAACCTACGAAAATGTCTAAGAAAAACACAACTCCAGAAAGGAAAAGTTAATTTCTGTTTTTATATTTCTAAAGTTTACGTTTCTAATATCTTTCAGCAAGAATGTAAAGTTTTTATTGATTATATATGTTAAAAAAAGTCTTTATTTTTATACGTGTTTTTGATGAGATTCCAACTTTCTAAATGATTTCTTAAAAAAAAATTTACTAAAAATACATAAAGTTAGCATTTTTATCTGATTTCCAGATGGTCATTTTCATTATGACCGGGTGGTCATAACGGTTATGACCGTTACTCTATATAGTGAACTAGAGTAGCGGTCATAACCGTTATGACCGCTACTGTATATAGTGAACAAGAGTAACGGTCATAACCGTTATGACCGAGTGGTCATAACCGTTATGACCGCTACTATATATAGAGTTGTAGTCATAACCGTTATGACTGCTACTCTATATAGTGAACAAGAGTAACGGTCATAACCGTTATGACCGGGTGGTCATAACCGTTATGACCGTTATGATCGCTACTATATATAGAGTAATGGTCATAACATTTATGACTGCTACTCTATATAGTGAATAAGAGTAACGGTCATAACCGTTATGACCGGGTGGTCATAGCCGTTATGACCGCTACTATATATAGAGTAGTGGTCATAAGATTTATGACTGCTACTCTATATAGTGAAGAAGAGTAACGGTCATAACCGTTATGACCGGGTGGTCATAACCGTTATGACCGCTACTATATATAGAGTAGCGGTCATAACCGTTATGATCGGGTGGTCATAACCGTTATGACCGCTACTCTATAGAGTGAACAAGAATAACGGTCATAACCGTTATGACCGCTACTATATATAGAGTAGAGGTCATAACCGTTATGACCGAGTGGTTGTTATGACCGAGTGGTCATAACCGTTATGACCACTACTCTATATAGTGAATTAGAGTAACGGTCATAACGGTTATGACCACCCGGTTATAACGGAGTGGTCATAACGGTTATGACCACTCGGTCATAACGGTTATGACCGATACTCTAGTTCACTCTATAAAGTAGCGGTTATAACCGTTATGACCACCCGGTCATAACGGTTATGACCGCTACTCTTGTTCACTCTATAGAGTAACGGTCATAACCGTTATGACCCCCTGGTCATGACCGTTATGACCGGGTGGTCATGACCGTTATGACCGGGTGGTCATGACCGTTATGACCGAGTGGTCATAACCATTATGACCACTACTCTATAGAGTGAGCAAGAGTAACGGTCATAACCGTTATGACCGGGTGGTCATAACGGTTATGACCATTACTCTATAGAGTGAAATAGAGTAGCGGTCATAACCGTTATGACCGGGTGGTCATAACAGTTATGACCGCTACTCTATAGAGTGAACTAGAGTACCGGTCATAACCGTTGTGACCATTCCGTTATGACCGCTACTATATATATAGTAGCGGTCATAACTGTTATGACCGGGTGGTCATAACCGTTATGACCGGGTGGTCATAACCGTTATGACCGTTACTCTAGTTCACTATATAGATTAGTGGTCATAACGGTTATGACCACCCGGTCATAACGGATATGACCGCTACTCTATATATAGTAGCGGTCATAACGGTTATGACCACCCGATTATGACCGTTACTCTTATTCACTCTATAGAGTAGCGGTCATAACCGTTATGACCACCCGATCATAACGGTTATGACCGCTACTCTATATATAGCAGCGATCATAATGATTATGACCACCTGGTCATAACGGTTATGACCACCTGGTCATAACGGTTATGACCGTTACTCTTGTTCACTATATAGAGTAGCGGTCATAACGGTTATGACCACTACTCTATATATATTAATAGCGATCATAACGGTTATGACCACCTGGTCATAAAGGTTATGACCGTTACTCTTGTTCACTGTATAGAGTAGCGGTCATAACGGTTATGACCGTTACTCTAGTTCACTATATAGAGTAGCGGTCATAACCGTTATGACCACCCGGTCATAATGAAAATGACCATCTGGAAATCAGATAAAAATGCTAACTTTGTGTATTTTAAGCAAATTTTTTTTTTCAAGAAATCATTTAGAAATTTGGAATCTCATCAAAAACACGTATAAAAATAAAAACTTTATATTCTTGCTGAAAGATATTAGAAACGTAAACTTTATAAATATAAAAACAGAAATCAACTTTTCCTTTTTGGAGTTGTGTTTTTCTTAGACATTTTCATGGGTTTCGACATTGGTAGTTTTTTTTGAAAATTTCTGACGTTAAGACACTTGCAAGCAGTTTATAAAAGGCTTTTCGTGGTGGTTTAGGACGGTTTCAGAGCGGTACCTGCCGGTTGTAACTCTTTCTCTCTCTAGAATCGAAGTTTCTCTCTCTAAAACACTGTAGAAGCTGTTTGAAATTTTTTTTAGGGTCTGCAATGGAGAGTGACTCTTAGGCTGGTGGGAGGTAAGGGTAAACCTGACTTTTGACATCCATTAAATGCATTTGGGCCCCACATAAATGATGTGGCAGTGCTAAAAATGAAGGGAAAAAAAAGTGATGCTGTTTTTAATATTATTTATTCCACAGGTGCTAGAAATGAAATTAACCCTTTGTTTTTTGGTTTATGGGTTTTTTTTTAAATAATTTTTGCTAAATTAAATTTATTATTAAATTACTAAAATATCGTTTTAAATTAGATTACATGTTTTGTACATGATTTATTCTGTTAAAAACTTAATAGAAATAAATGAAAATGACTAAGATTACAACATATAGAAAGTTTAACGTCTTCTCAGCTAAAATTAAAAAAACAGAGATCAAACTGTCACTTTTTAAAGAGTTCAGAGACCATTTTGACCAATTACTTAAAAAAAAAAAAAAATTCTAATATTGAACCTCTTTACTTTGTCTTGAATGTTTTCAAATATGAGAAAGTGAATGATTGCCACCCTCAAATTTTTTAATATTAAAAAAAAAAAAAAACCCGGATGTGGGGAGAATTTGTTAGTTTTTGCCACCACAGGCGTGAAACTGGAAGATTGTTCTCCTAACTCCTTTCTTTTCCATGATAATGATTTTTTAATTAAAATAAAAAGAAAACCCGCATAAACAAATCAACATTATTATTATTGTTATTGTTGTTGCTGCTAAATAAAAGAATTTGGTGATGATCTCATCATTTCACGTTCTTGAGACTCCACACAAGTAGGGACTACTCTCCTGGGTTGGCATAGGTATAACACCCCCTAGCTAATTTAACCTTCAACTAAACTTAATTAGAACATGTCACTAACCCATACATTTATAAAATCTGCTATAACACAGAAACATAGTAAAATCAAGATAGTAGTATGATAAGATATTAATATAAAATATTTACAAAACTCTTCATCATAGTTTAGTTAAAATATGAAGAATTGGTATTACAACTATCTTAGATTGTTAGCACTCTCTTAAATCAAAACTTTTGTAGTGTAGCCCACAAAGTTCTTTGATAAGTATTTTTCAAGAAACAACTTTGGATTGGTATATACATAGGTTTTATGACATTAGTTTCCCAAAAAAAGGTTCAACCCATTACTATGTTGCTTGCTCATTCTTTTCTTCACCACCTATACCTTGAAACTTGAAAGTGAGCTAAAAGCCCAGTTAGCTGAACATAATAAAATACAAAACAATTAAACTACAATCTATACTCAAAATAAATTTCTCAAAAATTTCGGATCTTCTTATTACAAATAGAAATCCAAATCAACATTTAAAATATATCATGAAAACCCTTGAGATATGACACATATTGGGCTTAAGCTACAGAATCATTTACCATTCATTTATTTTAAGTTTGGCTAAACATTTTCATTCCTGTTATTGGGATCCCAAGCATTGTATCAGTCATGTTCCTTTCCGGATCCATCCGTGAATATGAGTCAGTCCTAATGACACTATTATAGTTAGGGGTGGCAATTTGTGTTGTGTTCGGGTCCACGGGTCCAACCCGAACACCACCCGTTCTTTTTCGTGTCAATTTCGGGTAACCCGAATTTGACCCGTCCACTAATCGTGTCGTTTTCGATTCGCAAAATTCGTGTCGTTTTCGATTCGTGTCGTCGTGTCGCGACCAGGGGTGGCAATTCGTGTCGTGTTCGGGTCCAACTCGAACACGACCCGTTCTTTTCCGTGTCAATTTTCGGGTGACCCGAATTTGACCCATTCACTATTCGTGTCGTTTTCGATTCGTAAAATTCGTATCGTTTTCGATTCGTGTCGTCGTGTCGCGACCCATATTGTCACCCCTAATTGTAGTGGGGTTACTACATTTCGTAGATATTCCCATCATTCCCTAGGCCACATCTAGAATTTTGCAAACCTTTAAAACATTATAAACATGTCATAGAACATTTCAATAAACTATACTTTCCTTTAGCTTTCATACTTGCAAATCATGCCCTTTCCAATAAGGAGAAACATTATATCCATAATCTTATTTGAAATGTTAAACATTTGTCAAAAACAGTAAAACACTATATCATATACTTTTTAAGTTTTTATGACACAGTAAGTAGAATTCCTACTTACCTCTTTAAAGTTGAAGTACTGTAGAAAAATTGACTCCACGGTTTCGAGAAAGTTGATCGTGCTTGTCCTAAGGTCCATGATCAAGTCATTTTACATTTAAAAGTATTTTCAATCAATCAAAAGTCATATAAAATAGAAATATATGCATTATAGTATCACTTTTCAACGTTTTAGACCATTTAAGGTCATTTAGGATAAGTTTTAAGCACAAACAAAATCTTTACATAGTTGCTATCTACGAATTTCCAGCAACAGAACCTAACTTTTGAAAATTCACCAAAAATCCGATTTACAAAATTTTCCCCTACAATTTGTGGAGAGCAAGATTCTTATGTATACTTTAAAGTTCACAAAATTTCAGCTTCAAATACCATGTATAAACAGAGAAATGAAACTCGGAATCCTGTTGCCCTATTATAAAAAACTTAATTTTCTCAGTCAAATATTTTCACAAACACCTTCTATACAACAACTTCATTAAATACTTTAAAAACAATCAAATCTCTTTTCCAATCAGACCTCACAATGCTTTACGTCTCAAATAACATAGAACCATCAAGAATCTTGAATAAATCAGAAGTTACACATTTGGAATAAAATCAAAGCACACTTTTGACATGAAGCATCTCAAGTAAATCAAATCAAACACAACTTAAAACCTCACATCTTTAGCTTTGAATAGCTTCAAAATCCATTAAAAATCCTAATTTAAACTAAACCTAGGTAGCTTATAAAATTTGGATCCCAAAAATAATAACAAACCCCACTTTGAGCTCAACTAGCTTGAACGAAAATGGGTATTTGTGTGGAATTCGAGAAGGAGTTTTTGAAGGAAGTTTAGTCTGGATTTGTTTTGTGATTTAAGATGGGAAGAAGGTCTTGTTGAGAAAATTTGATGAAGAAGATCAATTGTTGGAGTTTTTTTTTTTTTTTTTTTCTCTTTTTTTTTTCTCTCTCTTTCTCTTGCTATGTCTCACTTTTCTTCCTATACTACAAATGGTCGGTAAGCAACTTCTATGCAATTAATCACAAAATCTTGGATGACAAGGTTTATCCAATTGGATAACTATGATGTGGCAACTAATGAATAGACTTGACAACTAACAAAACAAATATTTAAAAATCACATAAATGCCTAAAAGAATTTAAAGTTATGCTACATCCTTAAAAATATATTTTCTTTGCAATTAAGTCTATAGAAAATTTTAATAAACTTCATTTAAAGTATATTCTATAACTTTAGATTACCATTCTCGTACAAATAATCTTATGGACAAAGCACATCGATCAGCTTCAATTCTAGCGGTTGTCAACTCTGTTCTGCACAGTTACTTAAAAAAATGTAATTAAACAATTTTATTAACACATAAATTCTTTAAAAAAAAAAAAACATTTCATATAAAATGATTAACATTCCTACTAATAAAAACTTAATAATAATACTAATAAGATAGTAAATATACTTGTTAAATTTAGTTATTTTAAATTAATTAAGCTCGACATTATAATAGGATTCAAACATCCGACCTCTTACTTGGTAAGATCCGTAACGTTAAATTTCATGTCAACATATCTAATTATTATTATTGAAAAGAAAGAAAAGAAACAACCTTATGAAATTTGGAAGCTTCGCAATTAAACGGACTATTCAACAACGTAACCCCACGAACTCTAATAACCGCAACCTTTTCCTTCCGATCCCACCCCATCCCAGCCCAACCCAACCCAATCCAGCCAAACGTCATCATACCAATCTCTCTTCATTTCCCACACGCCTTTTGAAAATTGACGGACTGCTATAAATATAAGTATATAAGAACCTGAAATTATACCTGAAGAAGATGAACTCCCCTTTTCTGGTATTAATCTTTCTTGGCGTTAAGATACCATCTCCTCAGAATTGCTTACAGAAGTTTCATAAAAAGAAAAAGGAAGAAAGAACAATTCTAACCCAAATAAGATGAAGGTAAGACATATACCTGAGAAAGGAGGCCTCAATTATGTGACTCACATAATACAGAGAGATCCCGAATATAAATAAAACAAAACTAATTATGAATAGACAAGTTCCTTTTTTTTCATTAAGATAAATAAATAAGTTCCTCAAAATTTAAAGGCTTTACAACAGAATTGAGAGTTCAAAAAGTATACAAATTACATCTTTTAGATCAATCTTTATCAAACCCAATTACAAATAAACAAAAGAAAAAGGGAAAAGATTACAAACGGTCCATAAAATCACAGCGGCGAATCCAAATATCCATTTACAGGTTAAGCTGTGTTCACTGAAATACCCACATAAGTAATAAGCTGCCGACCAAAACTGGAGCAATTGTTGTGCTTGAAATTCCTGGGCAGAACCAGCCTCGGGAACTCCACCGGGTCCCACACCACGAAGCTCCCTCCGGTCGACTCTCACGAGATAATGGCATGTCGATCGCCGGATCATCGACGAGGTCGACCGTCTTCGACAGAAACGGCGGAATGGGGTTCCCCTACAAGCTCTCCAGAGGCTGGGGAACACCACAAAACTCCGCGTTCCGCTCCGCTTTGAACTCAAACATCGGAGTTCCCGAAGACAGTTCCACACGCCTTTTGGAAATTGGGTTCCTAAATCCTCGCCGGACCTCAGAGTTCTCTCTGATACTGGGGACTACTACTCTCCACACCATCCACACAACCAAAAGAAGAGAGCCAAAAAAAAAAATCACCATGGACAGAATTCCGAAGCTTCTCCTGCTATTCTATGAGTTTACCACTCTGTTTTTCCCATATTCGTCGGCTCAGACGTGCCGGAGCAATGCACTAACGAAAGAGAGAAATTATTTTGTATAATCTTACAAAAACTCGTTGGAAAATTCCTTCCTCGTCGGCTAATGCAGGGAAAAACGATGAGAACGAGGCGTCGAGAAAGGGCCAACGCGTTGTGGTGAGCCCTTTCCACTAGCAAGGAGACGAGGGTAAGAGAAACAAATAGTAACTGTGTTTGGTTACTATAGTTATTATTGAACTCTAATAGAATATCTGTCTAATTCGTCAACTACTTAAGTAAAATTATTTAAATATTTTTATTATTCCACAAAAAAAAAAAAAAAATCAACTCAAATATAAGTTCAAAATTTTCATTTTTTAAAAATCCGTTTCACATTTGTTTTTTTACACTTTCATGCTAAAACTTAAACAAAAACTGTCCAAATATATATGTAATATTAATACACAATTCAAATTTTACAGTTGAATCTAAACATTTTGTTTGAATAAACATTTAAATACAATATATATAATCTAAAATGACAAAAGTAATAAAAGAAACTGCAAACGACCACGTCCTCGCAGGCCTCGTCGGATGTTGCAAATAATGCTGAGGTGCGACCACCGTGCCGCACTTTCTCTAAAAAATATGCCAGTACTACCGTTCCTGATGCTGAGGAAATCAACTTTGCAATTGTTCAATCTTTGCACAACGGATCCTCAAGAATTTTACACCAAAAAAAAAAAAAAAGGTAAACACTATAAGAACTTAAAATGTGTTTAAAAAAAAAAAGGGGATCTTATTTGGTTTATCTAATCATTTTACCTAATTTATTAAAAATATAATCTAATTTTGACTTGAAATTAAAAAAAAAAAAAAGTTATGAATGTTAAGGTCTGAGTTATAAAAAAAAAAAAAAAGTGCAGGTGTATTGTATAAATTTTTTTTTAAATTACAAATTCTATATGGAGCTGTTGCTCAAACGGGCCTAATTCCTAGTCGAAGCATAAAAATAATGTACATATAAATCTTGCTTTTAATCTCCATCTTGTCAGACTTGATCTGTCCCTAAAATGACAGGTAACAACAAGGACTCACGAAAATACCTTTGTAAAAGCGACAATTAAAATTATTTTATAGGTGTTAGAGCGGTATTTTTAGGATTCAATAGGGGTTGTAGTGGCGTGCACTGTCAAAAGGGTGAGTAAATGTTTTGATCCCTATGTTGCTGAATGTATTGCATTGCCGGAGGGGATGGAAATGGTGCTGAACGTTGGGTTTGAGGTCTCCATTGCCGAATCGGATGCGATGAATGTGGTAAGAGCTGTCCACTCCTCTAGTTCATACGATAGAGTAATCGTTGATGATATTAAAGCTTGTATTTCTCATATTGCTGGTGGTATTATTTGTCAGACATGTTACATGATCTGATAATAGGGTGGCTCACTAATTAGTCAATTTAGTTTTTTTTTTTTTTTTTGTCTGATGAGTTTTGTGGTGTTGATGTAATTCCCAGGTTGATTGGATCTGCTGTTTTGGCTGATTTGGTAGCTTAATTATAAATCTAACTTTTATTTTTTTAAAAAATCCCCCTGAGGACAAGATTTGCTCCAAATTAATTATTTAAAGCGTCCATGTAAAAAGTGATAATAATAATAATAATAATAGTAACACCTATAAAAGTTCGGATGGAACACTAATGGCCCCGTTTGGTTGGGGAATGGAAAGGAAACGAAAGACAAATCCTTTGTTAAGGCCCAAATCTCTAGTTTGGTTTGGTTGAGAAATTCGGACCACAACGGAAATTCCATTCGCCCATTTTGGTGGAAAGGCCATTCGAGAGGCAGAGTTGGAATTTGTCATTCTAAGATTATGGAATTGTTTTTTGGGCTCCCAAATCGTAGAAAATCAAGAATTAATTTGGGAACAAGAAAAACTAGGATTTTTTAGGGGATGTTTGGCCACCATTTTATTTTAAACTAAATTGTATTTTTTTCATCATGATTTTTGTCTTTTTTTGAAAAAAAAATTTTTGTCTTTTCTGAAAAAGTTTTTTGTCTTTTCTGAAAAATTACTATTAAAACTTAAAAATCTTAAACTAAACTCATTCACCAAACACCCTCTTATTCTAATTAATAAATCAAAATCATATATCAAAAGAGATTTAGGGGGTGTTTGCCTCGTAAGTTCATTTCAACTTAAACTGTACTTTTTTTTGTCTTTTTCCCAAAAAGTTTTTGTCTTTTTCCCAAAAAGTTTTGTCTTTTCTGAAAATTCAAAAAAATTTACTATTACAACTAAAATATTTCAACTCAAACTAACCAACCAAACACCCAATTATATAGATTAACTAGAAAATATGAAAAGATTAATATATCATTAACTACTAAAAAAAAGAGGGAACTTAATAATAGGAGATAAGTAATATATAAATGGGAGAATTAACCAAATAGCATAATTTAAGATTGAGATTTAACAAAATGACAGATTTTGAAATAGTAAAAAATTATATCATATTTAGTTTTTTTTTTTTTTTGAATTTCCAAATTTACCCCCATTCTCTTCTATCTCCCTCTCTTTTCTCTGGTTTCCTCCTTGTCGCTGAGCGCACTGAATCTCCAGCTCCACGCGGTGATTCCGAGAACAGGTTGTAGGCAAAAATTGAGGAGGTTTCCACATCCCTGTTCGTCAACGCTATCGAACTAGTTCGTGGAGAATCGCGATCAAAAATTGCGACATGAAAATCGCGATTCTCGTCAACATTGGGATAGCAACACCAGCCTCCCCCATAACGAGTGCATGCTTTCTTCAGATTGCTGATGACTTCTTCCCCGATCGGCTGTGTGGTAGCGACTCCGATAGTAGAAAATCTATGGTTTGGGTTGTCTAATTTGGGGAGTTGGGGGTTTTCTTTTGTTTTTCTAAAATTAAGGGTCAAAATTGCAATTTAATAAATTTGGGAAAATACACTATTTAAACCCCATTTAAAGATTAGTAAATTTGATTATTTACAAGTAAATATAATGAATTTGCTTTCTAAAATATTTGGATTTTCAAATAAATCTAAGTATTTTTTTTTTTTTAGGGAACCTATATATTTACTTGTAGGATTTTCAACTGTTTTGAAAATCCGGTATTTACTTGTAGCTTTTTTATCTCACTTGTTTATTATCAAAATTACATATAATATTTATTAGTAAATTCAGTCATTTACAATGTCTTATATCCATAAATATATTTAGTTATATATCGATTTTCGTATTTACAATTGAATAGCCTAATTATTATTTTTATATTATTCCTAATTATTTTTTAATAAACTACCTTTTTATTTTAATGCTAGGTATTAATCCTATATTAACTGTTGTAAATCCGAATATTTACTAACAAAAGAAATATTTATAGATGATCTTTTCTTTTTGAAATGATAATTATATTTTAAATCAACAAAATACAAATATTGATACTTTGAATAGTCACATAACATAAGCAAAATTAACCCAAATTACAAATCGGTTTCATTAATTAATTCTAATCAGACGCACAATGGAATAAAATGTGCACCGAAATCCAACGATAGGAAATCAAACAGTCACATCAATCATTGAGCTTACATATAGCTCTTTCAACTCCAATCGATCAAGACTAAAAGACCCATGGGGAGACCACCTCTGTTATTAGAAAATAAGCACAAAAATATACCAATAAAATATAAAGCAGAAATAACATTGCTTTTATTTTAAATAAATAACTATAACTAAAAGGAGAAAAACCCTAGATAACATGGATAATACTTCTAGTGACAAGCTAATAAGCACGACGAAAGAGACCTAAATGCATCCTCTCCAACCATGAAACCATCCCACCAAAACCATCATCTTGGAGTCCAAAGCATCTTCTCTAGGGCCAGTAGTCCGGCAACCAATCAAGAGGTGACGCTAGGCTCTGGTCGTAAGGGAGAAATACGAACTGTACAAACTCTAGCACAGAAGGAGAGAGAAAAGTCAAATCATGGTTAATGTTAATATATATGTATATATTTAGTATCAAAATAATTAAAATAAATAAATAAGATATATATTAATATCTATACATATATAAGAAAGCAGAAAAACAGCTACTGTTTACCATTGTTGTGCAAAATGTTTCGCCTTGGATGAAATTTTTTAGTCCTTTCGTTTACTTTTTCTTTTTCCTTTTGGCCCAAATTTTTTTTTTCATTTTAGTCCTTTTTTTTTTTTTTTTTGTTACTGGTCTATTTTTAACACTTTAATTTTTTTTAATCTTTTTGGTCTTTTTTTTTTCCATGCCTCCTTTTCTTTTTAATAAATTTTTAGGTACCTTGTTGATCTTTTTTTGTTTTGTTTATTTTGTACATATATATTTTTTCCTATTTAATTTCTTAAATATGTTTAATTATATGTATCACATATGCTTTTAAACTAGTATATATATGGTATGTATATGTAAAGTTGTGAATTAACTGATTAGGAAATCCTCATTTTGTAATTTTTAACAGATGATCACAGATCATGTGACACCTCTTAATTAGTTATTGAACTTCTAATAACTTTCTATTCAATAAACGTTGGTTATAAATTTTTTAGACCCCAACATCAAGTATACTCTCCCGTTAAAAGAAAGAAAGAAAAGGAAAGAAGGATAGTTGCTTGTTTCCTTTACATGCACGATATATATATATATATATATATATATATATATATATTTACAATATAAGACTAATGGCTCCAGTTTATTAAAGAAAAATAAAAACGCTCATATTTTAGAAATTAAAAACTCTAACTTAGTCTTCTCCAACCTCCTACCTACCGAGTTAGTTTCATACATGGATGATAGATATCAAAAGGAAATAAACATTTTCTTGTACTTCTTAATTTATTCAATGTTTTGTGACTGGTAAGGTTAACGAATTAATATGAATATAGTCAAGATTGAGTTGTCAGGATCTTTAATCTTGTGTGGTATGTTTGTAGACACTTTCATAAGTTTAAGTTTTCTTATTTTAATTGTGAACGCATATTGTCATTCAAGTGTGAAGTTTTAATTGTGAAAGAAAAACAAGATCATTTTTCGGTTTTGGCTTTATAGCTCTTAAACTGCTGTTGGAAAAAAAAAAAAAAAAATTGCGGTAGAAGTAGACATCGTGAACTCTGGCAAAGTTACGATGCAAAGTTCGTGATACAAATAACTGTAATCGCAATTCAAAGTTCAACATAAGATCCTGTTCTTGATATGTTTAACATCCGTGATTTTTTTTATTTTTTATTTTTAGGATTGTTTTATGAGAAATATGAGAGTAAATAACTATGTCACCCTGTCAATTTTTATATCTATAGTTATATATTTTGTCTAACTTTAACATTTACATTTTTTTTAAACCACGGGTGACAAGGGACATACACATAATATGTTTAAAACGTAGATTGCAATTTATAAACTAATGAGATGTAAGAGTAAACATTTACACATGTAGAAGTAGTTCAAAATTTTGTTGGCCTCATGTGGATCACAATATCGTGTCTTGAGGGTCCTTTTCCATGTAAAAAAACATGTTGTGTAAAGAATTTAGCCCTAAAAAAAAAAAAAAACATGTTGCTTGTAGACACACACTTTTTGGGTGTGGCAGAGAACTTCTTTCTTCTTTTTGATAAATAATGGCTGTGGTTCTGTCTTAAAAAAAAAAAAAAAAAAAAAAAAGTCTGTGGTGAAGATAATATTGGACCAAATCTGTGGTGGGAATAGACTTTTGATTTTATGTAATTTTGGTCCATAAACTTTTTTCATTGCTAAAATGATTCTAAACTATTAAAAACATTACTATTGAACTAAAATCCCTAACTGTTGTTTGTTGTCTCATGGTTACGGGTCACATGAGCCTCACATGTAACAAAATTACGGTAATACCCTCAAGATGGAGGGAAAATGTACAGGCACATTTGGGGCTTAAAGTTTTCGTTTCAGAGTAGAGAGAATGAGAAAGAATAAGTTTGCTAGCTAGTGATTTATCATTTGAAATATGAAATTTATTGATGATCTTGTAAGAGTTTGGTGCTACGAGGGACTATTGATCCTGGGAATCATGATTATTCGGGGGAAAGGCAGTGGACATCCACAATACTGTAAGTATTCAGGTGTTGATAAATTTTTTTTTTTTTTTCAATTTCTAGAGAATGAAATGATATGGGTATTTAATTGGTTTTTGGGTTTATTTATTTATTTATTTTTTTCATGTTGGGGAAATGATTATATAGGGGTATATAGATGGATTGTTGATTCGAATATTTGAATATATTTACAAGTTTTATATATTGTTTTCTAATTGCAGTGTTTTTAGTAATTTATGGTCATTCTAACTAAGAAAATGGTTCAATGATCAAAGTTGCACAAATTTAAACATTTATGAACTAAATGAGCAATTTACCTTGTATAATAATAGATAGTTAATCAACGTCTATATAAAGGCTTTGTAAATAAACTAGTGAAACAGTTTTCGGGAAAGAAGAATTCTAACCTTAATTTTTCCTTAGTTATACACTCATTTCCTGATTTTCTTCACAAAAATTATCTCCCTCCAAACACACAATATCTTATATTTTCTTATACTAGCTATCTAGATCTTTGTATTCACTTAGTGAGTTCTATTGAAGAAGATTTAATTTTCATCGGAAGAGTCCTTCAATAGAACAGTACTATCAAGGAATAATTCCTTCAATAGAACAGTACTATCAAGAAACATTATTCACGACCGATCACATTTTCCTTATTTTAATTGTCCATTTTGCTAGCAATGTTACCCATGTTGGTCCTCTTTCTCATCCAATTTAAGTGGATCAAAGACATCTTTTTAAAAAACAAGAGAGTAGTACCTCCTCTTCCCCGTGGACCTTCCAACATGGCCTATTCTGGGGTGTGTCTCAGACATGTTGAGAAATAGACCGGCGTACGAGTGGATTCACAGTCTCATGAAAGAGCTCAACGCCCACTACAACAAAAAAGTCTTCAATGACATTTAAAAAATGTCTTTAATCAGATTCAACGACATTTCTACAAAAGTCATTGAATGGGGGTCCCGTGGAAAGTCTAAAATTTTTAATGAAATTTTCAAAAATGTCTTAAAGGATGTTGTTAAATCTCTTTTCTTGACACTTGGGTAGTGTCTTTAAATATTTTCCTTTTTTCTGTAAACGTATCTTCCACAATGGCCAAAAAATGTCGTGAGTAAATCTTCTCACCACATTTAATTATTGTCGTGAATTTGAATTTTATTTTGGTTTCTTTTTTTTTTTTTTTTTTAGATTTTCATTTTCAGAAGAAAATCTGGATTAAATACAATTAATATAATATTTAATATTAGAATTCAAAAAAATTAATCTTATTTAAAATTAAAAAAAAATATATTGAAATTCAAAAGAAGAAACATTTCAATATTATTTCCATAGTTACACAGATACAGATTAATTCTTATTTTGGCGTCCTCTTCGACCTTCTCCCATGGACTTATAATACAGATGTAGAAAAGAAGAAGAAGAAGAAGATTTAAAAAAAAAGAAAGAAAACAACAAAACAACTCCCAAAAGAGAGAGAGAGAGAGCACATCATTGTTTTTGTTCATCTTCCATTTGAGATGAAATGGCACATCTCGGATGGACCGAAGAGGACTGAGCATCACCGGAGTCATCAAGATCATAATCTGCTGATACTTTTATCCCAAACACGCTTCCAACCGTTCTCTTTCTAGCCTTCCAAGCCGATGCAATTAAGTCATTGATTTTGCCTTTGTTGTGTTCGAAACATTTTACTGCCTACACAAATCAAGAGCCCATAGAAAGGAATTAAGCCTCTGTTAAGTGCCCAATACAATGATTTAGAAAAATAAAGGTCCCCAATAAAAGGACAACCTCCATGAGGAAGGAGAAACATTTAGGGAGTGTTTGGTGGAGTAGTTTGAGTTGAGATTTTTAAGTTTCAATAGTAAATTTTTTTGAATTTTCAGAAAAGATAAAAAACTTTTTGGGAAAAAGACAAAAAAAATTTTGAGATGAGTATTTTGAATTAGTGTGCCAAACACCCTTTGGGAATTATTACAAGAATTTGATGCATACGCGGGGCGAAACCATAATGAAGGCTCTAATTTGGGGCAATCAAATTGCAAAGATGTGTGTACGGAGGCTCTATGTCAAGCAATTGACGAGTGTTCGATTTCAAGCTGAGGGACAACTGCATCAAAAGAATTGCAAAACCAATTATGATGAATAGAAAGCAAAGAAATAAGACGAAAATATAAATTACCTTTCAGCACCAAGTTGTTCTGAGAATTTTTATATGAAACAAAGAGAAAAGATAGATGATGAGCAGAAAGAAAAAGGTATTTTGTATTAGTAGAACTGAGTTGTTTTATACGTGGATAAAACATTACTATTTAACTGATAATGCAAGTTTAATTGAAAAAAAAAAAAAAAGCCCCAATTTTTTGCTTTTTAGCGCCAACTACAAAATCATAGTTATACGTGATAATGCAAGTTTAATTGAAAAACAAAGCCTGAATTTTTTGTTTTTTAGCGCCAACTACAAAATCATAGTTTGCCGCCTCTTCTTGTAGCAATTGGCCAGCTTTACTATTTTAAATTGAGTTTTCATTTTATAAATGAAGATATATTTATTATTAAACGGGTGTAGGTAGTTTTTTTTTTAGAACGTGTGTAGGTAGTTATACCCATCCTTTACTTCAAGAATTTTTTTTTTCTTTTTTTCTGGGAGGAGTTATCGTATATAAATATTACTTAATATTTGTATGTAATGTAAATATTTGATCACCACTTTCAACCCAAAAAAAAAAAAAAAAAAAAGTGATCACTACACTTCTGTACATATGTACATATTAATCTACATCTCTTTCCATTTGCAAAAGTTTTTGAACTTCACATAAGTTTAAAGAATTCTGATTTAAAATAAAAAGATACCTAAACAATTTTTAATTTATATTTTATCACAAAAGCTAGTTTATAATGCACATCTGTGTAAAATTTTTGCTAAATCTTTTGGGTATAGTGAAAAAAAAAAATTTTAACTAGGCTTTTAAAGTAAAAATCATTTTAACATACAGAAAATATAAGATAATTTGTTAGAAAAAGGTGCAAGTAAAATATTTAAGTGAGGTGGTTGTAGTAAAACATAATGGTAGGTACACACTTGACTCTATCACAAGATATAGAGTTTGAATCCCTTCCAAGTTAAAAAAAAAAATATATATATATATATATATATTAAGTGAGAACATATTAGACAAAAAAAAATTATCGCAGAAAAAAGATAAAGTAGAAGAAAAAGTATTTGGTCGTATAAATTTAAAATAAAGAGATATAATATTTAATAAAAAATTAATAAAAATAAATGTAAAAATTTTACTTAAAAAAATTTTTTTTTTTTGAAAAACTTCAAAAAATAATTTAAAAAAAAGCAACGTGGACCAAAACAAAAATGTTTAGTGCAATTAGAAAAAAATTTAATTATGAAAGTCATCTTAGATGAGATAATATTTCAAAAGACGTAAGAAAATTATTTAAGTGAGCATATTTTTTTAAACAAAATTATTAATTTAAGAGAAAACTAGAAGTAAAAAAAAATGGGGACACACATTGGAAATAAAAAGATTTAAGATTTTAAAGGAAAAAACATGGGCAACAAACAAAGCAATAATTAAAAAAAAAAAAAAAAAAAAAAAAAACTTGACCAACAAACCACAAAAGCAATCCGAAGGAAAAAAAAAAACACATTTTAGAAAAAAAAAAATGTATAAATTTTAAAGAAAAAATTGCAAAAAGATTTAAAAAAAAAAAAAAAAACATAGGCAGCAAATAAATAAATAAAATACAACCAAAACGTTCGTTCCAAACAAAATGAGCATTTTCAGTGAAATTTGATGAAAAGTCAAGAGTGTCAAGGTTTTGATAATTATAATTTTTGTATAGATTTATTTCTAATTTCTTCGGTAGAATACTTTTAAATTGCATTGGGAACTCTTTTTTAAGTATTCCTTTGAAATTGGAAATTATAATTCTGTTAAACAAAGGATAGTACTTGTTTGGATTATAAATTACATTTGATTGTTTATTCAAACTGAATGTTTGCATTCAAATTTTGAATTGAATTGTGTATTCAAATTAAATATGTATTTCATTAGTTATGGTTGCTGGTTACTTACAAATATTGTAAAGATAGAAAAAATGGAGGTATGAATTTCTATAAAAGTGAAAATTTGGATTGAGTTTTGAGCTAAATTAGTATGAAATAATAAAAATATTTAAGTAAATTAATTGTTTGACACTTGACCAAATACACGTTGTATTGGTGTGAAATTGATGTAGGACAAGATATTGGAAAATAACCAAATACCCGATGCCGTCACCGCCGAACTCATGCCCCCACTTTCTCCATCATCTAGCCCCCGCCCCCCCCCCCCCCCCCCCCCTCTTTCCTTCTCCCTCTCTATCCCTCTCTTTCTCTCTCACCATAAATTTTCAAAATTTTTTGAAAACCCTGGGAAATTACCTATTTAACTTTCATAAAATATGAAATATGCTTCTCATGTGATCAATCCGTTGGTTTTTTTGATGAAAATGACTGAAATGGTAAGAAAACAAAAATCGTTAGTTTTTTGATAGAAATGACTGAAATGGTAAAAAAACAAAAAAAGAAGTTTGGGGTCAACACAGCGAAAAACAAAAACAAAACAAAAAAACAAAAAAACAAGGATCAAATTGTCAACTTTGAAAGAATTTAAGAACTATTTAAGTCGATTACTCTCGGATAAAAGAGAAAAAGGTTAGATGAGAGACACAATAACAACAACTAACAAGTGGTTGTTCTGTTAACGAATTGAGCCCACACCGGCCCATTTGGTTCTCTACCCCATTTTATTACTACAATAATGAGAATGGTCTGTTTCAACCGAGACTTTTGTTTGCTGTTTTGTCTTGTTGGTTTGTTGTTTAATGAACTCTGCAATTAGCCAAAAAAAAAAAAAAAAAAAAAGTTTAAAATGCACATGATTTTACATTTCAGAGTCATAAGTTGCATGAATATAGTTAAAGTTTTGTAATTTTTTTTTTAAATTTTTTCAGCATGGTTAGAGATGTCTATATAAATAAGAGTTGGACATCGTTGCCTAATCGATTGTGTCCCGAGTACATAACTGTGGTCCAAGAATTTTTGAAAAGGGCTTCGCATTCTCATGTACATACATTTGGCATTGAAGTAGTGATGTCTCAGATCCAGGCCATGGCTGACGATGTTCAACCTTTGCTAGGTGAGGTCCGTGATAGCGGTCCGCTTAAAGAAGTTGAAAATTTGACCAAGAGGCCTCTGAGGATTTGAGATGAACTATCCCAATCTAAGCTTAGATCAATTTCTTAATTAATTTTCTTTTTTGACAATTTATTTCGCTTATCCTTTTAGAAATACTATTTGACGTGATATAAGGTGGTGCATATTTGTTTTAGAAGCTTTTAGTGTTTTCATGATATTTATGCTGATATTTAGACTCCATTAATGTTATATTATTCATATCAATGTGATATCATATGATATTTCGTCGCTGTAATGCCAGCAGTTCTCGTGTCTTTCACCCTTGATTCTTCTAAGCAGCTCAAGTTGCATCAATATTCTTTCTGTTAATTTTCTATATAACATTTAACCTCTGAATTGAACATTCAATTCCCAGGATGTTTTCCTTCATTAGATATCCAAGTACTCTTTCTCCTCCACCACCAATATCCCAACAACACCCTCCAACCTCTTCGCATGATGATCACGATCATGACGGTGGTGATCAAGATTTTATTATCCTACAATGCCAGGACACCCTTAGTTCATCTTGTTTTAGACTTCTAGTTTGTAGTAATGGATTTATATTTTAGACTTAGTTTCAAGTATGGATTTCTATTTAGATTTTTAGTTTCGTATATATATTGGCATTAAGATTTCAGATATATAATATGTTTGTTATGACTTTATTCATATGTTTTTTTAATTATTATAAATCAGACTTAATGGTTCTTGATTTATTATTAATTCATTTTTTAAATTAGTTATTTGATATTTAAAAAACAATTAAAACAAAACAAAAAATATTAAAAATAAAATAAAATAAAATAACTTTAAACTTACTAATGCCATTAAGCGTAGCTAAGTTTAGCTTTTAAAAAAAATAAAAAAATAAACGTGGTGATGCTAGATGATGTCGCTAAGTTTCCCTGAAAAAGTGATTTTTGAGATATATGATATTTAATTTCCCAACACCAAGTGGCATCACTAAGTTTCAAAAACTTAGAGACGCATTTACCGCGTTAAAAAGTATGTTTTGTAACGGCAATTTAGTAGTGCCTCTGCTGACGTTACTGTGACGTTGCTAAATAAAATTCCTGACAATTTTAACAATTTAGCAACACTTTGCGTTGGAACTTTAGCATTTTATAGTAGTGATAATATAAAATCAATTTGTTGGTTTGTGTTCGATTATCATTCTATATATGTTAAATTTCAAAACTTTGATAAGCTAATACTATTATTGATTAAGTTTGCATCTCTACATATACATTGAAAATGCAAACGTTGCATAAATATATATATGTGTGTGTCAGAATTGCCACTCACCAATAGCTAGATAGATTTGACAATTGTAACTTTTTAATAATTCTTTCTATATCACATAATTTTTTTTAAAGATTCCTGCCAAACATACATTTTCAACGGAACCTCCAAAATATCCTCTCCAGATTTCCCCAAACAGGCCCGCAACCAGAGGAATCTGACTTTTTGACTAAAATGGAGCAACCGTTGCGAAGTCAATCAATAAGTCATAATCTATCTATATTTTTTAGGGTGACGATCGGATATTGAAAGTGAGCAGGTATAGCGCTCGTGCTTGGCGAGATTGAGCAAATTCTGATGAATGGGGAGTGCTACTCACTCAGCAAAGTCTCAGATCGGATTCGATACTATATATGAGATGTACCAGGATATGTATGAGAATTTCACCTAATAATTAGTATTATTAATCCTCTTTAAGCCAACAATAGGATTATATGGAAGGTGTTTTTTTTTTTTAATTAGATGATGATATATATATATACCAATAAGTGTACCGAGACATCTCGAAGATTATATGGAAGATTGTTTGTGTGCTTTCTGCAGGCATGTCATGTAGTGCGCATCTCTTAAGTTCATAAGTCATTGGCTATTGAACTGATCGAATCAAATTGTTCGACGTCGTATGATCGAACTTATATAGCTAGGCCAATGTAGTATTGTTTTTTCCCTTCACCGGGTGGAGCTTTTTCGCATGTCATTGGGTTGTCGTTTGTTTCATTACCCTGTTAGGTTATCTTATATAGCTCAGGTGCAAACAATAATGAAAAACACGGAAATTCATTTTAAAATACTAAATTTTAAAATAAAATTTTATAAAACCCTAAAATAGTTAATAATACATAAATTAAACAAAAATCTTAATTAAATACTAAATATATGATAAGTTTTTGCATGGTAAGAATAGAGTATAATACATTAAATAATAAGTTGATGTTCACCAATTAAGTAAAATCACTTAAACGCAACATAAAACAGGTATATTACATTCATTATTTTATACGTGATAAGAAAACATTAATATTAAAAGAGCTTTCAGAATATTCGAAAGTATTTGTAATATTTTATTAGTATAAACAACATTGATGTCAAAATATGACATTTAAGTATTTATTTTATATAATTTTGGACATGTCATATGTCTTTCAATCTCTACTATCTATTCATTTATATATAAAAAGAAAATTGTGCATGAATTAAAAAATCATGAATTTACTATGTCAAAAGATAACACACTGGTAAAAAATTTAGATTCAATTACGGTTATTAATCGCCGTCTAAAGTTAAGCACAACGGTTAGACAACCGTCATGTAATCCACCATTGTGAAAAGCTTTAAGATACCATAACAGTTAATAAACTATCGTGGTTAGGCGATATTTGACCATCGTCAGATAGAGAAATAAGGTGGCAAAACTTGCTAATGCAAAGACTTTACACAACGGTTTTTAGCAAAACCATCATGCAAATCCAACCTTACATGAGGTTTTTACCAAAACCATCTTGTAAATCCAACCTTGCACAATAGTTTATGTGCACACCGTCATGTAAAATAGGGTTTACACAACGATTTTGGTGAAAAACCATCTTGGAAAGTGGAGTTTACATGACGGTTTTGGTGAAAAACCATCATGTAAAGTCCAATATTGAATTTTAAAAAAAAATTTACATTTTTTGGTGATTTCCCATGGGTAATCAAACCCGTGTGTTATCCAAGACACGGCCCAGAATAGGATTGACAAAATAATAGTTACATTGTATCAATACAAATACTATCCACTACAACACAAGTTTACATATAATATTTAATTAATTGCATTATAAATTTAGACCATTTCCCCAAATCAAATCTATATCATCACCGATATTAAATGTTTTGCTTTGAAGTAAGTCTAATCCAATAGCATTAGAGATGTCCTTCATAAAACTTAAAACAAAAAACCACATTCAAGACTACTCTCTTAGAAAGGACAAAGACGATCCGAGATTTTTGTTTATATAGTCTCGTCTTTTTTTAATCCTTTCTCCAACTATAAGCTTCCAATCCATTAGGGCCCTATTAAGTTTACAAAATTCAAAATAATTGAAATGAATAATACCATTTTGACATTTTATCAAGCATTTGATGGCGGAAAAAAAATGCATATAATATAGTCTACAAAGATCTTAAATTGCCAATTCCCAACAAAATATAGTCTACAAAGAGCAACAAAAAATTTTTTTTTTTTGAATAACAGTAAATATACAAATTACACTCCCAAAAAGTTACTAAAAACCTGTGTTTGTATTTTTGTTCGAACTAACTCATCAAGAATTTCTTGTTTCTTTCTCCACAATTTCTCAGCAACCAAACATTCCACAAAACCCTTGACCAAATTGTCTCAAACTCCAATTTCCTCAAAACAGCTAAATCACACAAGATTTAGACATAGAAAGACATCATTTTCGTTCAAAAAAAACAAGAAATTGAGTAAAAGAGTCACCTTGCTTTTCTCAGAAGCAAAAGAGTCACGCCTTTTTTCCAAACGGCCTTGTTAGGAAGATAAATTGGTGGTGGGAGAAGCAGAAAAAAGGGAAGGCAATGGCCTTGCTGGGAAGAGAGGACGGCGTTGGCGGGAGAAAGAGAAAGAAGGGAGGGTGGTGGCAGCAGTAGGAGAAGGAGAAAAAGGGTAGGGCAACGTAGTTGTTGGGAGGAGAGGGCGGTGGCGGTGGAGAGAGGGAGGAGAAATCGTTGCGTGGGTGAGAGGGACAGAGCGGGGAGGGCGACAGTGGTGAAAAGGAGAAGGAAAAAGAAATGAAAATGAGAAAGGGTGAAGGAGGGCGCGAGGAAAATGAGTTTAGTATAGGGTTTATATACATATTTCAATGCCCAAATTCAAATTTTAAAATTTTTTTTCTAAAAGTTTACACAATGATTCTGTAGAAACCGTCGTGTTATGTTGAGATTACACGACGGTTTATTGAAAATGGAGATTTGATGGCAGTTTATTGAAACCATCGTGTAATCTCTACTTTCAGCGGCAGCTTTCTTAAACCGTCATGTAATCAAAGACTTACACGATGGTGTTTCAAACTGTCATATTTGAATATTTTACGATGATTTTCAGATAAGTTGCTACATTTTGTGTTTTTGACCCATTTTAGATGATGGTTTTTGCAAAACTGTTGTGTAATCTCCGTCGTCTTTTCCAACTTTTATAGTAGTAAAAAATAATATTATGATTAATTTTCTACATAAATTTTGTCAATATTTCCATGGAAATTTCAGAAAATTTCAACGATATTTTGTCATTTACTATCATAACTTTCACAGAACTTGATATTTCCATTTAAAAAAAAAAAAACATTTATGGATATTTCCATGATTTCACGGATATTCTACAGAAAAGATATGATACCCCTGTTTTCATATCGGCACTTCTAAAATACGGAAATTTCCATAGAAATATCGGTGGAAATGTCAATTTTTCAATCCTTAGGTCACGTTGTGATTAGCTAGGATTGCAAATCTGCTATATATGTACACTTCCTCAGAAAATAATAATAATAATAATAATAATAAATTTTAAAATTTTAAAAATTTAAAAATTTTGACGTTTTAACTCAATCTAACGTCTGATTAGTTTTTTTTTTTTTTTTCCTGTTTTATTTATTTATTATTAAAATAAAATAAGAAAACTGCAAAATGTTCAAAGATCCAAAAACTCAGAACCCAGAAGACCAAAAGATAACGCTCGAAGAAAGATGATAATTCAATTGCTACGATTAGTATTCTTCACCAATGCATGCAAAACCCAATGAAGTATTACAAAGGGAGAAAATCATATATTCTAACATCACGTGTGGAAACCGAAGAACTAATTAAATTGCAATATTGATGGACATATATATATATATATATATATCTATACTCCATCCATGACCTATACAATCTATTTATTAATTATCGTATCCATGACCTATATATAATATCTAGTTATCTTATCCTTGACTTAGATAATCTATTTATATAGTCTGTATAATCCATACCTTGCAAAATTCACTAGTTGTAGTAGAAAGTATACACGCACCAAATGATCAATACAGTACTATCATATCCACTCTTCTTAATTATACTTTCTTCAACCTTTTTTTCCAAAATTATAAAGACAACTTACATAATTAAAAGTTACCTTAGAATATCCTAGACCTAGTAGTAAACAATTATATATGTGATTAGAAAGCTACAATAGTTAGTGGATGAGATCTGGTGAAAGACTTTTTAATACTTAGCGTAACTGCATATAATTTAGGTTGTAGAATGGAAAATTCTATGAATAAAAAGAGAACAAATATAGCTTGAGTACCAACTACCTGGGTGTATCGAAAAACCAAGAAAAGCAAAACATCTTCAATATTACTGTTTTGGTTTTTTTTTTTTTTAACAAACTTAAAAAGACTCTGGTGATGACTTCTCATCGTCTCAATTTCAGTTATATAAGTGGGACCCACTTCTTTAGATATGGTAAATGATAGATAGGTTTTTAGCCCAATTTTTTTTAGTCGTTAATCCAAACCCTACCCAAAACATTGTCAACCCAACACATTCATAACTAAAGTTGGAACAAAAATCTTAAGGGAATTTCATAGAATTTGAACCTTGATAGATGAAAGAAAGAGGCCAAAAAATATGTCATCCTTATTTATCACCTCATTCACCCAAGTGGGTGTGTTATGATATTGATTATTGGCTCGCTAGGTGTATATTTGCTAATTTTGTAATATATATACATATATTCCTAGTACTAATTGTCTCCGTGACCTGGCTGCCTAGTTTTGCTGAGTCCAGAGGAGGCTGAGGCTACAAATGAAGCCGTACATCAACGCATTAGTGATGACGAATTTTCAAAGAAAATGCTTTACTTCACGAAAACATTTATCACGAATATGTGAGGAGTCACGTGAAGCTCCACGTGTTCTTTTTTTCACTTAATTTTGTTCTTTTTTTAACCAAAAAAAAAAAACCCCCCATTTTTGTAATTTTTGCCTCCTAGCTCTTTTTCTTTTTTCTTTTCAATGGAACGTGTCTTTTTCTTCTTCCCTAATAGGGATGGTAAGGGGGTGGGATCAGAGAATGCTTTCTCATTCCTATCGTCATCTTTAAAATAATTCACATTCTTGTCTTTATTTGTGCTCAAATAGAAGCGGGGTTTGGGACAATAATTTCCTGTCGGAGGGGCATTTTACATACCCGTCTCATTTTCTATCTATTATAAATATATATTTGGAAATACAACAAAGTAAAAACGAACAATATAAATAAAGTATAAAATCGTCATAAATTTAGTTCAAAATCAAAGCTTTCATAAAGAAACCAAAATCTAAACATATGCAAATGAAATCTTAACCATAAAGCTATTGAAGATCTCATCAAAACATTACAATATTTAAAAACTAAACCTCTATAAAATAAATATATGAAATCATTATACACATATATATTTAATATCGAAACAAGGACGAGGACGAGGCTGAGACGGGGCGGGGAGTGCTTTCTCCATCTCTGTCATGCTAATTTTCGGTGATAAAAAATCATCTGTATCCCCGTCCCCATCCCCAAACTTTGTCTTCTATCCTTACTCTATTCGGGATGGATCCCCATAGGGCCCCATCCTTGCAAGAAATATTGCCATCCTTATTCTCCAAACAAATTTGTAATCCTCTGTTTGCACATCCTCCCTCTATCCTTATCGTGCTCGCACTTCAAATTCAAGGTCTAAACCCAGCCAAAAAAAAAAAAAAACCTTCTGGGCATTGTTGTCTGCTTTTATTATGAATTTGGACCTTTTTTGGTTTGAAAAGGTGCAAAATTTTGCTTCCCTTTTCATGCTTTCTTCAACCTTTTTTTTCCAAAATTATAAAGACAACTTACATAATTAAAAGTTACCTTAGAATATCCTAGACCTAGTAGTAAACAATTATATATGTGATTGGAAAGCTAAAATAGTTAGTGGAAGAGATCGGGTGAAAGACTTTTTAATACTTACCGTACCCGAATATAATTTAGGTTGTAGAATGGAAAATTCTATGAATAAAAAGAGAAAAAAATATAGCTTAAGTACCAACTACCTGGTTGCATCGAAAAACCAAGAAAAGCAAAACATATTCAATATTACTGTTTTGGTATTGATTTTTTTCAAAACAAAAAACTAAAAAAGGCTATAGTTGTGACTCCTTATCGTCCTAGTTATAGTTCTACAAGTTAGACCCACTTCTTTAGATATAATAAAGAAGAGATAGGCCTTTAACTCAATCTTTTTCAATCGTTAATCTAGATCTTATCCAGAATATTATCAACCCAATACATTCATAACTAAAGTTGAAACGGAAATCTTAAAAGAATTTCATAAAGTTCGAACCTTTATAGATAAAAGAAAAGGCTAAAAAATATATCATCCTTATTTGTCACCTCATTCACCCACGTGGCTGTGTTTTGATATTGATAATTGGCTTGCCAGGTATATATTTGCTAGTTTGGTAATATATATACATATCTTCCTGCCACTAATTGTCTCCGTGACCTGATTGGCTCGTTTTGCCAAGTCCAGAGGAGGCCAAGGCTACAAATGAAGCCGTACATCAATGCACTATAGTGATCACGAAAACATTTATCACGAATAAGCGAGGAGTCACGTGAAGCTCCACGTGTTCTTTTTTTTTTTTTTTTACTGTTTGTTCCTTTTTTGAAAAAAAAAAAAAAAAAAAAACCCCGCATTTTTGTAATTTGTGCCTCCCAGCACTTTTTATTTTTTCTTTTTCAATAGAACGTGTCTTTTTCTTCTTCCCGAACAAGGATGGGAAGGGAGTGGGACCAGAAAATGCTTTCTCGTTCCCAACGTCACCTTTAAATATTATTCACATTCTTATCTTTATTTGTGCTTAAATAGTAGTGGAGTTGGGGTAAGAAATTTTTTGTCGAAGGGACATTCTACGTATCGGTCTTGTTTTCTATCTATTACAAATATATATTTGAAAATATAACAAAGTAAAAACTAACAATAAAATATAAATGCATCATAAATTTAATTCAAAATCGAAGCTTTCATGAACAAATTAAAATCTAAACATATGCAAATGAAATCTTAACCATAAAACTATTAAATGATCAAAATTTACAATCTTTGAAAACTAAACCTCTATAAAACAAATATATGAAATCATATACATATAGAGGGTGTTTGGTTGGTTAGTTTGAGTTGAAATATTTTAGTTGTAATAGTAAATTTTTTTGAATTTTCAGAAAAGACAAAAAACTTTTTGAAAAAAAAAAATTTTAGGAAAAAGACAAAAAAAAGTTTGAAATGAGTTGATTGTCAAACTCCCTATATATTTAATATCGAAATGGGGACGGGGTTGGAGCGGGTCGGGGAGTGCTTTTTCCATCTCCGTCCTGTTAATCTTTAGGGATAAAAAATTATCTGCATCCCCGTCTCCACCCCCAAATTTTGTCTTCTATCCTTACTCTGTTCGAGATAGATCCCCATAGCGCCTCATCCTTGGAAGAAATATTGCCATCCTTATTCTCCAAACAAATCCTCCCTCAATCCTTATCGTGGTCGTACTTCAAATTCAAGTCTAAACCCAGCCCAAAAAAAAAAAAAAAAAAAAACCTTCTGGGTATTGTTGTCTGCTTTGATTATGAATTTGGACGTTTTTTGGTTTGAAATGGTGAAAAGTTTTGTTTCCCTTTTTATTCTAAACCATGGTGTTGAAACATATTCTGAAACTGCCTGGTTGGATTAAGTGTGTGTTTGGTTGGTTAGTTTGAGTTGAAATATTTTAGTTGTAATAGTAAATTTTTTTTAAATTTTCAGAAAAGATAAAAAACTTTTTGAGAAAAAGACAATTTTTTTAAGAAAAAGACAAAAAAAATTTGAGTTGAGTTGGATTGAACCAACCAACCAACCAAACAAAGCCTAAAACTTTTCATGGAAAGCTTTCCTTGAATACAAGGTAACTATTCCCTAAAAAAAAAAAAAAAAGGAATCGTTGGACATGGGTGGCTTCTTTAGTTCTTTATGAGTTTAATACCCGTGCAATGTACGGGAAATGAAGAAAAAAATAAATAAATAACTAAATATTATATGATAAAAACAGTTGATTAAGATAAATATTATAATTATAATCAATATAATTTTTCTCAAGATCTCTCCCAATAATAAAGATGCAAAATCAAAATAACAATAGAACTAACAATAATAAAAATGAAAACAAAAGCAAAAAAGAAAAAAAAAATCTTCTGTAGTTATAATCATTTAAAGAAAAATAAAGCAGAAAACAAAAAAAAAATCTTTAAACTCAAAAGAATCGGAAAAAACTAACGCTAACATAAACATTATAATAAAATAAAATATATAACTCATTTTCTTCTTTTTTTACTGTTTTAAAAAAAATAAAAAAAATTTTTATTAGGTTATATACATGCAAAAACTAAAAAAAATGATTTTTAAAATATAAAACAAAACAAACAAAAAAGAAAAAAAAATTGCATGCAGAATCCTTAAAAAAATGGGTCTTTAAAAAATAGAACAAAAGAAACAAAAAAGATACACACAAAAATTCCGAAATAAAGATAAAAAATTTAAAGTAAAAAAATTGTTTAAAAAAAAAAGATAAAGTGAGCAAAAACACAATACAACAATAGATCAGAATCTAATGTCTAAAATTTCACGAAAAAAAAAAAGGTAAAATATGTGAGAACAAATCTGTCATTCCACTGTAGATAAGCCAAAATCAGTACATAGGATAGGGGCAAAATTGACAGTTTAATATAAGAAAAGCAGCTACTATGCATTACTGTAGGAAAAAAAACCGTACAGCAAAAGTAACAAAAATAAAAAAAAACAAAAACAAAAATCACTTTTTATTAAACAATGAAATATTACATTTTTTTACTGTAGCAAAATAGTAAAAATTAAAAAGAAAAACTGTAGCAAAGCAATAAAAGTAAAAAAGAAAACTATTTATTAAACAATAAAGCAAAACAACAAAAGTAAAAAAAAAACGTAACAAAGCACCAAAAGTTAAAAAAAAAAAACAACAATAAAAGAAGTAAAAAAAAAAAATACAACAACAACAAAAGTTAAAAAAAAAAAAAACAAAAAAAAAAACAAAAAAAAAAAAAAAAAGCAGCACATGTAAAAAAAAAAAAAAGAGCAGCCAACGAAAAAAAAAAAAAAAGAAAAGGTAGCAGCAAAAGAAAGCAAAAAAAAAAAAGCAGCAACGAAAAAAAAAAAAGAGCAGCCAACGAAAAAAAAAAAAAAAGAAAAGGTAGCAGCTAAAGAAAGCAAAAAAAAAAAAGCAACAACGAAGAAAAAAAAAACTGTTCAATGAACAGTGAATCACTGTTCATGAACAATGCGCGCGGACAGTGGCAGGCTGGCAGAGCAGATTAATGAGGGGCAAAATGATCCGTTCACTGTTCGGGCCCAAAAAGAATAAGAAACTGAAGGGCAAAAGCGTAATTTCACTGTGCGGCACTGTTTTACTGTGCGGTACTGTGTGTTACTGTAGCTATAACGCGAAAAGCAAAAAAAAAACCAAAAATTACTGTTCTTTACTGTTCTTTGAACAGTAAAACTCCCTTCTCTTTTAGTATATGTATATAATGTAAACTCCTGAAGGGGACAAATTTGGAAAAACAAATGATAGGAATAGAGAGAGGGGGGAAAAGAAAAGGTCCAATGTACACAAGAGAACTTGAGGAAAAAAAAAAATCGCAATGACAAAAACAAAACAAAAACTTATACGGAGGCCGACAAGAATCTTCTAGTAGTTCTGTAAATGGGAAAAGGACTTTTGGTAGTGGATGACAGAAGACAAAGAAGACTAAAACAACGACAGTTCAAAGTTTTAAAAAAAAAAAAAAATGAAATTCTTGTAAGTCAACCTCACAAGCAAAGATGGGTATTTTTGTAATTTTAGTCAATCGTGAAACAATCGTGATTCACTTTTTCGTGGGGTGTAGCAGCACTCATTTTCGAAAGAGGAGCAGTGCTATTTAGGGCATTTCCAATAGGTACTCTATTATAGAGTATTACACCATTTTAGAGTACCGGGAAGACTCTAACCGATACTCTATATGGTACTTCAAATATAGAGTATGAATAGTATACTTCATATTTGAAGTATCACTGTTCATACTCTAAACTACTTTTTCCTTTTTTTTTTTGTTTTTAATTAAATTTTAAAGTAATATTTAGGTAAAAATAAATAGAATATTCCTTTTAGAGTGTGATATAGAGTAAATGGGTTGGAGATAAAATAGTTATCTGAAGTGACAGATACTCTATTTTAGAGTTTTTGTACTCTAAAATAGAGTAAATGGGTTGGAGATGGCCTTAGCACTGTTAATGAAAAACCCACTATCCGCAAGTAATTCGTGTTTTGGTTCACAAAACACTCGTCATATCTGTTCTTTTGAATCTGTCTTTCATGTTTCAATGAGGAGGAACAAATAAAAAAAAATAAAAAAAGAAACGAAATGAAAAAGTGAGGTACTCCATTGTTGCAAAGTTGCGATTCTTTTGTACTCCTCCTAAATAAGAAAATATTGTTTTGGGCTATGATTCTTAACATACAGAACCGGGAGATTGAGACGAAGTTGGTTGAAGGCGATTAAGATTGTAAAAATTAGAAAAAAAATATTTAAAAAAAAAAAAAAAGAGCCATGGCTCTAGAAAAAAAAAAAAAAAAAAAAAAACCCCAAATAAAACACAATACCAGTCAAGATAAAGATTATTTAAATTTCACTTTTATTTACAAATTCATTAAAAAATTTCGACAGGGATTTGTCATTCTCTTGTTCTCTTCGCCAATGTGTTTTGGAACTTTGAATTTGGATTTGTTGGAGCCTAGTAGATCCCATGGTACGACATGGCTAGAGTAGAAGGCGCGGTGTTCTCTAAGTGGTCACTAGAGATGTTGAGTCTGGAGGCATTTTTGAACAGAGGGTGATGTAATACTCTGGCAGTGCTTCCAACGTGAAGATGGGGCCAGCTAGACGCAAAGAGACTAGAAGGAAAGTGATTCCTAGGGACCCCCTTGCTTGCGTAGACCACTAAAACGCCTCTTTGAACCTGTAAAATGAAGGAAGATCACAACAAAAGAAACCACAACTCGATCGTGAGAGCTGGGAGGATAAGATAAATAGTAGTGGAGAAAAAGAAAATGCAAAAGGGCTGTCTCTAGCTGTAGCCTAGAAAATGCTTTGGATGTAACCCAGAATATGCTCTATTCGTAGCCCAAAATATGCTCTGGGGGGTTCTAATAAGGGTGTACGAAATAAATGTTATGAAGATGATGATTCTATAATGAATTTCTCGGTTTCTAAGATGATTTTGGTGGGGTTTTGATAAGGAGGATGAAGGATCTTGCTTTCGAGTAGAAATAAGGGGGTTTTTTATGTAGGGTGACTAAGCTTATAGAGAAAAGACATGCCAAAAGTGAAAGGCATCTTCAGAAGGGGCACCGGAGCACACTATCTCATGCTCTAGCGAGGGTTGTTGCTACCTTTATGCTATTTTTAGTTAAGAATGGAATTGGCATCTTATTTTGGTGGCTAAGGGGGAGCTAAAACGGTAAGATGAATATCAACTCCTTTCACTTGGTCAGAGCAAGTTTCCCATGAACATAAATGGTTAAAGAAGGTGCTCATCTTGTCTTATTTTCATTTAAAGATCTTAGGTTCCTCCAGAAGATGATAATGACACTATTTGTAGATGGAGGACTAACATGTATCCAGAGGCTCCTTCAGAGCTTTAGCAGGAGGAAGGAGCTTTTTTTTTTTCTCCGGAGGACAAAAGCATTTTCCTCTGTGCAGTCAAAGTTTCCTTTGGATATGGGAATTACACAATGATTGAAAGGAATCTTGGGTTAACCCGTGCTACCCAGTCTTCCCAAGGGAAGTGGGCTTTTATTTGGACTTGTTTTGACTCGGCTCGACTTATTGGGTCGCTAAAGGTAGGCCAGTGACTTGCTTCCTATAATATTTGGACTAAAGAAAAAAAAAATAATTCTAGACTTTTAAGTACTAACAGTAAAGAAGGCTATTTTGTGATAATTTTCCATCATCTACTTATTTAAGACCAAATTACCCTTGGGACCCCCCCAAATGAGAACAAGCTTAATTTGAGTCAATAAATAACAGGTTTTATTTATCTTCATGTAGCCTATCAAACCACAGCCGAGGGTTCTCCGAATGTGACTTGGTTCCACGGATGGGGTCCACTATGAGAAGTGGACCTGGGCCTCATAAGAATGGGCCTTGTAGAAAAAACGGGTATCAATGGGTTTCTTTTGTGCTCCTCCTAGAACCACGAGCTATGACAAGGGACACCAGGGGACCTTAACGAGAAACTGAAAAACCATTGGTCTTTCATTCAATTTAGAGGAAAGAAAAAGAAAAAGACAACTGGACATGTAACACGTAGGATTGTGAGATTACGATTCGGGCTGATAAGCAATTCTGTTCAAAACAATCCGCCTTTTGCAGATTAAACCTTCCGTACTATCCCAATTACCACTATATCCAACTAATGCTGCTGCAAGGCCATTGGAATGCTTGTCATCCTTTAATTGCATGAAATCATACAATATATAATTATATATATTCTTCCTTTTTCTTAAGTCGATGTTTAAAAATTCCACCGGATTTTGGTTTGTTTCTTGATTACCAACTTGAACTTTAGGGAACATTTGTAATGACAAGGCCAAGAATTTTTGTTAAAAATGACTACAACAAATATTTAATTAAATTCAATAATTATTACTGTATCATATAGTTATAGTTATTAAGATTAAATTTTCATATTTTAAAGGGTCTTGATGTAATAATTTTTTTTTGTAAACATGTCTACACATACATAGGTTAATAAGAAATTAAAGGGGGGCTAAGACCTCTTGGGCTTGAGCTGCCTTCGTCATTTTTTCTTCGTCATTGGGCGTTCGGATGCTAAATCCATACCTATTTAATCTAGTTTAAATTAGATTATCAAATAAGATTTTCTTTTTCAAAACCCAAACCGTACCCAATTTTTTCTTCTTCCAAACACTTGTGTTATCAATCAAGGACTTACCCATTTTTTGCTTCTTCCAAACACTTGTGTTATCAATCAAGGACCTGATTCTTGACGGTCGTACTAGCTTTATTATTATTTTTTTCTCCATAAAAGTTGATCACTACCAACACCAGCAACGCCACCACAATATCCACAGACAAATCCATTTTTCTCCGTGTAGGACACCCCTTGTTGGGAATTGTGCCCTAAGAATAAGAAACATAGATGTATTTATATATCAATAAAGGATCTTCATGTATCTAACATGTCTTATTTATTTTCATATAGTTGATTGTGTATATATAACAAGCAAACTTAAACACAAAAATTATCGATTACTACATCTTAAATTATGCGTATATGGGTTTTATAATTGGGAAAATATAATTGTAGGGGGTGGATGGCAAACCATCCATTTTCATCTCATTTCAAATTTTTTTTTGTTTTTTTTCTAAAAAGTTTTTGTCTTTTTCCCAAAAAGTTTTTTGTCTTTTCTGAAAATTCAAAAAAATTTACTATTACAACTAAAATATTTCAACTCAAACTAACACACCAAACACCCCCGTAAGGTGATCATTTAAGTTTATAGTCCGCAATATTATGGATCAAAGATGGACATTTTGTTCTTGATAAGATTGTAATGGGCATCTACTTTTAATTTAAAAAATAGATTATCTTGATACTCTAAGGTAGAAACAATTGTACATACACTTAGTGGTTGACATATATAGGAGTGGCTCTAAAGTGTAATTCATATAATCAATAATTTCGTTTACTAAATCAAATCATTTTGATAATCATTTATATAATTATCTCAATCTTGAAATGAATATACATGACTATATTTCTAACTTGTATCTCATGGCATGATAATTGTGAAATTCAAATGGTTGTAGGTGACCACACTTTTATGTTAGAGGCATGACTTATAAACAATGAGAACGTTTTTTTTATAGATACGAAACTCATAGCTCTTTAAAGAAGAGTAACGTTATCATCTTAAAGGCATTATCCGATATTTAGATAAACATATGAGCATCTGATTGTTTGTTTATATGAGTTACCGAATAATAATCTATTTATATGGATTTACAAATTTGGTTTTTGAATGATGAAATAATGGGATTTTAAGATAAAATAATCGAGAATATTAAATAGAATTTGTCCTAAATCGATTGCGGATGCCTAGGGGGATGTTATGTAATGAGGTGTAATGGACACAAGCTATTTGGAGCTGTTGTAATATGACATGTAATTAACAATGTAACTTTGGGCTTTTAGTAGAGCATTACCGAAGTTAATAACCGAAGGAATAAAGTAATTTGAATTAATTTATCTATAATAAATTGGAGCTTGTATTATATATATATATATATGTTCATCGTGTCCTTTTTTAGGTCACAAATATCCCAATAAGTGAATCACGATAATCAACACATATAATTGTTACAACTAGAAAATGTACAAACTTGCCCAATGGGGCCAGGATTTTATACGCCCACAGTTCCAAGGGACTGGGTGCTCGGACTGTAGACAAATATGGACGGATTTTCAGGTGAATTAATTAGTTATTGGATAATTAATTAATTCTAGATTAGTCCATAAGAATTAATTAATTATTTTGAAAATAATTGTTATCAATCGATATATATATATATTAAATTAAGAGTAAAAGATAATTATAATGCTGGTTGATTACTAGGAGATCAAATTTAAAATTGGAATTATAATTAATTTGATTTTGATTTATTTAAATCAATTACATCCTAATAGCATTTATAAGGGATATTAAGATTTATGTGAGAGCTCATTTATAATGCTTTTTGGTAAATCTCTTATCTATTTTCAATTTGTAGATGACACCACGTTAATTCATCATCTTTTATTTTCTTTTTTATTTATTTATTTTATTTAATTCCTGAGGATGGAAATTGGTTGTTGTTTTTGACCCCTTTGGGTTGCGTCTTGGGATGGTTTAAGTGACTTTGTGGCATTATTTCGATGTTTCCTTTAGGGAGAAGAAGGGAAAGAGCATTTTTATAAGGATGGAAGGAAAATAATAGCATATATTTTAAGGGGTAGAAAGCAATAGCATATTTTTAAAATAAAAAACCAAAAATCCAAAAATGTCCCTACAACTGTCTCACTACCCCAGACCAGCCAGACGTCGCCGGCGCCGCCTCAATCTACTTCGACCTCGTGCTCAGAAGGCGCTGCCGCTGTCGTCGGGGTCTGACGACCACCGGTTGCAGAGGAGTAGACGAAGATTGCGAGGCCCAAATCGCGATATCACCCACTGCTGCTTGCGAAGATCTCCGGCCCTTCCTTGCCTGAGGCTTCGTCCTCTCCGGCGAAGGTTTCCTTTGCAACGGTGGCTGTTGGAAGTTTCGTTCGTCGTTTCCGGCAGCGGAAACTTGGTTCGCGATCGCGATCGCGATCTCTCATGACGAAAACAACCTCGCACGAATCGTTATCCAACCTCCGGCGATGCCCCGAGCCGTCGTCTTCTTCGGCGAAATAGTGATCGTCGGCGTCCGAACGTCAATGAATCTGAAATCACGTGCGACTTCACATCATGTTACTGTATATATTTACATACATATTATCGTATATATTTACAGTGTAACAATAAATGTATACACCGTTTCACCAAAAACATAAACGTATATATTTATTAGGAAATAAACGAAAAATGGCAATATTCTCGGTGAATATTGGTTTATGATACATATTACCTTATTTGCAAAGTAGTACCATATTTACTATGAAATAAAGACCATGTTACTAATTCACAAAAAAAAAAAAAAAAAAAAAAACCATAGTACTAGGAAATGAATCAAAATGGTAATATACGGGTAAGTTAAAGCTTTATTTGGTAAATATCATATCTATTAGAAATACCATATTTCCTTGAATACCGTGTATTTTCTAGGAAATAATCTTGAAATCATCCCAAAAGAAAAAATCGAAGCTTTATTTGAAAATATCATATTTACTAAGAAATAACGTATTTATTAGAAAATACTGTATTTATTAAAAAATATTATATTTCCTTATAAATAAATAAAAATATATATATAGTACTTCATAAAATTTCTTGTTAAATAAATAACTACTAGAAAATATTCAATGAAAATCTTAAAATCTAGGAAATACGGTATTTACTTGAAGATACCGTATTTCCTTATAAATAATATACAGTACTTATAAAATCTTCTTGATAAATAAATGACTAGTCTAGTAAAAACATATTCCATGAAAATCATGAAATTATATCAAAAAAGAAAATCCAAGGTTTATTTGGAAATATCATATGTATTAGGAAATACCATATTTCCTTGGAAATAAATAAATAATAATAAAGGACTTATTTATCTTCTTTGGTAAATAAATGACTAGTGATTAACATGAAAATCTTGAAATTATCCCAGAATAGAAAATCCTATTATCTCCTCTTGCTCCTCACTAGTGTAGCCCAGCCCTGTGCAACCATCGCTAACAAGAATAGATCTGCCAAAGAAGAACAGCCACCCCTTTGCAACCTTCGCCAGCCTTGCGATTGTTGACATATCTACCGGAGATCATGATGACGTCCATGCCACCGTCACGGCATCCACCGGCACAACATCCGGTCCAACAGTAAAGCGAGAGAGAGAGAAAGAGAGAGACAACTATGCAGGGGAAGACAGAGAGAGGCAGTAAATTGTGGTCGTCTTTTCCACCGTCATCACGACGGTCCCTCCACTGCCATCACGAAATCCACCGGCACAAGACGAAAGCGAGAAAGAGAAGAGATAGAGATAGATGAAGCGGGCGAGAGAGAGGTAGGAGAGAGGGGTAAAATTAAAAACCCATTACTCATTCAAAAGATAAAAATAAAAATGTGTCATAATTTAATTTCCCTTTCTTTTACCATGCTAGGACCCTTTCCGTCTACAGTATTCCTAAAACCCAAGGAATTAATGACAAAAATCAACCAATTTTCTGATTTCCTAACGCTTTCTGCTACATCCTCAAGAGTCAGTAGGAAAGGAAATTATTTTTCTCGATCTCCATAATTAAAACGTCATAAATGCCTACCATAGCCCAAGTAAACTACTTATATTTGTATAATGATTTGTTGAAAGAGGCATCTAAAGATCCAGCAAAGAAAAGTAACGAAACCATCGACTTTTCAAATAGCTCTCTATAAAACGACCTTTTCCATTACCATACACAATTGCACAAAAACAAAAAACTCTTTGCATCTTAACTTTCATACCAAGCCACTGATGCTGATTAGTTTTTCTCCGGGTCAAATGGATTACCGAATCTAAAGATCGACACAGGGATGCTCTTGTAAAAGAGAAAAAGAGAGAGATGAAAAAAATGATTATCTGCATTAATCTTCTACAAAACTGTTTAGCTACCAATAAGAAAAAACCAAACATGGTTTGACCACAAGAATCACGGTGCACAAGTAACTAGTATTGGAAATACGTCTGGTCGGCGAAGTAGAAAACCTCCAAATCTAAATCTTGATGTTGAAGTAATCCGGATCAAAATGATGTAAACGCACGTAACCATCTTCACCGCCACTTGAGAAACTGAAAGTTCAACAGGAAAAAGTTAAAATCTTAAATTCAAAATTTTTACTTTCAAAATGCATTACATTCATACATAAAGCCACAACTCATGCATCAGTAACATAGCTCAAGGTATAAAGAACCAATAAGCATATGAATTTTAAACAGTTATTAACAACGTAGAAGAATAGTTACTCGACCCCAACACAGCATATTATTGGAAGAACCAGAACTATATAGATGTTAACCTTAACAAATTCCAAATCATTCATCGGTTCGATAATAGCTTTGCATAAACAATTAGAAACGTACCTCTTGCCATCAGGATTGAAAGCCAGAGCATTTATTGGTCCAAAATGCCCCTTCACACCTCCAATCTCTTCTTGAAGAATCTAAGATTGACAGAATTGGAAGAGAAATCATGCATTGAAGCGGCAAAAAACAACAAGGAAGCTTTACTAGGGGCAAAAAAAAAGTGTTTATACTAATAATTTACCTTGTCGAAGAACTTAGCTTCGAACTTCCCAGCACGATGATCAGTTGTGGTGACAGCTGATGCATCCTGACCACCTCCAAGCACCACCTATTTAAGCACAAAACACATCAGAATTCAATCAAAATATCACTTTAACAAAAAGTCAAAACCCACTTAACCATAATTCTCGGGACATTATTACCATTCTGATATCAGAAAAATCCTTACATGATCAAGTAGCGGAGACATGGCAACTGCATTAACTGGGCGCTCAGTGACGTAAGTCTTGATAAGGGTCAAGGTTCTCGAATCCCAAAGCTAAGACAATTGCAATAGCAGCACAGTTAAATAACGTTAACAATAACAACAATTAGTGTTTTTAGAAAAAGAAAATGAATTAGTAAAAAGGTTGTTTATTTATTTATTATTTCACGATCACTCACCTTGGCAGATTTATCATGGGAACCAGTAAGGAAGTGCGATCCATCTGCAGATTTTGTGAGCGATGTAATACCCTTTTTGTGGCCAGTGTCCTTATCCGACTCATTTAGCAATTTTCCAGTCTGCCAATTTTGAAAATTTTGAACACTATGAGAACCAAATTTAAGCATTCAAATAAACACTATTTCCAGGATATTAAACGGCATACGAACTCGTTTATTAATCAGATCCCCTAATTGAAATAGGACATATTTTGTATCTCGTGGGACCAAATAAAAGTTCACAAGAAAACCCATTTTTCCTAGTTATATGAGAGAAAAATTGCAACAACATTTTGCAACATCACCAACCTCAGAATCCCAGACACGAACGACGGTATCTTCTCCGGCGCTAATGATGGTCTTGTTGAGAGGACCCCAAATAGCTCTGTTAATTCTTCCCTGAGGACCCTTAATCACCAGAATAGATTCACCAGTCTCTGCAAATCAATCACCAAAATCAACACACAACAAATTCTTATAATAATGATCTTTTTCACAACCTACTTCAACATTAGGTTTTCTAATGACCGGTATTGAATTTGATTAGTTCTCTATTTATATTAGTTCAATAAGTTTCAACAATTCTTATCCCCAAAAAAAAAAAAAATGGCAGTAGTAGAGCTAGGGCTTAGGCAAATCAATTATAAAATTAGTACTAGATCAACCGAAAATTAGCATAAAAAAGAACTCCTTAATTAAGTCAGCGATTTCTATGAAGAGTAGAGCAAAGGATTTAGGCAAATCAATTCCGAAAAACAATCCAGAATTATCCCAAAAAAGAAAAAAGAAAAAAAGAGAGAAGAAAAAAGGGGGGGAAGTGAGGGATTACGATCGTCAGGGTCATGGGAGATGTGCTTGACGTGAATAGCAGAAGTGAGGCCCATGAAAGGATCGGTGGTGATGACGGCGAGCTTATCGCCGACGGATAAATCGACGGACCTGGCCGGAGAGTCGAAGGCGAAGGTGAAGAGCTGGTGGCCGGTCTGAACATCCCAGAGCTTGGCGGACTGGTCGGCGCTGCCGGTGATGAGGAGGAGGGAGTCGCGGGAGACGTCGCAGGACCAGACGGCGCCGTTGTGACCGCGGTAGGTGCCGAGGCGCTCGCCGTTGTCGGCGAACCAGACGGTGGGAGTGTGGTCCTTCGCGCACGAGAAGAGTAGGTCCCCCTCGCGGTTGTACTTCAGGAACGTCAATGGCCTCTCGTGCCCTTTCATCAGAATCGGCCTCATCTTTCCCTTCTTCTTCTGGGTTTGTTGCTTCAGAGAAAGATGAGAGAGAAACTAGGGTTTCCAACAAACAAGAAAGAAGAACAAGCCAAAAAAGAGATTTCTCAGCCTTTCTTCTTCTTCTTCTTCGTCTTCTTAGGTTTTGCAGAGCCTTGGGCGGTGAAAATTATGGGCCTGGGTCCTGTAATTGGGCTAGATTTGGCCCATTTCAGAGTGGACTATATTTTGGGATAATTATGGGATACACCCCGAATTAGTCATGGGTATCCACTTTTGCCCCAGCATTAAAAGAACTATTATAGAATATTCCACGGTAGTTTTCATATATATATATATGTTATAAAGGTTGGACTATATATATATATATATATATATATCCTATGAAATGCTCAGTACGTAATACGAGCTTTAGGCTTCTGTTTGTAATTAATGTGATTGTTTAACCATGATAGCTTCCCTCCAAACATCTCCTCGAGATTGTCTGTGATCTGTTTATAGTAGTCACATAATCTTCGTATTATTCTTGAAAAACACTCCTTATGCTTGTCATTATAATAACAACATGGAATCTCATTGGAGTCTTTGCAATAAATCTATGGTCTAATTCAATCCAAGGCGTGAATCTATGGCATTCCGTTACAAAGAGCTCATCTTTTCTAATCTTCTTTGAAATTTAGGAAACATACCCTCCTTTTTTTGTTTTTCCTTCTTAAAAGTTTTGGCTGTCTTAAGATGATTATTGATAATTTAATTATGTATGTATATGTTCCAACAAAAAAAATTGTAGATAAATGTCTTCTATGCCGTACTACATAGTATGTCATAACTCTCTATTTAAAAACTTGTAACAACTAATTAATTTACGTATAATTTCTTATTTAAAATCTTATACATATTCTATCAAATATTGATATAAAGAAAATATATCATTGAAAAATATTATATTTGAATCACCTAATAAGTACAATATAACACAGATCACGATACAAATAGTAGATGAGAGGAGACATAGGAACCCCCACCCATATATATATATATATATATAAACATAATCTATTTAACTCTACCCCTACCCATATATATAAATAAATATATATAAAAATAAACATTTATTTATTTATTTATTAGGTGATTATAAACATAATCTGTCGATGCTTTTACATGATGAAAATATACAACAATTATGTGTATTAATAAACATAATGTGATCATTAATATTCACAAGCAACTGTGTGGTAGAACTTTGCCATTAACATTGTTACATGAGGATGGAGCTTCTTCCTTGTGGTAATAAGTTAATTTCACATCTTCAATTCTAATCCCACTGCATGGATTATTTGCACTGCAATCAAATTTAATCGCGACTTGTGTTGTTGATGTACCTTTTATGTCCTTTTGTATGCTACAATGCTACATCACTTATTTTGGCACTAGATTCCTACATACATACATATATATATATATATATGTACATGCACACATTATTCGTCATTAATTAGTTGTTTATTCACTTCATTATTGACAAACTACGAAGTTCTACAAAAATTTTTCATGTTATGTTTCAATGTAAAACACATAAGAAAGAACAATGCCAATTAGTTAGGGGATACTAGACAACCGTAATGTCCTACACCACACACCAACAGAAAGCAAGTTACATAACATGGGACTTGAAAATGGAGTTAAAATTTATCAATTGTGGTGCCCAATATGGTTAGTTAGCTAGGAACGGAGCAAGGATTTTAGTTTAGTGGGGACACTAGTTAGAATATATATATATATATATATATATATATCAAATTTCTCGTTTCCCTTTTTTTCCCATACACATGCTAACACAAAATAATCATTACATATTAGAGTTTGGAAAATACTTAATATAACACAATACTAATACTAATTATATTATCACAACCTGATTAAAAAATTAAATCTAAAACCTTCTCATAAGAAAATGAATTCACAAGCGTGTTCTACTATAATTCATGTACGTATTAGTTATTGAAACTAATATAAGCTTTCTATACAAGTGAAGAGGAGAAGGTGAAAAACAAAAAAGAAGTCAAATAATGGTTAAGATCATTCAACTGAAAGAGATTATGTAACAAAACCAATTTAAATATTTAAATATTTGTGAGATAGGTTGAAGGCAAAAACTAAGAGGGTCATGTTTGAGGGAAAAAAAATATTTTTTTGGGGGGCACTTTTGAAAAACTATGTAAACTTACAAGCTAATTATATATATGTTTTAAATTTAAGTGGTGGCACATGGCCTCTCTCATGCTCACCGAGCTCCATCTATGACGATAGTATCCAAAAAATTTTCTTATAAGTAAACATTATGTATGTAGTTGATCTCAATTAGTTAGTTTGATTGTGAACAAAATTATTCATGTAGTACCGTTTTCATGATATATAGATAGGTAGTGAAGATGCATTGTGTGTGTGTGTGTTACCTGAGCAGGACAATTGTCATTATGTGGACAGCAATTTTGGCCTATGAAAATTGGATTTTGCACTTGCATGATTGCATTAAGAAATAGGACCCCTTGGACGAAAACTTTGCTTGGTCTAGGCCAGGACTTAATCCTCAATCCATTCTGAGTACCTGTAAAAACTGTCTTTTTAACTGTCACGTTTTGGACCCCTTCTTCTTCCAACTCTTTTGCTAGGCTCCCTATGCTGCAACCAAACACACACACAACACCCCCCCCCCCCCCAAAATAAACATACATACATACATATATATATAATTGTTTACTAACCTAATGCCATGACCAGGACCACATGAGATGTGCTCAATCCACAAGTTCCTTGTGCCAGGACCGATTGAGATGCAATCATCCCCAGTTTTAATGGAGGAATTTAGAATCATTAAGTTTGTCGACGGCTGCACGTGGATTCCATCGGTGTTCGAGCTATTCCTGGTCGCCCTTACCGTGACTCCTTGCATTTGCACATTTTGGCAGCGGTTTATCACTAGGTGAAACTTGTGGCTGTTTAGTGAGAGTAGCCATTGACCCTTGTATTGTTTGAGTTGGTAAACATCAGTGTGAAATTTCACAAATTATATTACACAAATAGGTTACAAATTTTAATTCAGACAAGAAGTTTCATATACAGTAGCATTTAGATAAATAATTAAGTAAACGTCATGCTTTTTAAAAATAAATAATAAATAAAATTAAAGAGAATGAACAACTAGTACTATATCTAGAGCAAAAATCTAAGGTTAAAGAAAAAACGCCCCAAAAAAAAGCAAAGAAAAATAAAGGAAATAAATTCAAGCTCAAGAATGCTAACATTTGACAAAAGATAGTTTTTATGAGTTTATCAATGAATTTAAGATCTCATTACAAAGCAGCTTCTCCAAAAGGGTTCCTCATGTTTGTTATCTTTATAATCATTGAGTTCGATAATTACGGTGGATATAGAATATTAAATTATCCTAATCCGGGCATCCGTCCATTATCTCAAGTAAAACAATTGGGAAAATCCACAGTTTCTTATTCATGAAGATATCAACAAATTTCTATGTGACATACCCATAACTATATTCAATACTATTCTAAAAACATGTCATGGCACTTATAGTACTTGAATCATGAGGGCATTGTATTTATGTTTGCACTTCATAAAAATTCCTTTTGTTATTAATATCTGTAATTTATACAATGTTTCTCATGTAAAACTTGTTTAATTATCTTTTCAACATTTTTTCCATCCTAAACATTAGAAAAATGTATTAGAGCAAATTTTCTTATTTTCAAATAATTTGAAAAGCCATATTCCACGGATATTGATATTTTCATCCCAACGAACCGAGAGGAAGAAAAAGAGTGAGCAAAATCATAATTAAACCTCGTCCCATGAAGTAACACATTACATAAAAAAATAAAAAATAAAAAAAAAATAAAAAAAAGAATTGGGAGCCAAAAAATTATATCTTATTCAGTACAAATAAGACCACGAACTCTAGTCTTGCAAACAATGCTTGGTTAGCAATTTGGAATCAAACGATCACAAACAAAAGAGAACTGATAAATGTGTTTTTTAGCTGAATAACATTACATACTTCACAATTATCAGAGAAGAAAAAAAAAAGGTACATACTTACTCAAATAAGATTCTGTCCACACTATCAGTAAAACATGAGAAAAACAAAATCTTGTACAATCCTATTTGCTGCTTCATGTATTTGCCTTTTCTGTACACGTAACTTAAAACCGGCCCCAAAGATTACAGGAGATCGCATTGAAAAAAATGAATTGGCACCATAAGCAACAGGCGTAAGGCGAAACTTGGCAAATGCATAAAAGGAAGCTCGTTGCCTTTTTTCATATATTTACATCAAGACACAAACCGAAAGTTGATGTTTGACCTAACTCGAGAATCCTTCAACTGACCTGTTTAGACTCGGAAATTCAGCTAGATGCTTCAAGGACTGTGCAAGGTTTTGAGGTGATCAGCCACATTCTTTATGTGGTCAACCACATCGTGGGAACTGCTAAGTCGTTGAAAATCAGATCGGTGAAGGACAGTCCCTTTGATTTGCCTCGAGTCGGGCTCTGGATCATTTTGTTTCTTTTTTGATGTAAAGCAGTGGCGTACACGAACAAGATGATTTCTTAACTCAGTTGTGTACCTCCCACGCACCTTGACCACCAAGATAACTTCTTTGTCTCTGGCATCTTCGCACCAGGAGTTTAGCGGGACACCATCAACAAACTCTTCCAGTGTTTGGAAGTCCTCGTGGTGAACCGACACCTCTGCAATATGATCTGGTCTGATAATTCCAGCAGCTGGAGTAACCTAAATCAAAAGAAAAAACCAATTTTTTTGATAAGAAATTTCAAGATATCAAAACAAAATCAGAACAACAGAACCCAAGAGAGAACAAAATAGATAAATTTAAAGACAAAAGAAGAAAATGAAGTCTTCAAACGCAATGAAAAACCAAAAATGAGCGAAGCCAATTTCGAATGAAACAAGTTACCTCTAGCCATCGCGGAAAGCCAAAAGAACCTCTAGGAGTCGGATCTGATGAAAGCCCATCATCCTTAACTGTAGACTGTCCTTCACAGACTATTTCATACAATGCATCTTTTTTTCCACATTTATTAGTGATGCGCAAGATGGAAGTATCCTGGTTTTGAAGAATTATGTTGTTTGTACTGATGATTGTTTCCGGAACCTTGCACAATTCATCGATCATAAATTTGATCTTCTTATTTGATCGAAGAATCTCTCCGAGCTCCTGTCTCCTAACTGACTCATCAACTCGTGCAATATCAACAGTAAATATGCAGCGGACGGGCTTATGGTCACTGTCTGTCACATCCATGCAAGCATCATACCTAGCAAAGGGAAGATGCCGAGTTTTTCAAATTTTAAGAAGACCATTTTACATGCACAAGAAACACATACACAGAAGATATGCTTGCAGCAGGTGCACTATAAGCATGTTTACTTAGACAGGAGTTAGACCAGAGTCCCCTCATACACATGTTGTAAATATCAAGTTGTTTGATGCAAATCAAAAAGCTATAAGACTCCATCCAAAATGAAAATTGATGAGCTTGGTTTGCTACGTTGATGTCATTAAAACATAAGCTTGGTAACATATGCATTCAAATAATTATGGACTACGCAAACCCTGTAAATCAGAAGATATCTATCCAAAAAGTAAACGAATTTGGGCAAATATATAGGAACTTACTGCAAATATGAGCCCGAATAACGTAAGGGTAATGTGACACCATCTTGTGTTCTATGTAAATGGAAAGAAATCTTTCGTTCTAAAGGAACTTACTGCAATATTGAGGAAACTACAGGACACTGCAAACTGCATTCTGATACTGGGGTTGAACGACTATCACGATATAATATTCTATCACACCAAGCTGGAATGCGCTTCTTTTCACCAGAATCATACCCTGCAGAAGATGAATTACAAAAGGTTAATAACTTTCAAAAGCTTTTGATCATGCTCAGCGAACAAATCTCGGAAAGGACTGTGAGCCTGTTAATTGTTAAGAGACTATTCTTACCCGAGAAGATTTTGAAAAATTCCATAAACACACAAAATAGTTACAAAACGACCTCAAACAGTCTAATTAGCATCTAGTTCAAAAATATTCTAATATGTTTTTGAACCGTATGATAATGCCAGATCCCTACAGACTAAAAGATACCTGCTAAGCCAACTTGGTGTCTTTCAAACTTGTATGTGGGAGGAAACTTTATGACAGCTTCCCGCATTCCTTGAAAGACGTTTCCAGCTTCCATTTCTGCTCGAAGCTGATCCCTTTCTCTTAGCCAATCAAAGCATCTTTGTGACACAAAATCCCTAGCTTCGTCATAAGATATACCATCAAGTCGATAATTAAAATCCCCGAGAAATGTCACCATGTCAGCCTCTGATAATTCAGGAATGCCTTCAGCAGAGTAGGTAGTACCAGCCTATGAAGAAAATAATGCCTTGTCAAAACAAATAGAAGAAGATTGCCTCCATTAAAAATAACTAAGATCAAATGAGCTGGCTCTAGTCAATGCATATACGTACATTTGTATTCCGTAGCATCTGAGCAGCAGATGAAGCGCCAGCTGCAACAGAAAGGACCAATGGCAATCCAGATCTATAAACAAGCCAAAATAAATACATTGAGAAGGCAAGCGAACAATACAAGAACAGGTACAGCAGTGTACCAGCAGCAGCAGTAAAAAGATTGGTCGGTCTGCTGAAGGTCATCGTTCGATATATGTGATCAAAGTCTGCATTCCGGCGATTGACTGCCTCTAGATGTGCAGCAAAGTGACAGTTAACAAAGCACATTATTCTGTCATACACTCTAATCCTCAAACCAACAGCTCCCTGCACAGCAAACATTTAGCCACATCAATTTCCATTTGGAACAAAAAGGGGCCTCATATGAACATGTATCAACATTGAAGCTGTATCAAACCACCTTCAGGAACTAAGCTAATATACCTATGCCCCCTCCCCCCACACCCCCCCCCCCCACCCCCCCCAAAAAAAAAAAAAACTTAATCTTCTATTCTTCCCGTCCTCTCTTTGGCATTAAGACAGCACTAATCAATTAGGCGGACAAATAGATTGTGCTTCATACGATAATAGCAAATAATTATAAAAAAGACTCAAAGCAACCCACCAAGTTAAGTTCAGACTTTTAGTTTCATTGAATATAGTTTGACACTTTGTTCTCAAAAGGCAAAACGCCTAGCGGAAGACAAAGTAATGCTCGTAAAAAATTCTTATTTTGTGCTATCGTCTTTCTCCTCCCGGGGCACGCCTTCACATGAATGAAAGTAACAAAATTGTGCTATCACAATCATAAAGAGGGGGCCTCACCTTATTACCAATAGCACGCCCAAAGCCACATGGAACCGCTGCTGCGTCAACATCCCCTACATAAGCTCTAAGATCATTTCTCACCCTAAAAGATGAAATTCAACGATCATTTTACCAGAACCTCAAAAAAGGATAAAGAACGTAGAAAGCTTCCAAAAAGGTGGTCAAACAAAAATGTAAATGCATGATTATTAATAAAACAAAAAAATTAAATTAAATTAATAAAATTTTCAAGTGTCCTACCCTGATTTCCAAAATATTCTTGTCAAGGGTGAAACAAAATATTACAGCATTTCACACATTATTTCTAATAAATTAAAGTTACAGGGTGCTTAAGACAAGCAAATATTCTGTTAAAGGCAATGATAAAGGATTTTGTTTATGTGACGTTGAACAATAGCAAATATTCTATTCCAAGAAAAGTACTGACCATGCAGCAATAAGCAAGCCTGCTAATTGTCTAGAACCAACACGATCAAACGTTGATCCTTCATCCAATGTTTTGCCTATCATCTCCAGCCACCACTGCCCAACAGAACTTCCCTCAAGACCTACCTACAGTTAAAAGAAAACAAGGAAGTTTATAATCGAGAAAAACAGCTGTTCAAGAACTATGGAGAAAAAATAGAAATAAACAAGCCATATCTTGTCAGAACGTCATATTTTGATTCCTTCTATTTAAGTAGAGCCATTTCATGTTTATATGAGACATTCTCCTCTTAATTTTATTGCCTAATTAAATGCTTATCAGGTTCCCAGTCTTCAGTATTCAAATTCTTCACAGTTCTACTCATGTTAACTTGCATGATCAAGAGAGTTCATGTTGCCATTTGACTAGGAAAAACTGCCTCTTATAAATTCATGAAAGTTTTGGCAGAACATACAGTCTCTTTAGCTGCAGACATAGCAAGAAAACCAGCACCCATTTCAACTTCTTGGAGCCCAACAACAACAATGCTGACATCAGAGGTGACGGAACCTAGCCAGGAAATGAGTGAGTCATGAGACACTCTTCCCTGTCCAACATTCCATGTACCAGTCAAAATTTTCAAATTCTCTATCCTTGTATACAGAAACTCTTTGCCAGCCAACTCTGAATGCACTATACCATCAAGGGGTCCAGGCGATGTGACATTCCATCCGCGTATACCACCATGGTTTGCCAAGGTGAATATATAACCTGCTCCTGCAGCCATTTTTATCACGGGACTGCTGTGAGCTACCCATCCTCCAAGCATATTACCCTCGAGGTCGAGTACCTGGACGGTACCACTTAGATAACCCACCCATATTCGCATACCAAAAGTACAAAGGCATTGAACAGCAGAAGGATGATAATGGAAATCTTGTATACGATTGCCATTCCCGTCCCACTGCACAAGCAAGCCACTTGTACACCCAGTCCAAACCATACCATCTATAGTCATCACCAGTGCTTCAGTTCTTCGATTATCATCTCCAAAGGTGCCCAATGCTGCAACTCGACGAACAGCATCGGCCGCTCCCATTATAGCATTGCGTGACCGCTGGAAGAATCCAAAAAAATTTTGTGTTTTCTCTTTCTTCGACCCAGAAAGGACTTCCACAGAGATGTCCTGTACAGACAATATGTCCACTCGATTCTCCAGCTGACCGTCTGTATTAAAAACTTTCAGTAACTCTCTCGTACGAGAATCCCTGCAACATAACAACTAGTATAATAAATAAAATCTACTACCTAGGATATGCCTACACTTACAAAAATGCAAAACTTATAATTTCATGTGAAGCATTAATGTCCTCTTAAAATACAGGTGAACACATAAGGCACGAAGCACATATGCATCCAAAAATTACAAGAAACTTTTAATTTTCTTTATTTTTCTTATTTCTTTTGGTTGGTACAAAGAATCACACAAAATATATATATAGTTAAGAAAGAAACATCAACACTCCTTGCCTTTGGCTGAGATACAAATTTCATGCTGATGACAAACTGAAGGCAATATGTAAAAGATTGAATTGACAATGACACTAATTATCACATATAAGTCAAAAGGACTTCATATTTGAATCCAGGGAAAATATGATTTTACTCAAAAAAAATGCACAAAATAAAACATATTGGAAGTAACAACAAATAATATTGAGAATGTAGGCATACCAAAAGGCAAACGATAAATAGCCAGCACTCCACACTTTTGCTCTAGTATTATCTGACAACAGGTATTTGACATCCAAATTTAATGTGTTACTATATCCATTTACAGCAACTTGGCTCCTTGGGTCAATGAACGATCTCTCTATTAACATTGCAGCCATGGGCCTTTCTTCGGCAGTTAAAGAAAGAGATCTTTCAATAGCTTCCCAAGGCCATATTTTAATCACACCGGCCTCTGAACCGGACCACAGGTCTCCTGAATGAGAAAAGAAAAACAGAAAGCGTCAAGAAACTGTTGATATTCATCAATAAACATGCTTCAGAAAATTATTGAACATGCATCCTTACATGAATAAGAAGGCACCAATAACAGCATTTTTTCACTTTCCTTTATTTACTTTCCTTGGGACATACGCGTTTGGCTTCAACTGTGCTAGTCTCTACTAATACATAAAAATTCCAGCTCTTTACATGTAATGTTTATAGTTGAGAAACACCAAGGACCTTCTATTTTATTTTTATTTTTATTTTTCTAACAGATCTTCCTACATCTATATATAAACGCTGGTTTATCAAGAATACGCAAGAAAAGTACTTCGAATTGTTGATTTATCGCCAGAGATGGCTTAGAACAAATAATTTATTATCAAATGGATTTGTCCATTCTAATACTTCATCTGAGAGTTATCAACATTTATCAAAGTTGTTCCTATCTAACAGAATGCTATTGGATGACAAAGAAGTTGTTGAGAAAAAAGATGGCTTTTCTCGGATGAAATGGTTGTTGCTATCTGCTACAATAGCGAATCATTGATTTAACTGAATAACTATATAAACTAGATAGACGTTTCTCTTCGTCTCAGGTCAACAGATCTTCTCAATTGAAAGATCCCCTACTATGGATAATACATTTTCTGGTTGACCGACTAGTTCTAATTGTTTTGTTCTGAAGCAAAGAAATCCACTAGGCGGTTTGGTATGGGTTTAATTGGACTCCCACGGAAGATTTTGAATCCCTCGCCTTATTCATCCCCCCTTGGAATTCCTCCTACCAAATAACTATAAGTCCAAAATTCCATCCATCAAATATTTCAACATTTCCTCACAAGCAAACAAGGCCTAAAGCAAATTATTTTCTATTCAATGTAACTGCTCCAAAATCCAATTCCATTTAAAATTCTTAGCAACAAAAGCAACATATCTAAAAACATAATGATAATCAGAGCCATCAAGTGACAGAGAAAATTTTATAAAACTCTTTCTTCTATTTTTCTGGAATTGCAAAATTTAATTCATTCGATTCTCATAGCAAAATGTAAACGAGCAACCAAACAAACAAAACTGACCATTAGCTGTGATGACGAGCGAAAGCACGGGGGCTTTTTGAGCCAGCCACGACAAGGCCTCCTTGAAAGCATCGCCATTTTCATCCATTCTCCAACACCTGATTCTCCCATCCCTATGCCCACTCCACACCACCCTCGCCCCCTCATCCGCCGCCAGACACAGAGCCGGCGACGTCCCTACCGACTCCTCGAACGGCACCGCGTCCTCGTGGTCGTCGCCTTCCCTGGCGGCGGCGTAGAGATCGGTCAGCTCCCACCGGCGGAGACCACACTCGGTGGCGGCCCAGAGATGGGAGCTCGTGGCGGCGATCGAGCGGAGGAAGCGGCCGATCTGAGCCTCCCGGAGCGGGTGAGGCCTCACCTCCAGGCTGAACGGCCGGTGAGGGTGCACGGCGGCGCGAACAGGCAGGCGGAAGATGCCGGAGCCGCCGCCTCGCGCGATGAACTCCGGGAGAGGATTCGGAAGAGGAACGGCGTCGGTAGGGAAGGAATTGGAAGGTGGAGAATGGTGAGGGGTGAGGGAGAGCTTGCGGTCGAGGAATTGGAGCATGTAGTCGAGGCGCTTGGAGGCGGACTCCATGGAAGAAGAGTCGCCGTTCTTGAGGAGGTCTTGCTCGTCTTCTTCGTCATCGGAGGAGTCAATGAAGCGGCGGTCGGAACTGGAACGGAGATTGGTGGTGGTAGCGGAGCCGGTGCCGGAGGTGAAGAGGCCGAAAACATCGTCGTTTGGGTCAGGTGGATCCATGAGAGAGAGAGAGAAGAGGATGATAGGGCGAGAAAATCTAGGCAAAAATGAAATTACTACAGGATCTGTCTGTTTGTATATGACTCTTGGGCGTGAATTTTACGTTGAAAAATAAATAAATAAAGTAAGACAGATAATTTAATAGGATAAGACTATGGTAAAGATTGTTTTGATATAATTCTTGATTGGTCTCCTCTTTAGACTTTTCATAATGGTATGGTAATTATGGTATGTAATTGTTTTAGGATATAATTCTTTAGTCTTGGATCTATTGAGTGAAATATTGCATATGTAAGGTAATTATGGTATGCACTAGCTCATATTGTAATAGACTAAAAAATTTAACAAAATTAAAAAATACTCATTATGTCATTATTCACCCCTGTTCTGCCCTTCAATAATCTCGAATAGGGCTTCACGGACAGCCCCACCGTTGTTGTTGACCCACTAGCCTTGTTGTTCAATTACAGCACAGATCACTGAGTATAAAGGTAGAGCAAAGAAATCTCCTGATAAAACAGTTGCGACGAAATGACGGAGAGAATCCCGATGCCTACGACACAGTCTCCACCGATCTCAAGTCCGCCGAGCAAGGAGTCTCTCTGCCTCCTCACCGCCCTCTGCGGGGCCCCACCCTAACGCACACAGCACCTACCTCACCAAGAACATCGCTCAAGATAGAGAGAGGAGGAGGAGGAGGCAGTGGCAATGGGTCTTCCCATGGAAGCGAAGAGGCTCGGTCCAGCCTTTTTGGGCAAACCTAGTTGCCAACAGTGGGTCTTCCCTTTGAACAACAGCTTCACGAATAGCCCCACCACCGCCGTCAACCCACCGCCCTTGCCGTTTAGGTGCAATACAAATCACCGGGCATAAAGCACGACTAAGAAACATCCGAATGAAAGAACGTCGAGGATACAACGGAGGGAATCCCAATGCCTACTGACACCGTCTCCACCAATCCCAAGCCCACTGGGTAAGGAGTCACTCTACCTCCTCCAAACCCATTGCGCGAGGCCCACCCTGATGTGGCAGCAACCTAGTCACCGACGATGGATCTCCTATTTGTTTTATCAGAATTTTTTTAATCAGATCAGATTAAATTTTTTTGTTGAAGAAAAAAATATAAATCTCAAATTAAATGAAAGATTATGTGTATATGAGATTATATTAATATTCGTTGCACCTTATATCATAGCCATTTACTTCCTCACGTGATCATTTTTTAACTGTTAGATGGATTACTACAAGTAGTTACTTTGAGGCCCTACCAGAGTATTTTCCAATTTTCCAATTTAACATAATATTAGAAATATGCCAGAAAATAGAAAATAAAAAATAAAATTTCAGAGGATATCTAGTATTATATATGTGTATATATATGTATATTAATTAACATCAAGAAAAATTAGTACATCCCAGTTAGATTGAAAACTACTATCAATCTATCTGGTACTAAGTTCTCAACTTAATTTTATTAATGAAAAAACAAAAACCATAGGGGAAGTACTCAAATGATAAAGATAATAACACCTAATAGTAAAGAGCTACTCAAATAGACAGCTAGTAGCAACCCCACAGGGAAAAGCCTAGACCTTCACCTCAGAGAATACCATCGGTCTAAAACATCTTTAGATAAAACCCAAAGGAAAAAACTCTTAGAGCGAAAAAAGAGTACATAAAACCTTTGCACTTGTAAATCATCTCAGAACAGATTGTCAAGAAAAGATTAATCATCATTTAACGAACCAAACATCCTTGTACTTGTATTGGTTGACAGAACATGAGAACATAGAACATCATTGAATCCATCTCTTTCAGCAACCGGTTTCCAAATAAATCAATCTCCTTCAATTGTTCAAAGTCTGAAACCAAACATATCAAAGTCCAAATATGAAAAACAAGTGTTGGAGTAAAATAGAAAGGAAAGGAAAGAGAAATAAATAAATGGAAATTTTAGCACTTTGCCTTCTTTTAAGATTCGGTGCCGAGTTAAAACATTACATATCAAATTTCTCAAATGATAAACGAATTTGTTCTCAGAATATATATGAAAAACAATGCATTTATAAACAGAATCAAATTTCGCAATATGACTATTCCAATTCCACAAAGAATATTAAGATAATATTAAGAATATAGGTAAGGGATGTTCTTACCATGATGTATATATTTTGGAAAAGGACAAGTACACGTGTGAAATGGTGGCTATGTTCTAGCTTCTTTCGAAGAAGAGGCTGCATTTTCTTTGTTATTCTGAATCTTCTGATCATGACCAGCCGTATCTTCTCTAGAATTCTGGTCATCCTGGAATTACAGATAAAACACAAAGATACAAGTCGCTTGTATTTCTCTGTTTGCAATATTTATTATTTTCTAGGTAAGCTATATAAATAAATGTTGAATAAATTACACTAGCAAACTCAATTTTCGAAGGGATTTGAGCAAACTGCGTGGAATTGGCATCCCATTATAATTCTGATTTACCAAAGTCCCACTTAACAGTTTACACAAATATTCTTATATCAGACTTCAAAAATATATATATATATATTAATATCAAAGTTTTATGAAGGCGGGATAATGCATACCACAGTTCCTGAGAACATCCATTGTAATGCTATATATGAGTCGTCCCAAAGTTTTCTTATGCTCCTATTGAGATCACCCTCCCATAGCTCTTCGATTGGTTCGGCTTTTTGCAGAGTTCTAAAAATCGAATCAAAATAACGGAATCGAAGACGAGGGCCTGCAATAATTAATTTGTTCAAGTTCGGGGTGTTTGTAGTTCCATGAGAGAAGCTCCTCATCTCAAGGTATGCACTCAAAATTATTTTCTTCAACTTTGGAAATTGTAACTTATTATTTCCACTATGAAAGCATTTGAGATTGGGTAAACACTGAAGAGCTAAGATTTTCAATTGGCTGAAAACAATCTCGCTTTTTGCAGCTGATTCATCCTCTATCTGATCATTGACATGAATTACTTGAGTCATCTGATCACATTTACCAATGAGAACTCTTGTGAGTTGGGCCAGACTTGTAGCTGTTGAGGAATTAAATAAACTTATCAACCCATTACATTTCCACACTACAAGATCTGTTAAGTTTGTAGCCACGACCTGCGAAAAGATTATCAAATTTATTAGTATAAAGAAAAAACACTGTAAAGAGGATTTGTAATCTTGTATTCCCAAAGAATTTTAGTCATCATAGTGTCAATATAAATGTAGCATTATATTTTAGAGATTTGTATCTTTTCTACAATACATTCCAAATACAAATCCCAGCAACAAAACTTTCATGCAATTCTTATAGTAAATAGTTTTTACACCTGTGTTTTCTCTATATACTATGCAACTTTGGACCAAATCCTAATGAATGGTATATCAGAAGAACAAATTAAATAAAAAATTGAATCACTTTCAAATTTCAATGAACGTAAAATAGTAAAGAAATGATACCTTTTCATTAAACAGAGGTTGTTGGGCCTCCAACTCTCTTTTTTCATCAACAGCTTGTAGAGTTGGTATTGTTGATTCATGAGAATTTGGAATAAATGTCTTCAATTCGTAACAACTCCTTATTTTGAGCTTTAATAAGGAAGGGAATTCAATGCAATCTCCTTCACAAAACCTTTTGAGTTTTGGAAGATGTTCAAGCTCAAGAGATTCAAGTTTAGGGAATGAGATGATGTTCTCCAACCTCCCATCTTCTCCTACTGCTTTTGTGACTATCTGTTCCATGGCCTCACAATTTGATACAGATAGCCTCTTAAGCAGAGTAAGGCTTTGTACCATTGCAAAAGAGAACATATACTGTACGTTGTTGTATTTAGAGATTCCCAGTTCTTGTAAATTTCTGAAACTCATTCCTGCAACTACCTGCAAAAATGAAATAGACTTTTCTTGGACTGTCTTTTGCTACATACAATGAGCTCCACATTATTATTTGCTTCTCTGTTATATTTCTTTGTTTAAAAACTTCCAGTATTGTATGTTACTGATTTTTCTTAATCGGGATGTATTTGTATTTATAGAAAATTAATGCCTTAAATTTGGAACTTACCGATATCTTTTATATAACTTAACAAGAGAGAAATTATTAGCAATTTCTTTTGTGATGGTTTAGAGGAAAGTCAAATTTCATGAAAAGATGACAAGTTGAAGGCTTTCAAACGTAATGTCTACACAAGTTGAAAAGTCACTGAGCAAAATAATAATAATAATAATGTAAAGATGACCTCAATTTTATGAAAGACTTAATTGAAACACAACACTATAGTTGGTTCTCTAAACAAATCGTTTAATATAAATTCGTACAAATTCAAAGAGAAACAAAACAATAGAAAAATTGTCCAAACTATTGTAAACAAATATTTTTATCTTTATCTTTTTTTTTATTTTTAAAAATACATTTTTAGAGAAACCTTTAGGTAGTAAAAGCCAAGTAATTTGTATTTGTCGAAAGATTAAATGTAGATTCAAGTTTAATTTACGAATTTTCATTTATATATGTGGGTTAATATGACAGTACTAAGCTCTAAGTTTTTCAAGGAAAATAAATGATTTCTTTTAAATAATTGTATTATTTATAAAAAAATAAAAATAAAAAAATAGCTTCAGAAGTTTATATATTAGAATAATTAATTTGAATAAAGAACAATGATGACATTCAATAACAATTTGGGCATGTGTTTGCTAACAAGTCTGGGGAATGGAATCTTTCGATTTTGTCTCTTCTTTTGTGACTAAAATTAGGGCAGTGCATGAAAACCGTCAATCCGCCCAAACCGATCGCCCCCGCACCGCCCTAGTCATTACATGCCCTTTCAACCCATCCACCTTCTTTGTGGGTGGTGATGATTTTAGGATTTTGATTAGCGGGCTGGACCCATCTGCCCATCAATTGTTCTTGGTATAAATTATATTATATAATATTTATATTTAACATTTTGACTTATGAGTCCCATTATTTACTATTACTATTGTTTTTTTATTCTTGCTGAAATTAAAATGTTAATGACTTACATACTAATAATACTATAATAGTAATAGTAAACTATTCAAAAATATTCAACGTTTATTCACTATATCTCTTGTTTCTCCTCGTCTCTTCATCCCTCATTCTCAAACTCTTAAGCATCAAGCTTCTGTACATGCAGATGGGATTATATACATACATAGGATTGCAAAATCCCCATGCCTTACTGTGTTATCTTTTATCTTTGCATCTTTTCAAGCTATTACCTACGGACGGTAATCAATTTTAAATCTTACGTTTGTTACATATTTGAACTTTTTTTTTTCATTTTTTCATTTTTTATGTTTTAATTCAATTCCTTTCTCTCTATTAAAAAAATTCTCTCAACATTCTCTACCCACCCGCCAAACCATCCATCCCTGTCTATCCTCATTAGGGGTGGCAATTCGTGTCGTGTTCGGGTCCACGGGTCCAACCCGAACACGACCCGTTCTTTTTCGTGTCAATTTCGGGTGATCCGAATTTGACCCGTCCACTATTCGTGTCGTTTTCGATTCGTGTCGTCGTGTCGCGACCAGGGGTGGCAATTCGTGTCGTGTTCGGGTCTAACCCGAACACGACCCGTTCTTTTCCGTGTCAATTTCGGGTGACCCGAATTTGACCCGTCAACTATTCGTGTCGTTTTCGAGTCGTAAAATTCATGTCGTTTTCGATTCGTGTCGTCGTGTCGCGACCCGTATTGTCACCCCTAATCCTCATCCACCTCCAACCCGCCCAAACCATCTATTAGTTGGGCTGGTATGGGTAGAGATTTTGACAATTTTATTGTCTTTTAACCCGCCAAGCACCCAACCGTCACCCGCCGAACCCGCCCATGCACACCCCTCTTCTATAGGATCACAGTTTTCTCTGCTTAGCTGCTTAAGTTATTGAAGGCTTTAATCAAATGTAGCTATAGACAGTAAACCATTGCACCTTTCCATTCTCAACTCTTGAAGATTCTCAAACATAAGCTCCAAAGATGACTTCATCAATTTTGTGAATGACTTAGTTGAAACACGGTATTGTCATTGGCTCGCTAGACAAACTTTTTCATGAATATAAAATTCTTACAAATTAAAAAAAAAGTGCAAAAATTGTTCAACATTTACAAATGAAATATTTTATTCTAATATTTATTTTAGGAAAAAAAAGTTTAGAGAAACCTTTTGGTAGTAAAAATCAAGTTTATTTGTATTTTTCAAAGGATTAAACACAGATTTAAGTTTAATTATGATTTTCCATATGTACATATTGTTAGTGCTGCGTGAACATGATAGTTGCATATATAGTGCTAACTCCACGTTTTAAAATAAAATAGATTTCTTTTGTTGATTTATACTTTTCTATTTTTTATTTTTTCAAAAAAAAAAAAAAAACATAAACAAAACAAAACAAAACAGCTTAAGAAGTTTATATATGGGATACGTAATTAATTTCAATAAAGAACTATCATGATATTGAATATAATATGCATAGATATGTTAGTATAGTAAGTAATGCGCTAGTAATTTAGGCATGTGTTTTGGTTCATTATGGAAGCTTAATAAGGAGCATTATGTTTGCTCTTGCCTGATATTATATTCCGAAATAGAGAAATATTAATGAAGTTGATAAAAGAAATTAAAATAGGATCAGGCGAATAAGTTCGGTACTTATAGTAATGATAATTTAATGAAGTATATATATACAGAAACATGTATGACATAATAAGTTCAGTACCTCTTGTCGTTGACTGATGATCTTGTTGGTGAGTGTAGTTAATCTTTTAGGTTTTATTTGACGCGCGCCTATACACACACATATATATATATACACACACAGAGAGAGAGGCCAGGATTGGAAAGTTTGAACTTCTTCTCTGTTCAAACTGGAATTATGAGTTCAAATAGGTGTTTTAAGGGAGAAAAAAATAAATGGTTACGGTTTGGATTTCGAAAAGGAAAAAAAAAAAAAAAAAGGAAGGAATTTTATTTAATAATTCAATTTGAATTATATAGATCAAGATTGGGTATCTGAATGCCCCAAGATATATCAATAGACTTTGCATAGGTTTTGTTTCTAACGACGTTTCTGTTATGAATTGATTTTCTTTTCTTTTCTTTTTTTTTTTTTTGGTTTTTTTTTTGTTGTTAAGAATCGGTTAATAGTCAATCGATTATGTTTTATTTCATTCTCTACGGAATCGATTGATTATGTTTTGATCTATGTATAATCTTACAAGATATCTATCACATTCGATCGAACCAACCATTAGATTATAAAGAATAATTAGAGAATGAAAGCCAAATGGAAATTAGTTAGGGAAAACGAAAGTAAGAAAAATAAAAAATTACCTTTTGGCTGAACAAAATTTCTTGAGCCATTCTTCCCTCTTCTACTTCTTCCACGGTAGTACTTGTTGAAGAAATGGACTTGGCGATGAATGTCCTCAATTCAGGACAATTAGTAAAGTCTATTCTTAATAGTGATGGAAATTCCATAGTATAATGATCATCTGCTTGACACAACCCAAACCTTTTGAGTTTTGGAAGATTTTCAAGTTCAAGAGATTTAAGTTTGGGGAATGTGATCTTCTTCGACTTTGTCTCCTCATGATCCCCTACTCCTTTTGTGATTACAAATACCTCTTCTATGAGATCACAGTTTTTTATGCTTAGCTCCTTAAGCTGTTGAAGGCTTTCAACCGTAGCTAAAGCCCATACAGACAACAAACTTTTGCACTTTTCAATAGTCAACTCATGTAGATTGTTAAACACAACCTGCAAAGATGACTTTAATTTTGTAAATGACTTGATTGAAACACAATACTATTAATGGTTCTCTAAACAAATCATTTCAATATAAAATTCTTACAAATTAAAAACAAAAAACAAAATGTACAAAAATTGTTCAAAATTTTGTGAATGAAATATTTTATTCTAATTTTTATTTAAGGAAAGAAAATTTAGAGAAACCTTTTGGTGGTAAAAACTAGAACTATGCTTAGCTTCTTAAGTAGTTGAAGGCTTTCAAAAGTAGCTAAAGCCCACATAGACTGCAAGCTTTTGCACTCACTGATGATCAACTTTTGTAAATTGTTAAACGCGGCTTGTAAAGATAACTTTAATTTTGTGAATGACTTAACTAAAACACAATACTATAATTGGTTCTCTAAACAAATCATTTCCATATAAATTCTTGCAAATTAAGTCAAAGAGAAAACAAATTAAACAAAATAAAAATTGTTCAGAATTTCGTAAATGAAATATTTTATTCTTACTTTTTTAATACACATTTTTAGACAAACCTCTACCTAGTAAAAACCAATTTCATCTGTATTTCTCGAAAGATTAAATGCATATTATTCAAGTTTTTATTATGATTTTTTTTTCATTTCAATATGTAGACATGCTGGGTCAACATGGTAGTACTTAATCTCAAAGTTTTCCAAGGAGAAAATAAATTATTGCTTTTAATTGATAGTCTTATCTATAAAAAAAAATTTAATAAAAAAATCAGTAATATTTGAAGGTTATATAGTGGATACACAATTAATTTCTATAAAGAATCGATAATGATATTCAATAAAATATGCATACATAAGTATTAAGTAGTGTTAGTAATTTGGGCGGGCATGTGTTTGGGTTCTTATTCGGAAATAGAGAAATAATGACAATAATATAAAGAAGAAATTAGAATAGGAATAAATTAATGGAATTTTAATAATGAAATAAAAATGCTAAAAGAGCAACAGGGGCTACCTTGTCGTTGAAGAGAGTTAGTCGTTCAATTGATCTTGTTGGTGGTGACGTCGGCATAAAGCTTTCCAGGTTTTCCAGTTCAATAAGCTCCAGACACTCCAAGTCCTGAAAACTGCTTGCATCTAATTCATTAACAATATGGCTAACACCTGGGATAGACTCCAATCTCAACTCCTTGGACTTTTTCATGAACCTTTGAAAGCCATCCTCATATAATAGAGTTCTATCCTTGGGATTGTTGACCCGCAACACTCTTGTTGATTCTTTGAAGGAATATCCATTATACGGTCCAATTTGAATGTGGTGCCTTTCCAAATTCAGAAGATTAAACATGTCTTCTGGCACAAAACTACCACCTGGTATACGTATTTGCAAAACTCTAAGCTTTTGCAGATCTTTTATTTCACTCACAAGACTGGCATTAATTTCACCGACATCCTCCATATACAACTCTTCTAGTTGAACCAATCTTGAGATGACATTTGGTTCAATGTAATCACAGTGTCCTATGCTTAGCTTCTTAAGCTGTTGAAGGCTTTCAACCGTAGCTAAAACCCATACAGACATCAAACTTTTACACCCTTGAATAGTCAACTCTTGTAGATTGTTAAACACAACCTGCAAAGATGACTTTAATTTTCTAAATGACTTGATTGAAACACAATACTATCAATGATTCTCTAAACAAATCATTTCAATATAAAACTCTAACAAATTAAAAACAAAAAATCAAAAAACAAAATGTACAAAAATTATTCAAACTTTTGTGAATGAAATATTTTATTCTTATTTTTATTAAAAAAAAATTTAGAGAAACCTTTTGGCAGTAAAAACCAAATTTATTTGTATTTCTCTAAATATTAAACGTAGATTCAAGTTTTCATTATGATTTTTCGTATTTTATGTTGTTAGTGCTGAATCAACTTGATAGTAGCATAAATAGTGCTAATCTCCACGTTTAAAAACAAAAAATTCTTTAATTGATATACAATTTTCTACTTATTTGTTTTTTTCAAAAAAAAAAAAATCAGGATCAAAACTTTATATATGGGATAAGTAATTAATTTCAATACAGAACATTAATGATATTCAATATAATATGCATATATATAAAAGTATAGTAAGTAATGCTAATACGTATAGTACTTGATTACGTTTTCTTTCTTTTTCTACATGATCAATTGATTACGTTTTTTTTAATTTTTTAATGTTTTTATCTATGTGTAATCTTAAAAGAGATTATCACATTCAATCGAACCTATCATTAATAGATTGTAAAGAACAATTAGAGAATGAAAGCCAAATGGAAATTACCAAGGGAAAATGAAAGTAAGTAAAATAAGAAATCACGTTTTGGCTTACCCGAATTTCTTGAGCCATTCTCTCTTCTACTTCTCCCACGGTAGTACTTGTTGAAGGTATGGACTTGGCGATGAATACCCTCAATTCAGGACAATGAGTAATGTCTATTCTTAATAGTGATGGAAATTCCACAGTATAATGATCATCTGCTTGACACAACCCAAACCTTTTGAGTTTTGGAAGATCTCTAAGTTCAAGAGATTTAAGTTTGGGGAATGTGATCTTCTTCGACTTTGTCCCCTCATGATCCCCTGCTTCTTTTGTGATTACTAATACCTCTTGTATGAGATCACAGTTTACTATGCGCAGCTTCTTAAGCTGTCGAACGCTTTTAAACGTGGCTAAAGCCCGTACAAACCTCAAACTTTTGCACCCTTGAATAGTCAACTCTTGTAGCTTGCTAAAGACAACCTGCAAAAAAGACTTTGATTTTGTAAATGACTGGATTGAAACACAATGCTGTCAATGGTTCTCTAAACAAACCATTTCAATATAAAATTCTTGTAAATTAAAAACAAAAAAAACAAAAAACAAAATGTACAAAAATTGTTCAAAATTTTGTGAATGAAATATTTTATTCTTATTTTTATTTAAGGAAAGAAAATTTAGAGAAACCTTTTGGTGGTAAAAACTAGAAGTATGCTTAGCTTCTTAAGTTGTTGAAGGCTTTCAAAAGTAGCTAAAGCCCACATAGACAGCAAGCATTTGCACTCACAGATGATCAACTTTTGTAAATTGTTAAACGCAGCTTGTAAAGATAACTTTAATTTTGTGAATGACTTAATTAAAACACAATACTATCTTTGGTTCTCTAAACAAATTATTTCAATATAAATTCTTGCAAATTAAGTCAAAGAGAAAACAAATTAAACAAAATAAAAATTGTTCAGAATTTCGTAAATGAAATATTTTATTCTTACTTTTTTAATATACATTTTTAGACATACCTCTACCTAGTAAAAACCAATTTAATCTGTATTTCTCGAAAGATTAAATGCATATTATTCAAGTTTTTATTATGATTTTTTTTTTCACTTCAACATGTAGACACGCTGGGTGAACATGGTAGTACTTAATCTCAAAGTTTTCCAAGGAGAAAATAAATTATTTCTTTTAATTGATAGTCTTATCTATAAAAAAAAAAATTTAATAAAAAAAATCAGTAATATTTGAAGGTTATATAGTGGATACACAATTAATTTCTACAAAGAATCAATAATGATATTCAATAAAATATGCATACATAAGTATTAAGTAGTGTTAGTAATTTGGATGGGCATGTGTTTGGGTTCTTATTCAGAAATAGAGAAATAATGACAATAATATAAAGAAGAAATTAGAATAGGAATAAATTAATGAAATTTTAATAATGAAATAAAGATGTTAAACGAGCAATAGGGGCTACCTTGTTGTTAAAGAGAGTCGGTCGTTCAATTGATGTCGTTGGTGGTGACGTCGGCATAAAGAAGCTTTCCAAGTTTTCCAGTTCAATAAACTCCAGACACTCCAAGTCCTGAAAACTGCTTGTATCTAATTCATTAACAATATGGCTAACACCTGGGATAGACTGCAAGGCCAGCTTACTAGACTTTTTCATGAACCTTTGAAAGCCATCCTCATATAATAGACTTCTATCCTTGGGATTGTTGACCTGCAACGCTCTTGTTGATTCTTTGAAGGAAAATCCATAATACGGTCCAATTTGAATGAGCCACCTTTCCAAATTCAGAAGATTAAACACGTCTTCTGGCACAAAACCACCACCTGGTATACGTATATGCAAAACTCTAAGCTTTCGCAGATCTTTTATTTCACTCACAAGACTGGAATTAATTTCACCGACATCCTCCATATACAGCTCTTCTAGCTGAACCAATCTTGAGATGACATTTGGTTCAATGTGATCACAGTGTCCTATGCTTAGCTTCTTAAGCTGTTGAAGGCTTTCAACCGTAGCTAAAACCCATACAGACATCAAACTTTTACACTTTTGAATAGTCAACTCTTGTAGATTATTAAACACAACCTGCAAAGATGACTTTAATTTTCTAAATGACTTGAGTGAAACACAATACTATCAATGATTCTCTAAACAAATCATTTCAATATAAAACTCTAACAAATTAAAAACAAAAAAACAAAAAACAAAATGTACAAAAATTATTCAAACTTTTGTGAATGAAATATTTTATTCTTATTTTTATTAAAAAAAAATTTAGAGAAACCTTTTGGCAGTAAAAACCAAATTTATTTGTATTGCTCTAAATATTAAACGTAGATTCAAGTTTTCATTATGATTTTTCGTATTTTATGTTGTTAGTGCTGAATCAACTTGATAGTAGCATAAATAGTGCTAATCTCCACGTTTAAAAACAAAAAATTCTTTAATTGATATATAATTTTCTACTTATTTTTTTTTTTCCAAGAAAAAGAAAATCAGCATCAAAACTTTATATATGGGATAAGTAATTAATTTCAATACAGAACATTAATGATATTCAATATAATATGCATATATATAATAGTATAGTAAGTAATGCTAATACGTATAGTACTTGATTACATTTTCTTTCTTTTTCTACAGGATCAATTGATTACGTTTTTTTTAATTTTTTAATGTTTTTATCTATGTGTAATCTTAAAAGAGATCTATCACATTCAATCGAACCTATCATTAATAGATTGTAAAGAACAATTAGAGAATGAAAGCCAAATGGAAATTACCAAGGGAAAATGAAAGTAAGTAAAATAAGAAATCACGTTTTGGCTTACCCAAATTTCTTGAGCCATTCTCTCTTCTATTTCTCCCACGATAGTACTTGTTGAAGGTATGGACTTGGCGATGAAGGCCCTCAATTCAGGACAATGAGTAATGTCTATTCTTAATAGTGATGGAAATTCCACAATATAATGATCATCTGCTTGACACAACCCAAACCTTTTGAGTTTTGGAAGATCTCTAAGTTCAAGAGATTCAAGTTTGGGGAATGTGATCTTCTTCGACTTTGTCTCTTCATGATCCCCTGCTTCTTTTGTGATTACTAATACCTCTTCTATGAGATCACAGTTTACTATGCGCACCTTCTTAAGCTGTTGAACGCTTTTAAACGTGGCTAAAGCCCGTACAAACCTCAAACTTTTGCACCCATGAATAGTCAACTCTTGTAGCTTGCTAAAGACAACCTGCAAAAATGACTTTGATTTTGTAAATGACTGGATTGAAACACAATGCTGTCAATGGTTCTCTAAACAAATCATTTCAATATAAAATTCTTGTAAATTAAATACAAAAAAACAAAAAACAAAATGTACAAAAATTGTTCAAAATTTTGTGAATGAAATATTTTATTCTTATTTTTATTCAAGGAAAGAAAATTTAGAGAAACCTTTTGGTAGTAAAAACTAGAACTATGCTTAGCTTCTTAAGTTGTTGAAGGCTTTCGAAAGTAGCTAAAGCCCACATGGACTGCAAGCTTTTGCACTCACTGATGATCAATTTTTGTAAATTGTTAAACGCAGCTTGTAAAGATAACTTTAATTTTGTGAATGACTTAATTAAAACACAATACTATCGTTGGTTATCTAAAAAAATTATTTCAATATAAATTCTTGCAAATTAAGTCAAAGAGAAAACAAATTAAACAAAATAAAAATTGTTCAGAATTTCGTAAATGAAATATTTTATTCTTACTTTTTTAATATACATTTTTAGACAAACCTCTACCTAGTAAAAACCAATTTAATCTGTATTTCTCGAAAGATTAAATGCATATTATTCAAGTTTTTATTGTGATTTTTTTTTTTCATTTCAATATGTAGACATGCTGGGTCAACATGGTAGTACTTAATCTCAAAGTTTTCCAAGGAGAAAATAAATTATTTCTTTTAATTGATAGTCGTATCTATAAAAAAAAATTTAATAAAAAAAAATCAGTAATATTTAAAGGTTATATAGTGGATACACAATTAATTTCTATAAAGAATCAATAATGATATTCAATAAATATGCTTACATAAGTATTAAGTAGTGTTAGTAATTTGGGCGGGCATGTGTTTGGGTTCTTCTTTGGAAATAGAGAAATAATGACAATAATATAAATAAGAAATTAGAATAGGAATAATTAATGAAATTTAATAATGAAATAAGATGTTAAAAGAGCAACAGGGGCTACCTTGTCGTTAAAGAGAGTCGGTCGTTCAATTGATGTTGTTGGTGATGACGTCGGCATAAAGAAGCTTTCCAGGTTTTCCAGTTGAATAAGCTCCAGACACTCCAAGTCCTGAAAACTGCTTGCATCTAATTCATTAACAATATGGCTAACACCTGGGATAGACTGCAAGGCCAGCTTACTAGACTTTTTCATGAACCTTTGAAAGCCATCCTCATATAATAGACTTCTATCCTTGGGATTGTTGACCCACAACACTCTTGTTGATCTTCGACCGAAGGAAAATCCAACATACGGTCCAATTTGAATGTGGTGCCTTTCCAAATTCAGAAGATTAAACATGTCTTCTGGCACAAAACTACCACCTGGTATACGTATATGCAAAACTCTAAGCTTGCGGAGATCTTTTATTTCACTCACAAGACTGGCATTAATTTCAACGACATCCTCCATATACAACTCTTCTAGCTGAACCAATCTTGAGATGACATTTGGTTCAATGTGATCACAGTGTCCTATGCTTAGCTTCTTAAGCTGTTGAAGGCTTTCAACCGTAGCTAAAGCCCATACAGACATCAAACTCTTACACCCTTGAATAGTCAACTCTTGTAGATTGTTAAACACAACCTGCAAAGATGACTTTAATTTTATAAATGACTTGATTGAAACACAATACTATCAATGATTCTGTAAAAAAATCATTTCAATATAAAACTCTAATAAATTAAAAACAAAAAAACAAAAAACAAAATGTACAAAAATTGTTCAAAATTTTGTGAATGAAATATTTTATTCTTATTTTTATTAAAAAAAAATTTAGAGAAACCTTTCGGCAGTAAAAATCAAATTTATTTGTATTTTTCTAAATATTAAATGCAGATTCAAGTTTTAATTATGATTATTCGTATTTTATGTTGTTTGTGCTGAATCAACTTGATAGTAGCATTAATAGTGCTAATCTCCACGTTTTAAAAAAAATTCTTTAATTTGATATATACTTTTCTACTTATTATTTTTTTTCAAAAAAAAAAAAAATTCAGCATCATAAGTTTCTATACAGGATACGTAATTAATTTCAACACAGAACATTAATGATATTCAATATAATATGCATACATATAAAAGTATGGTAAGTAATGCTAATACGTATAGTACTTGACTACATTTTATTTCTTTTTCTACAGGATCAGTTTACTACATATTTTTTATTTATTTATTTATGTTTTTATCTATGTGTAATCTTATAAGAGATTTATCACATTCAATCGAACCTCTCAGTAATAGATTGTAAAGAACAATTAGAGAATGAAAGCCAAAAGGAAATTAGTAAGGGAAAACGAAAGTAAGAAAAATAAGAAATTACCTTTTGGCTGAACAGAATTTCTTGACCCAATCTTCTCTCTGCTACTTCTTCCATGGTAGTACTTGTTGAAGGTATGGACTTGGCGATGAATGCCCTCAATTCAGGACAATGAGTAATGTCTATTATCAATAGTGATGGAAATTCCACAATATAATGATCATCTGCTTGACAAAACCCAAAACTTTTGAGTTTTGGAAGATCTCTAAGTTCAAGAGATTCAAGTTTGGGGAATGTGATCTTCTTTGACTTTGTCTCCTCATGATCCCCTGTTTCTTTTGTGATTACAAATACCTCTTCTATGAGATCACAGCCTCCCATGCATAGCTTCTTAAGTTGTTCAAGGCTTTCAAACGTAGCTAAAGCCCATACAGACTGCAAACTGTTACACCCTTTAATAGTCAACTCTTGTAGATTTTTAAACACAACCTGCAAAGATGATTTTAATTTTGTAAATGACTTGATTGAAACACAATACTATCAAGGGTTCTCTAAACAAATCATTTCAATATAAAATTCTTACAAATTAAAAACAAAAAAACAAAAAACAAAATGTACAAAAATTGTTCAAAATTTTGTGAATGAAATATTTTATTCTAATTTTTATTTAAGGAAAGGAAATTTAGAGAAAACTTTTGGTGGTAAAAACTAGAACTATGCTTAGCTTCTTAAGTTGTTGAAGGCTTTCAAAAGTAGCTAAGCCCACGTAGACACTGCAAGCTTTTGCACTCATTAATGATCAACTTTTGTAGATTGTTAAACACAGTCTGTAAAGATGACTTTAATTTTATGAATGACTTAATTAAAACACAATACTATAATTGGTTCTCTAAACAAATTATTTCAATATAAATTCTTGCAAATTAAGTCAAAGAGAAAACAAATTAAACAAAATAAAAATTGTTCAGAATTTCGTAAATGAAATATTTTATTCTTATTTTTTTAATATACATTTTTAGACAAACCTTTAATGAAATATTGTATTCTTATTTTTTTAATATACATTTTTAGACAAACCTTTACCTAGTAAAAACCAATTTAATATGTATTTCTCGAAAGATTAAATGCATATTATTCAAATTTTTCTTATGATTTTTTTTTTCATTTGAATACCTAGATATGCTAGGTCAACATGGTAGTACTTAATCTCAAAGTTTTCCAAGGAAAGAATAAATTATTTCTTTTAATTGATTGTCTTATCTATAAAAAAAAAATTAATTAAAAAAATTAGTAATATTTGAAGGTTATATATTGGATACACAATTAATTTCAATAAAGAATCAATAATGATATTCAATAAAATATGCATACATAAATAGTAACTAATGTTAGTAATTTGGGCGGGCATGTGTTTGGGTTCTTATTGGGAAATAGAGAAATAATGACAATAATATGAAGAAGAAATTAGAATAGGAATAAATTAATGAAATCTAATAATGAAATAAAGATGTTAAAAGAGCAATAGGGGCTACCTTGTCGTTGAAGAGATTCGGTCGTTCAATTGATCTTGTTGGTGGTGACGTCAGCATAAAGCTTTCCAGGTTTTCCAGTTCAATAAGCTTCAGACACTCCAAGTCCTGAAAACTGCTTGCATCTGATTCATTAACAATATGGCTAACACCTGGGATAGACTCCAATCTCAACTCATCAGACTTTTTCATGAACCTTTGAAAGCCATCCTCATATAATAGACTTCTATCCTTGGGATTGTTGACCCGCAACACTCTTGTTGATTTTTTGAACGAATATCCACTATACGGTCCAATTTGAATGTGGTGCCTTTCCAAATTCAGAAGATTAAACATGTCTTCTGGCACAAAACTACCACCTGGTATACGTATATGCAAAACTCTAAGCTTTCGCAAATCTTTTATTTCACTCACAAGACTGGCATTAATTTCAACGACATCCTCCATATACAACTCTTCTAGCTGAACCAATCTTGAGATGACATTTGGTTCAATGTGATCACAGTGTCCTATGCTTAGCTTCTTAAGTTGTTGAAGGCTTTCAAACGTAGCTAAAGCCCATACAGACATCAAACTTTTACACCCTTGAATAGTAAACTCTTGTAGATTATTAAACACAACCTGCAAAGATGACTTTAATTTTGTAAATGACTTAATTAAAACACAATACTATCAATGATTCTCTAAACAAATCATTTCACTATAAAACTCTAATAAATTAAAAACAAAAAAACAAAACAAAAAAACAAAAAAAACAAAACAAAATGTACAAAAATTATTCAAACTTTTGTGAATGAAATATTTTATTCTCACTTTTATTAAAAAAAATTTTAGAGAAACCTTTTGGCAGTAAAAACCAAATTTATTTGTATTTCTCTAAATATTAAACGTAGATTCAAGTTTTCATTATGATTTTTCGTATTTTATGTTGTTAGTGCTGAATCAACTTGATAGTAGCATAAATAGTGCTAATCTCCACGTTTAAAAACAAAAAATTCTTTAATTGATATATAATTTTCTACTTTTTCTTTTTTTCAAAAAAAAAAAAGAAAATCAGCATCAAAACTTTAAATATGGGATAAGTAATTAATTTCAATACAGAACATTAATGATATTCAATATAATATGCATATATATAAAAGTATAGTAAGTAATGCTAATACGTATAGTACTTAATTACGTTTTCTTTCTTTTTCTACAGGATCAATTGATTACGTTTTTTTAATTTTTTAATGTTTTTATCTATGTGTAATCTTAAAAGAGATCTATCACATTCAATCGAACCTATCATTAATAGATTGTAAAGAACAATTAGAGAATGAAAGCCAAATGGAAATTACCAAGGGAAAATGAAAGTAAGTAAAATAAGAAATCACGTTTTGGCTTACCCGAATTTCTTGAGCCATTCTCTCTTCTACTTCTCCCATGGTAGTACTTGTTGAAGGTATGGACTTGGTGATGAATGCCCTCAATTCAGGACAATGAGTAATGTCTACTCTTAATAGTGATGGAAATTCCACAATATAATGATCATCTACTTGACACAACCCAAACCTTTTGAGTTTTGGAAGATCACTAAGTTCAAGAGATTCAAGTTTGGGGAATGTGATCTTCTTCGACTTTGTCTCCTCATGATCCCCTACTTCTTTTGTGATTACTAATACCTCTTCTATGAGATCACAGTTTACTATGCGCAGCTTCTTAAGCTGTTGAACGCTTTTAAACGTGGCTAAAGCCCATACAAACCTCAAACTTTTGCACCCTTGAATAGTCAACTCTTGTAGCTTGCTAAAGACAACCTGCAAATATGACTTTGATTTTGTAAATGACTGGATTGAAACACAATGCTGTCAATGGTTCTCTAAACAAATCATTTCAATATAAAATTCTTGTAAATTAAAAACAAAAAAACAAAAAACAAAATGTACAAAAATTGTTCAAAATTTTGTGAATGAAATATTTTATTCTTATTTTTATTCAAGGAAAGAAAATTTAGAGAAACCTTTTGGTGGTAAAAACTAGAACTATGCTTAGCTTCTTAAGTTGTTGAAGGCTTTCAAAAGTAGCTGAAGCCCACATAGACTGCAAGCTTTTGCACTCACTGATGATCAACTTTTGTATATTGTTAAACACAGTCTGTAAAGATGACTTTAATTTTATGAATGACTTAACTAAAACACAATACTATAATTGGTTCTCTAAACAAATTATTTCAATATAAATTCTTCCAAATTTAGTCAAAGAGAAAACAAATTAAACAAAATAAAAATTGTTCAGAATTTCGTAAATGAAATATTTTATTCTTACTTTTTTAATATACATTTTTAGAGAAACCTTTACCTAGTAAAAACCAATTTAATATGTATTTCTCGAAAGATTAAAT